>JANVCC010000017.1:9647499-9882144 GCA_025345505.1 Todiramphus chloris collaris | reverse complement strand
TCCTTCCTTCCTTCCTTCCTTCCTTCCTTCCTTCCTTCCTTCCTTCCCCTTTCCTTTCCCTTCCTCCCCTTGCCTTCCCTTCCCTTTTGCCCATGGATAGGTTTCCTTTACTTTTCCAGGAAAACCTGTTTTCACACTCTCTTCTCCTCTCTTTAACTTGTCACCTGCTTCAGCCTAGTCCCTCCTCTACATTTGGCCAGTGCTGGTGGCCTCCTGCTCCTCCTCAAAGCTCCGGCATATCTATGGAGAGATCTCATGTGCCACCCCACCACCTCAGGCTTGGCCACCTGTGGGTGACCCACGATGTGCTGGTGATGGAAACAGCGTCCCTTGTGCCTGAAGCATCTGGCAAACCCTGCTCCACCTGGTTTCTCCCTATGCCCCGGCAGCTCAGTTTTAGCTACCCTTGATCCCAGATGCAAGCTCTTCTCCCTTCTCCAGCTGCTTCAAACTCAAGGAGCACCTCTTGAATTTCATAACAGAGACAGGCAGCTCTAATAGACCCTTGCCGAGTGAGTGAAAGGGGGGACCAAATAAAAGCTTTTCTGGTCCAGGGCTGACTCCTCCAGGTCCCAGGCTGGTCCCCTGCCACATCCACCCATGAGGTTTATCTCCTGTCTGAGAGATGGGAGAGGGCTTGCAAGGGTGGAGGCTGTGGAGTGCCATCAGCACAAGAGTCTGGCAGAAACACCCAGGTATGTGCTTAAAAGCTGAAGCAATATGAAAGAGAGCTTTTAAAAAAAAGTATTTGCAGAGGAGGGGTAGAAATGACAATACACTAGCAATCCATTTGTATCTAGGTAAGCGTTAGTTGGCAAGTCTTGGTTTACACTCACTTGAAATAGCTCCCTCCCTTTTGTGTGGTTCTTCTTTAAGTTAACACTAGTGCTCACTTTTACCTTGTACGGCGAGCAATAGCACTGTTTTCTGGTGGATACCTTCCCCCATGAACTAATTAATACTGAGTTCAAATCTACAAGTGGTTTTGCATGTAAAATTGCTCACGTATATATAGGTCTCAAGGGTATCAAAGAGACCATTCTTTTCAGCAGTTTTTCACATGCTTTGCTGCAGAATGAGGATCATTGTTTGGATTTGGGACCTTTAAAATCAAATCTGCTTTTAGCAACTTTATGCAATGAGAACCAAAATCATCATAAATGATACACTTGCTCAGCCAACTGTAAATCATCACTACACTAATACAGTGGAGAATTGCTTCTGACAAAACATCAGAAGCAGTTCCTACAGGCCAAAGGACATAGCAGCTTGCAGCAGCTTCTCTGGATACTGGAAACTTATCAATGAATAAACCAGTGAATATATAACTTACAGATTTTTTATTTCATTGTTTTTTGTTGATTAATGATCACCTGAATTTGATCTGCCAGAAGCTAAGGGAACCTAAACTAGCCAGGTCATATCTAAAAACTCAGATAGCTGTGATTATTTAACATTGCAGAGGATGCAAACTACAATGGTTTATATTCTAAAGGGTGCCTGGTGATCCTGTTCCATTTTTGCCCAATCAGACATGCAAAACATCTCTTTTTGCAGATATCTGGGCTCCTTGAAAGTGCCTGGAGTTGAGCACCAAACTCTGGAAGCTTAGAATCACTGATCTTGAACTGAGTATCTTGCCCAAAGCAGATAAACCACTAAACCTCTGAAACACACCCAAACATTTATTGTTGTAAATAAAGCCAACTCTGACAGCAAACCTACAAATTTTTAGTAGATATCTTTCATATGCTTTTGTTTTTCAATGCTTTTAAGAGAAGAGTTGTATAAACGCTATGAAAATGGTCAGACACAGACGATCATCTATTTGACCATATAATGTGCACTTCCCCACATAATTGATTTACTGAGCACATCCAAGCCCATTGTTCCTTGCATGTGAACAATCTCAATTTATAGGGTTCATAATGTACTGAATACACAGGGAAAACTTATAAATAAGTTTGCCAAGGGTGTACTGTGTACTCGGTCATGTAAAAAGAGCCCTGTGAAGCCTCTAACCACGTGGGATCATTAGAGAAGATCTGCTTGACGCAACATCTTGTTAAAGGCAGGGCAGCGGAAGAGACAAGGGCATGTCTGCACTTGATGCTTTGAAAGGACAACCCCCCCCCTGCCCCGGATAACTCCTGCTGGTGAAGAAAGCAGAGACTGCACCATTCCTCTTGAATGCAAAGCCCCTTGGCTGCTAGGAGCATAGGTAGCTGCTGCAGCCTCCTGCAGAGCTAGAGGGGTTGATTTCACTCCATCCAAATCTGTCTGTCTGCACCAGCCCAGACCATGTGGGCTCTGTATACTGAGGTGAGGTTTTCACCTCAGAGACAAACATGTGAGTACTAACTCATGTGCTAGTCTTCTCATTTCTTCCTTCTTTGTTTTCTAGATGGCAAATAGGACTGGTGTCTGTGGTCACTCTGGTCTAACTCCTCAGCATTTCGAGTTTGGAGAGGCTCAAGCCAGTATTTAAGGGGAAATAATACACTGAATTACAAAATCAAAGTGGTATCTTCTGGCACATGGGCAGCATCAGCTGAATAATAAACTGGTTTCAGTGGGTGTTTGTTTTTAGGGTAAGGAGCTTTTATTTATTTTTTGTTTGTTTTATTTACCATGGGAGGTAATTTGAGCTCTGGTATCAAAACATGTCATGTTCTGCCAAGAGGGGATTAAAGAGAAGAACGCTATGGAAAGAAACTGGGTTTGTCAGTAAAGAACCGAGAGAGATTTTTATTTACTGGAGTTTTGCAATTGGTGCTTTTAATCTTCCTCACAACTGGGCCATTCAAAGGACATGAATGTGCTTCAGGAGCCGGTGAGAAATGACCCAAAAACCAAAGTAGCTCCCTCAAATGCTATCAAACACATGGCCACACGTTGCCATCCAAAGTTCAGGATGGTGGAAGCACCTGCCTCTGGGGTAGGTGGGGATATTTGCTTTAAACATCTCCAGCACACTGATGCCATAGGTGAGCTTTAGCACTGGGCAAAAAAAAAAAAGCATTGAGCCAGAATAAGGTGTTTCCATGGAACAGCAGGAGAGTCCAGTGACACAGATAATCTCAACAGCAGATAGAAATGTCCCTTGAGGTAGAATGTGTTTAAGCTGCCGTCCTGAAAGATGATGAGCCTTCTCAGTTGCCCCAGAAATGAGGAGGAGAGAAGAGCAGGCAGAGGCTCCACCTTAGAGAGGTGATTCCAGCACTGCTGTACCATGAGAGAGCTAAAGGAGCAAGGAGTGACCCCGAGTAATTCACTCTCTTCCCTGGAGACCACAGTGACCACCAGGAGCACTAACACTGGGCTGGCAGCATCAATGCAGGTGCAAGATTCCTGCACTGGGTCAGAGAGCAACTCCATTTTTGCAATGACATAACAGAGAAGGGACTTTGGCACACTGAGTGGAAGATGACAAAACAAAACAAAACAAAACAAATGAGAGAGGATTGCTGTGCAAGTTAAAAACTGAACTGGGGATACTTGTCCCTACCTGCAAGCTCTGTTTCTCTTAGCAGTATCCATCAGCTTGGTGTTGTTCTCATGTGGTAAAAGACATGAACTGATTAATGAAAAATAAAACTATGTCTGGGCACGAGCTGTTGAATTTTATAGCTGCCTAAAGTTTCAGCTAGACAGCTAGAGGGATTTCCAAAGTTGTCACTGATTTCTCCGTGGCTTAGGTGCTTGGTCACTATTAGAAATCTTGCTGAGACACCCTTCTGGTGTGCTAAGTTTTCCTAAATACTCTGTAAAAAAATCAAGCTCTAAATAGCTTGCCAAAAGATATGAAGAATGAGTTAGAAAAAACTTAGAAAAAAATACAGATCTCTAAACATCCCCATTTCTGCTTTAAAGCCAAGTTTTCCTTTTCTTTAGTTAAAGTCATCCTTTAGGATGCTCCGTGTGGAGGACAAAAGGAGGGGGGAGGCAAAAGCAGAAGAAAATTCAGTGTAAGTGGAGACGTTGCTTGGGGACTTAGAACATATTTGTTACCTTATCTACTGCTTTTTTAATCTCAGGAAGTGTCAGGCAATTGGAATATGAAGATTGGTATCTTTTAAATATATCGACACTTGGAAATCTTCTGGATTAAAGACCATTACATAACTCTTTCCATTAGTGTCTTAAGTTGATGCAAAAGCTAAACAATTTCAAGCCCTTTTTTTTTTTTTTCCTAGAGCTGAATGTGAGGAGGCACAGGAGGCTCTTGAGCAAGGCTTATGCCCTGGAGCTGGGCATGCTGCCTGCAATGCGGGCAGGTGTTGAGGAACTGGCTTCCTCACCTTGCTCTGCCCCGAGTGGGAACAGATGGAGGAGGCACAAATCTGTGGCTGAAGGGAATGAATTCTTGAAGTGCACAGAGGGGTCGATAGGACAGATTCCTGCCACCCTCAAATGGGAAAAAACTTCCCCTTAACCAGCAAAGCACAAGGTCTCCAGCACCAGTGCTGGAGAGGTGGCTAAGCGTGCATCCCAAGTGGGATTTATACAGAGAACTACTGAAGATCTACCAGTCCACACGGGAGTAAGGAGTGCATGTGGAGTTTGCAGGCAGAGGTTTTATTGTCACTAATGTCAGTGACAGAGCCAAGGGTTGGGAAGATCACTGAGCATCTTCCTGCTCATCCTGGAGAATGAAACGCCTCTTGTTTCACTTTGGTGAAGCCACAGGTGTAGAGAATATATTGAACAGACAAAAACATGGGCCTGGAGAGAATCTCCTGGGCTCTGTAGCCCAGCCACATCTTGTGTTCTGCACTTACACAGCATACCAAGATCTGTCTTAAATTACGTCTGTCTCTGATAGCCCCTGGAAGGCTGCCAGGGCTGCTCTGATACCTAGGAACCATCTTCTAATTTCCAGCTTAAATTCATTGATGGTCAGTTTACAGAATAATCACTTGTTCTTGAGCCAACACTGTCCTTCGGCACAAATGTTTCTCCTCCCTCCCCAGTGCTGAACCTCTCTGCTGTGTTTATTGACTGTAATTATCTTCCACTCAGCCTCTGTTTTGGGCATGCTGAATAATCCCAGCTCTGCTAGCCTCTTCTTTAAAGTAAGGTCTTTATTGCTCTTGTCATACTAACAGCCCCACTTTGCACCCACTGCCATCTGAATTCAATTTTTCTTGAACACTGGATGATCATTACTTCATCTGGACCTCAGATGAGACTTTTCCAAAACTTTCCACACTGCTCTTAATACAGTATCCCACCTATGGTATCTCAAAATGGCAAAACTGGTGGCCTGTTTCTGGCAGGGGAGGAGCGAAAAGAGAAGATTTCTAACACTGGATTGAGGGAATTCCTTGGAACTGCTCTTGTTCCTGGGCTGCTGCTGGGTATCACCATCCCTCTCGTGTGTCACAGCACAATCAGCCCTGCAGATTAAGCAAAGTCTTGGCAGAGGTAAAGTCTCATGGTAACAAAATTTTATCCCTGTCAAAATTAGTGTTTGGAGAGGACCCAAATGTCATTACAAATCAAATGGAAGACATGCCTCTTGTTGTAAGGCGACTATTTCCACACGGGATGAAATGATTGAGTGAAAAATGATGGTTGAGAGCTGGAGCCAGGAGAAAAATGGACACTGTGAATCTGCAGGTTAGTTATGTTATGAACATCTTGTCTGTAGCTTTACCAGACTGATATTTTCTAGCCTATACAATATATTCTTTATATACTATAACCTCGCAAACATCCTCTAAGACACAAATACGGCGGGTGTTAGTTCACAGCAAAATGAGAAATTCACTTGTCCAGAAATGCTACACAACTTAACTTTTGTACTTCTAGAGATGGCAAGAGTCATATTTCAGTGGCTCCCTTTTAGTTTATGCTTTAAAACAAACTTCCTAAGGCATGCTCCAGTTTGGTCAGCGCAAGTAACTCTCGATAAAAACAGGAGCACCTGTGCCTGCAGAGCTACAGGATGGATTCAGATAGCCTTAAATAGTAGGTTTATATATATATCTGTTAGTAGGGAGCATGAAAATGTTTCCCTAGAGTGGGCTTCTACTAGACTGAATGAAAGAAAAATTGTTTTGCTAATCCCATTCACATGCTCGTATGCTCATCTCTTTGGATGCAAACTCGTTTATGACACGATAAATAGAAGCAGGGTGAGTCTGCTGCTAATGTTACTGTACTCTGTAAAAAGAAAAACTGTGGAGGTTACTCATGGCATTATATGAAAGTGTTATGCACTGAGCAATAACTGAGAATCAAAGAAACATATTGTACTTCCAGTAAAAAGATGTTTCTCTATATAAAATTTCCTTTTTGATAGAGACAGTTGGAACCCTTCCAGTTAAACAGATTTGTTTTGCAAAATATGTTGGGAAAATATTACTATTTCAAGAAAATTCCTGCAACCTCCTGGTGGCTGTGGCACTTGAGCTCCAGGGTGGCTTTACCTTCTTCCTTTTCTGCCTTCAGCAGCTATATTGTGGCTCATGGCATTGAAAGGAGGTGAAAGGAGAAAGAGCATCTCTCCACCTCACCAGGATCCCAGCACACATTTGCCACATTGGCTGCCCACACACACCAGGAGATGGGCGATGGAGGGGTGCTCCATCAGAGGGGATCTCCCCTGGCCATTAGCAAAGCATTCACAATCCAGCTTGTGGTGGGGAAACTGCTCCAGGGCTGGGGAGGAAGGCTCCCACACATCCAGGAGAAGCACTGAAGCTGGGGAGCTTGGCATCCCTGACCACGCTGATTGGAAATGATGCACTCACTGCCAGCTCCCGTGCTGCCTGTCAGTGCACTGGTGTGACTCACACTCTGCTGCTCTGCCAGCCAGGAGGAGGCAGGAATGGTGCTGATAGGAAGGGCGCCAAGCTCAGGCGGCACTTGCTGGACATGCTGGGGAGTTTTATTTTGGGATGGAGAGGTCAGGTGGTTAATCAAGTGGAAATGGGATGATACTCCGTTAAAGTGCCATGTACTCGCTCTGCAAGCTTGCCAGGTTAAGGAAAGATGAGGAGACGCAGACGTGTCCAAAGAAAACACAAAAATTTCTGCATTTACCATGTTGCACAATGGGAAAGAGCTGGTGAGCCCCTAGTCTTGAAAGCCTGTTTATCTGTTTTGGCAGAGAGCTATGAACACGTAGATCTGGTTTCTCAAAAGTGCCTGAAAACTGCATTTTGGCGTAGCAAAACACGGAGGCAGAATGACAGCCCCGTCAAAGCCCACTCTGAGATGCTGCTTCGTGAACACTTCTAACTCTATTAACCTATGGCCTATTAAGCTGATTTAAAAGTGGAAATATTAAAAATCAGGGCAGGATACGGCCGTAGTAGGAACAAAGCCATTTTAATTCCTCGGGCTTAAACACCGCCCTTGACTCCACTCCTGTGTTTCACTGGTTCATGGGAACCCTGATAAACTTGGGCTGTTTTTGGTGAAATGAGATTACGATAGCAAGGACCTTGAAATGTCTCTTAAACAAAGCGTATTGCACCTGGAGGAAGACAAAAGGCTGGCTTGTAACAAAATAATCTCTCTGTCATTATGTTTCGTACTAATTCAAAGAGCTGATCTTTAAATGATCTCTCTTGCTTTGCTATCGGTACTAATTCTGCTTCTTCGCTTAAAGATCTGTCAGCAATTTTATTACAGCCTCTTGTTTCCAGGGATTTTAGACTTGGTCATAAAAGCGTGGTCCCAGCTGAAACTTAACATATAAAGTTACAAAATTAAAAAAAAATAAAGAAAGAAAGAAAAAAAAAAAAGCACGTGAGCAAGCTCAGATGTTTTTAAGGCTATAAAAGCTTAAAAAGAACCAGAAGTATGTAGCTTGAAGATATTACAATGACTACTTGTTTTCCCTAAACAGGAGAAATAGATTTATTTTTTCTCATCCTTTAAACTATGAGTAATTAATAAATCACCATTTGGAAACATTGTTTGGGTTAATTTTGGGAAAAAAAAAAATTCTTTAATTGCACATGGTTTTGGATGATATTCCTAATACCATTAGTTAGAAATTTATTTAAGCAATTTCTTAAATCAACATTAATTCCTCCAAAAGAACACCTTCTTGGCCTGATGACTTTATGCATTTAAAATATTTCTATCGGCCCTGAAAAAAATTATACAGTAAAGAAATCATATAAAGTCATATTTATGTGAACCTCTTGAAATACAAATCTACCTGGTCTGGTTAACATTAAACACTGTAAAGTGAGTAATCATGCTTTTAGTATCTGGTTCAGTCTGGTGTTAGAAGAAAATCAACCATAATATATAGATAGATGTATTTCTAGTTGTTATATATCTAAACTTAAATGCTCATCAAGGGTCTTACCTAAACTTTCCTCAACAACACCCCAGCACAGCTCACATGGCTCTGTCTGTTTTCTTTTCCCCTCTGTGCAAAGGAAAGGGTGAGTTAAGGTTGAAGTGTTGGCCAGGTTTGGAGCTTTAGCTGCATATCCTTACTCTGTACGTGTAGGTCAAATCCTTTGACATTACACGCTTGGGACTGGCACAAAGTAATCTTTCAACTTAAACCATGTGTGATGTGGTGGAAGCTTTTTCTTCCCTTCTGTTCCCCTTTGGTCTGTGAATTGGCTATGGTTAGGCCTTTTAAATGAACAGGTGTACTTTCTCCCTCCTTGTGATATGAAAGAAGCATAAAACTCGATTATAGCAATTTACGGTCTCTTAACTTGCTTTGACTTGTATCCATGACACAAGCAGCTTTATGCTCACATTCAAGGCTTGGTAAAATAGGAAGTTAAAATTAACCTCAATCCTTTTATAGATTAAAACCTCAACAAATAAACAGTGGTTTAGCGGCATGGCAAGCTGCCCCTTTAAATCTAAGAACTAGTCTGTGAGATGTCTATTTTGAGTTAGTTATGGGTTTTTTGGTTTTTTTTTAAATGTAATTGGACTTGGATGAATAGAGGAGTAGCCCATGATTCATACTGGTATGAGTTAAAGTAAAGTTTAATGCTACTACTTGAAAATCAGCAATGTATGGGGTTTTATGGATTCTATTATGCCTACATAAAAAGCACTCTGTGCTCTCTTCGCTGAAAGAGTTTCAACAGGAGTGTTTCAGGATGCCAAGATGTGCCGATATGTATGGAGCAGGTCAGAAGTGTTTTGGCTTTGGAGGCCTGTGTTCAGAAAATGTAACACTGTTCATTAAAAATAGAAAAAAAAAATAAAATATCTCAACTCCCTAAAGGTCACACAGGAGATCAGACTGAAAGCTAGTCATACTTTGAACACTGAGGAAAAAATGATGATGCTGGAGCTCCTTCTCACCTGAGCCCTTGTCCCCTACCATGACAGCACAATCCTGAAAAGACTAGCCCTAGAAGTTTTAAGGCATCTGCAGCAGAGACAGTCCCAAATAAGGGAGGGTTCAGTTTGGGGCTTATTTCACCGATAGCAACTGCAAGCCTCAACAAGTTGCTTGATGGATAACGTGCACATTTCTGAGGCAGAGGGAAAGGGGACCCAGGAATAAGCAGCCCAGCAGGTGAAGAGGGAAGGTACCTATGAGGAAACATTAGCAGTTCAATTGCTATAATTTACTGAGCTACGTCCACAGATGAAATGCATTAAAATCTTGTTTGCAAGGAGCAAAGCACAGCAAGGTACATAAAACTATTTCTGGAGAGAGCAGCTGAATCCCTGGCCAAGCATGAAAAGCGTATCACTCTGAAGTTCTACAAGCAAGGGACTTTCATGGGGAACCAGGGATGAAGGCTACTCGATATTAAACCCGATACTCTGCTAAGCATATAACCTTCCCAAGAAGCTGAAGAATGTGAGTCTGTGACTGATACCTCCACCCACATAGCCACTGGCTGATGAGTAGCCATAATAATATGTGCGTTTTCATTTATAGGAACAGAGTTGTATGCAGGAGAAGCCCAACGTGGTTTGCTCTGCAAATCAGAAAACTAACTGAGGGGGTCTGCCAGGGACTGGGAATGATGCAGGATTGGATCCTTCACCTGAGCTGAGCTGGCATGGCTCCAAGGAGGGAAGCAACTTGGTGGTCCTTCCAACTGCCTTTTTGCCCTCCTCTTTCTACAGTATGGCACGTGACATTGTGTTGATTTATTTCCCATGCTTCTCAAAAATGCCTGCTTCTGCTCACAGCAAAGTCAACGGCAGATTTGCAGTAGATTTCACTATGCCAAAGACCCTCCTAGCCCTGGGAATAAAAGGCTGTAACAAGCGCTTGCCTCAGGTAAGCAATAACCTTTTTCTACATGCAACAGTGTACCCTGGTTTTAAAAATAAATGCCATAAAAGACCTCATTCCAATTCTCAGTAACTATTTCTCCCCAGAACCCCAGCAGAGAACCTCAACTAGAGCCATTTCATTCTGGCTGGAAGAAGAGAGGAAAACTCCATTAGGAACAGTGCTCCCTGAAACAAAACTGTCTCTCACCCTCCCTTAGTTACATCTTACTATGAATCTGCATTTTGATACATGGTTTTCAGAACACGTATTAGCTGACAGTTTAGTGACCTGATTCACTGCTTACTGAGTTTCAGCTAGTCCAAGGGACAAACCTGGTTTTAGCAGGGACACACTCAGCTCTAGCAGTGGCAGATAAGATTTCAAGCTACATGATTTGATTTCACTGGCATCATCTGAGCCTGAGCCTCAGAGTAAATCAGACTCCTGAGTCACTGTTTTGCAGATTTTCATTCAAATAGAACCCATCGGATAACCACCGGGAACAGCAATACACTCAAACTAGTCTGCCCATATTAACGTTTAAGTGCTAAGAGGTCATCTTCAAGGGATAAAGCACATTGCAGCTTTGCTGCTGCCTTCCTGGGAAAGGGCAAAGCAAGGAGTTGAGAGTAGTTCTTTCTCATTCAGGCACACAATGTAATTGAAAAATATCCGTTGGGAAATACAGCTACACATTGAAGAAGGCCTGGCATAATGCACCTTTGCAAGAAAGCAATGGCTTTCAAGATGTTAGGGTTCAAGCATAGGTGAGGTTAACGAACACCATGATCTGTACTGACACCTGGAAGATGAGACAGTATGGACCCCTTAAAATCTGTCAGGTCTTAAAATATATGGACATATGTTAGGAAGCCCCTCCTTTCACACGTTAAAGGCTCTCACTCGTTAAATGCATCCAAGGAGTGTCCAGAAGAGATGGAAGGACAGATGGGCAGTGCCTACAAGCCCCTGTGCTCTGCAGGCTGAGGGGGGGTGGAGGTGGGTGAGGGGGGGGAGGATTTCAGGTACTTACCCTGAATCTGACTCTGAGGCTGAGGGTTAAAAGCAGTGGTGTGGTTCAAGGAGGCTCGTGGGTTGGGTGTGGGGGCTGGGTGGTGTGGGCTGACCCTCATGGCCGTACGACGCAACTGCTCCAGTTCACTCAGGCGCTCTGAAAAGGACAAGCTCCCGGGCTTTGTCTGCTCATCTATTTTCTGACGATGTCCTATTGTGGGAGGGGGGGGAAAAAGATCAGAAAAGCTCACTGATACATGAGGTCTGTTGACTTACTTTCTTTTTAATTTTTTTTTTTTTAAATTTTTATTTTAACCCCTCATCCACTGGCAAAGTAACTAACCAGACAGCGGCCGTCTGAAACGAAACGGAAACCACCTCTCTGTGAGAACAAGAGACACGAGCAAGTCATGCATTGTAACTGAATCACGAGGCAGCCCGAGACATGGACTAGTCTGAAGAACCAGATCCACCGCAAATTGCAGTGCCTGCTTACACCTTGCACTGCGAGAGAAGGCATTTCTAACAGGTAGACTGTGGGGATACATAAAAGTAGAAAATACCGGTTGTTCCCTGTGCTAAATCTACACTGGAATAATTCTTCGAAAATTCAATCCCAGATTGTCATAAAATACCAAAACTGGACAAGTACTATGAAGCTATAAGATAACAAACTCAAACAAATCCTATTTTTTTGGTGCCTTTACAATGGTTTTACAGACAGAAATAGGAAAGAAACACCAGAAGCTGGCAGAATTGAAAATGGAGTAGTGAAATCTCTCTTGACATCGGGAGCTTCAGAAACATGATGTTCCACCGGACATCTGACCGTAAGAGAGTAGATGCTGACATTACAGCATCAGACACTGCGTGGAGGACTTGGACATAGCCACGTGAGAGTTAGAGAGCCCAACACTCCCGAGGGCAGCCCTTGGAGCACAACCCCCATGAAGCTCTGGCGCTGTGACCCCATGGGGTTAGGAGGGGACAGGGAAGGTGCTGGAGAGGGTCAGCTCCAGCACAGCATTGGGGCATATGCAGATTCAGCTGGAAGGGCAGAGACATATGTCATCACGGGAAGGACTGGTTTCAAGATAAGCCTTAGCTAGCAGCAGCGAGCAGTACGCAAGGACTAAGCTAACTGTTGCCTGTGGCTGCTCTCTGCACTGGGATCCTTTGTGTGCAAACCTGTAACCACAAAGACAGCACACAGAGCACTTGCTCTCTGGTAGGTATGATGAAAGCACAAATTTTAAATCCTTCTTCCACCCTATTAAGAGCTAACTGATTGTCATAAATTTGAAAACCACTTTTGTGTCTACAAGGCTGCCATTTTGGGGGGCTGAAGTAGAAACCTCCCTAGCAAACTTCTGTTTGGTGAAATGTCTGAAATGGGATGGTTCAGCCACATTCCCAACCAGGTGGAATCAAAGCTTTCCTTTGGAATATTCCCTTATCCACTAATAGGGCTTTTTCTTCTTAAACATCACAGAAAACAGCTCTTCAGCAGAAAGCCCCAAAGCAGACTGTCTCTGGCACACAATGCATGTCAAATCTCCAACCCAGAGGTCAAACATCTTTTTCTCTATTTGTTCCCTTGAAGAAGGTGGTATTGTCCTTGGTTTCTGCTCAACACCATAGCTTGCTGTCTGTCTGCTCTTGATTTTCATTTCCTTGTCACCAAGTTGCCTTCTGCGACTTTCTTTTCATCTCCATCCTCCCTGCAAGGAGGTGGCCAGTTCTGTTCCTATGATGAGTCCTCTCTCAACTCACGGCTACAGCAGTGAAACAGACTGGCACAAAACTCCTGAAAATAATCCACCGTTCCTTATTGCACACATCTCCGTAGGATTTCATACATAAACATTCATAAACACCCAGCTTCTAATTCTGAGTATCAGTGAATAAGCAGCAAAAGATGTCCAAAGAGCTCTGTATGGCCCTTACTCTACAGAGCGCTCTTTCAAGCCACCCTAACAGCTCAATCAAGACACAGGACCATTTTATGCACTAAAAGGAAAATGTGCATTTAAAAGCAGTTCCCAGTAGCTGCATTTCTAAAATTAAATTTTATAACTTGTATTATGGTTCCAAATCGCAGTGGCTCGGCATTTCTTCCTGTTGCCAGGCCCTTTGGCACAGCTTGAACTGTCTCAGATTCCACACTGTGCTGTAAATTATCCCAAGAGGGAGGGGGAAATATTAAAATATAAAAAGACATATTATGTAGTAGCGGTTTCATCATTAAAGAGACCCATTAGGGCTTCAGAAAAAAAAAAAGGAGAAAAGTGGAGAAAGAGGAGAAAGATGAAAAAGACTTTTATCTAACAATTCTAGCTGGTCAAGAGCAAATGCTTTATTTGTCAGCAGTGCAAAGCTGGATGCTGCCTCAAGCCTGACCCTGGACTTGAACACAGACATTTGGATTATTTTAATCTTCAGTACGCTGAACCCAGGGCTTGCAAAGCCAAGAGACAGATCCTGCCAAATCCATACCTCTTGATGTACTTTATTCCTAATTTCCAATTCTGCTTAGACATATGCTTTTAAATGAGTGGACCAACGACTACTTTGACTCCCTGCTACCCTGCCTTCTTCTCTTACCTCCCCGGTGCTGCCCTCCCAGCATCTGGAGTTTTGCCTGCCTGTCAGAAAACCAAGCATCATGGCAGCATAAGCCTATGTGCTCGCAGCCTCGCGTGGAGGCGAGTGGTTCCTCTGAAGCCAAAAGGACAAGGGCTGCATTAAGGCCACTGGGGCAGGAATTAACTTTCCTGCTTTCAATCTAACTCAGGCACTAAATTTGTGTCAAGCTGGCACCATGACACCAGGCAGGGCAGACAAACCCGAGCTTGCTCTGAACAAAGCAGCAAGCAGGCAGCGAGCAGGGCAAAAATTAACCCAGGCACAGCATCCTCCCGAGGTCACCACAGGGCACCCCGTTCCCAGGCCACCTCCCTCTGAACTGACGGAAGCATCTCTGAGCGTCTCTGCATTATGCATCCACCAAGTGAAACTCCTGGACCTCCTCATCCAGCCCAGCACTGCTGCAGGTCATCCTGCTGGATTGTGGGCACTGACAGGGCATGTCTAGCTAGGCAGCCTTCTGCATGGGGCCTCCTCTGTAGCCTGGGGGTACCAGTGGTACGTGGGCACACACAAGATCTGTCTCATCCCTTGGACTTGTGGAAATTCCACACGTGTCAATGCATTTAGGGAAGAAAGACCAGTGCCAACAGATTCCTTCTCAGGGGAACTCTGCTGTTGTTTTCATTCATATGTTGTGATTTTTGGTAAGAACTACCTACAATCAATGCCAGGCAATTGTCACCTAAAGAGGTAGCTCCAAAATTATCTCTTTCCACCCCCAGCCCCAAACAGAAGAGATATTTAACCTTTTCTCCCTTGATGACTGCTGCAGGTAGCAACACAAAACCTGTTTTGCATGAAGGTCTGCAGCAGAAAAGTGAAGAAATGTGTCAGAAAACTGTAACAAATATAAAAGGTTTTCCCAAGCCACTATAAATGCCCAGGCAGAGCTTTGCTAGGGTGACTTGTACTTTTGTGTTTATTAGCTTTACTTTGAAGTTACCCTCTAAACACCTTGCTTAAAGAGCAGGCAAGTTCTCCTCAGTTCACCCCTGTAAAACCCAGGACTATGATTATCTCCCTTTTATAGGTGGAAAACTGAATGACAGAGAAACGAGATGACTTGCCTGTGGTCAGGCAGTGACCCTATGGAAGACGCTCGCCTCCCAGCTCAGCATAGTGGCCACAAGCCCAGGCTTCCCCTTTCCAGGAGAGCAGTGTGATGCAGGATGAGAAAGAGCAGCAGGAAGGCCCTTGGAACCTGGTGTGGCCCTGCTGAGCTGGTAACTTGGCCATGAGGCTCTGCCACTTTTGCAAATCAGCCAGAACTTTCTGAAAGTTAATCAACCATCCAGCTGCTGAACGAAGAAGACCTTGGCCCCAAGATTGCATAGAGAGAGGCAGCTTGTCATGAGACAGCACCCCTCTCCTCTCCCTCTCCATGTCCCTGTAGTTGTTATCAAGTATCATTTTGCAGGTGCTGGAATAGGAAAGAAGAGGGCATGATTTTTTTTCCCTTTGGTTGCAGGGTCAGTGTTTCAGACACTGGAATATATAGGACATCCAGCCTGCTTAGCTAAACCACAGGGTTTGTGGGCTTTTGGGCTTTTTTTTTTAACTTACTCCTTTCAAATACTGTCTCAGTGAGGTCAGGCAGATATTTTTACGCAGCATATTAAACAAGGAGGGCAGAAAAAACATTAGCTTTTCCGATACTTTTACAGCAATGCAACATGAAAGTGCTTTCCCACTTAATGGGAGGGAAACGCAGTTTTTATAGACTTTAAGAGACTGTGGATCACTCAGCTTGGCCCACAGCCATCTGGTTGGGGCTCTGGATGCGGAAATGGCAAGAACAAAGTGCCTTGGCAGCCCCCATTTTTCTGCACATCAGGCACTCATTGGGAATGGTTGTTCGGTCTGGGTTTCCCACCATGGCCAGCCCCACGGAGACAGCAGCTCCGGGCTGCCTCCAGGTGCAGAAAAAGGAAAAGGTCTCCCATTACCTTCCTTTTAACCTAGTTTTTATAAGTGTCACTAGATGCCTTTCAGGTTCAGAGGGTGAGAAGCAAGTAAAGAGGAGGCTAAGGAAAAGCATCGCTGTTCTCACTCTGCCAGCGGAGGCTACTGAAATTCCTGTGGGTACTCATGACCATTTTACAAGTAAACATTGCTGGAATGGATTAATGAACATTTTTTCTCTTTTAGTCAAGTCACAGGATGAGTACATTCTGCTGTCACTTGCTCTCATTCACTCACAAATCTGACTCTTAGGAGCTGGTGCATCAGGAGCTACTAATGCCCATAAAACGTTTGGGCTTGGGGGACCAGGTATCTGATGAAGACTCACTGGGTCACAGCTACTGAGCATCCTGGACAGAGGCAGACCCCCAGAAAAAACACCACAGGTTTTTATGTTCATTACCCACAAGGTATCTGCCCTAAATCAGCAGGTTGTACCTGCGTAGAGGTAGCATAAGGGGAGTTTAATGAAGCCCTTTCTCCCTGATGGAAGCAGAATATCTCCTCCTCTCTCCTCTGCTCCCCCTTTCCCCAGGTAGAAATGGAAACTTTTCACACTGAAAAAGTGGATTATACACAGGAAAATACAACATCTAGCCAGACTCTGCTGAAGCAGGGAGTGTCTGATGAGACCTGATGCTTTGGTTTAATGAAAGCTGGCTGCTTTGGAGCCATGTTGGACCTTGATCCAAGCATCTCCTCTTTTCAGGGCTGTTTGTGTTCAGGGTTTTGGTTTGTCTCCAGCAGTAGTGGGGTAGAAAATCAGCTGCATTGCATTGTGTCCAGTTAGTTAAGTGGTAAACATTGTTTTGTGCCATGGAGCCAAAATAAATCCAATTACTTCGTACACAGCGAAGGACGAGAAGAAAATACACTCTTTCACGCTGTTCTAGGAAGTGAGCACACTATCTTCAGTGCAAAAGAATGATATATTCTTGAAAACAAAAGAGAATTAAAGGATAGTGCTTTTATACTACTACCAATCTGGGAAAAGCAAATGCTTGAAAATTACCTATCCTCCTCTAAAAAAGCATTTTTTTTTTCTGATAATAATAGAAATACTGTCTTAAATGCATAATCCAGTAATATTTTTCTATCTGCCAGATATCCCAGACATAAAATACTTTGCAAACTCTTTTCCTCTGATTTCCTACCTGCACAGAAAGAGCAAATGGTATAACTTTTCTAGGACACCGTTTGCTGTGTTTTCAAACAGACCTGACCTAATCCGGCAGAGACATATGCAAATGCTTAGTGTAAGGCACTAACCATTGGTACATGGCAGCCCACAGGGCTCTAGAAAATCACGCTTGAAAATAAAACCAATCTGTAAAGTGGTTTCCTCTCTAGCCTCCATCATTTGGAAAAGAATTATACTGCACTCAGGCATTAGAAGGACCGGTATGAGACAGTATTAGAGCTCACCAACCTCTTGTACAGTGTTAAAAATACAATGCAAAAAAGTTACTAAAAAAGGAATTAGACACACTGTGGGATATTTTCTCTTTCCTTAGCTAAAAATATGCTGTGGTGAGGAAAAATAATGGTGATGATAGTCAGAGCTTTGTGTAAACTCATCAGCAATTATCTCTTTTTTCTTTTCTGTTTTTTTCTTAAACACTGTACAACACAAGCCTTCTTTCCAGACAGAAGGAACATCGTGGCAGACAGGATATTATGCTCCACATTTTTGCGCTGTGTCTGTAATTACCAGCAGAGTCAGTGTTGGTCATCAGACCTGACCTGACTGCAGGCATGAGGTTCTAGGAAATGTATGAATGAGGCTTGATATTATGCGACTCAATGACCAGGCTGACATCCAGCAGCCCTTCAGAAGCAGAATGCTGAGCAATGCTAAGCACAGACAGACTGATACTGGGAAGTGATGCATTTCTCCTATCAGCTCCCTGGCAAACCTCACCCTTTCTGTGTCTCTATGGAAAAAATCTGCTTGTTACTCCAAGTAACTGCAGACAGACTAGATGTTTCGAGTACAATCCTTTGCTGAGCATTTAATTTTTCCACTAGGTGATCCAGTTTGGCTATGTGTTGAACAAGTGTCCAGTGATACCAACAAGGTGAACAAAGCTTTACATGGCAGATTCCCTGCTCTTTAGTAACTTCCCACTTTACCTGCAGGAAACCCCAAGTAGCTTCTTGGACCTCTGTTGGGGGGTTAGTCACCTGCTGTAATGACATGTACATGAGAAGCTGGTGCATTTTTTTTCCTATGTGTTTTAACTGTAGTTAAACAATATTTTGACAGCCTTCCTTTTTAAATCAGTGCTTAAAAAAAGCAACAGAAAACCAACACACAAACAGATGCTTTAGGTAGAGCAAAAATTGCAAAGAGAGGGAGTCCTGCCCTGGAACAAATGAGAGCAGGCAGGAGAGTCTGGATCAAGCCCCTTGTGCCTGGTCTATACTAGAAAACAAACTTCAATTTCCTTTTTTCCAGGTGAGTGCTCTTACTGCAGACTGAGAGCCTTTTTTTTGTCACTGATTCACTCTCCAGCTGTGTTGGGAGAGCTCCAGCAGGGAATGTCCCCAGGAAAAGGGACGAGCGGAGGCTGACAGTCTCCCTTGCTCCAGTTAGAATGCTGAGTGCAAGACCGCAGGCTGTGCTGGGCTGGGTCCCTTCATATGAACATATGAAAAGCCTCACGTCTACCCTGAGGTGCCACAGCCAGAAAAAGCAATCTTGACAATTTTTTGTGAGGCAGGAAATATGCTTCCTCTCCCCCCAGCTCTGCTGGTGAGGCCTGTGCTATACTGACAAATAGTATTGCACAAATGCATTTCCACTTAAAACAATTATTTTGCTTGCTATGGATCCACTAAAACCTCTGATGAATCCGACATCTGTGTGTCTTCTATTTCTGTCGTGGAAGTGCAATTATTCTGTGGGTTCACCCTAGGAATTAGGTCATCACAGTGAAGTAGAAGTGAGGAAATCAAGTGTTAGGAGTTTGGAGGGCAGAAGTTGTTAATGAAAGTTAAATTAGCCTGCAAAATTATACCCTTTGCTTTCTTTTCCCTTTCCCCATGTCAATGTATATACTTTAAAAATACCGACTCCTTGACAAAGTTTGAATGACTCCCAATTTAAGCATCACATTGCCAAAAGCCTCTTTTGTTTTGTTATATTTTGCATCTTCCCACACATACAAACCGCCAGAAGAATTCCCTCCAGCCATGGGCTGAGACATCATCGCTGAAGATATGTATGAAAGAGTAGGTGCAGAATGAGACACAACCAGCCAACCAACAGCTCAGCAAGCAACCAAGAAAAATATAGGCACAAAAAGACACAACTGTCCAACAAAAAGCTGCAGAAACAAAAGGCAGTAAGGACTGAGTCACTGTTTGAGCAGCCCTTGGGAGAAGGTTGTCTCTCTGCTGAATACAGGGGACCAGGTTTCTAATTCAGGCATCTTAATCAAATGTATAAGCTTAGGTGGGATGAATCTGGACCCTCCTCCCTCAGCAAGGGAAAAGCAAGGTACGATAGCTTTGACACCTTTGCAGTACCTCTGAGACAACTAATAAATGGGAAAGTGGGTTGAACAAACATCATGATACCAGACATCAGAGAAGTAACTTAAACAGAAATCCTTTTTATCAGTCCACTGAAATATCTCTAGACAGTAACAGTTCTCCATCATTAAGGCTCAGAGTTGAACAGGGGACCTGTAACTTAAAGGTCAAGTCCTGTGGCTCACTGTTTATGTACACAAGGCAAATTTGGCAACATAAAAGTAAATTTACTCCCCATGGATGCTGACCATTCAGACTCTTGACAACTTGTAAAAAACTGCTCCTGTCCAAAAAAATGTATATAGCCAGGCTATGTGATTCCCTTGGACTAAAGACCTTTGCTTTTGCCAAGTTTTGTGTTTGGTGTTTCCACACAATAGTTGAAAATACCTGTTTTTCCAAAGAATCTAGTTTGGATATTTTAATCTGTAGGTTACTAAGCAGTCCCTCCTCTGTACTAATGCTCCATTGTGCCTACACAGCACTGCAGTTCATTGAAAGCTCATAAATTTCACGTGGTTCTGCCTAGTCTTTATTTTAGGTTCTTGAATAATTTTTTTGCTTTCCTCACTTTCTTTGCAGCTGCAGAGAGATATAGTAAGCTACTGTATACCATTTTGAAAGCAGGGCCTCTGAGAAGTTTCCAAACTGCACACAAGCAGGTTATTCTTTGGCTTGTTTTCTTTGGCTTGGTGTTAGCAGTACAGAATGAGTCAAACAGTATTAACTTTCAAGAGGGAAGTGGTGTGGTCAACCAAAACTGTTTGCGGCTAGATTGCGAAGATAGTAGCACAGGTAATGAAGAACGGCCCATAATGCAGGGTGTTGGTAGGAGAGGCAGACAGACACAGAGCGACAGAACCCTTCGTAACTAAATCAACGCTGTCACCTACATTTTTCTTCTGCTTTATATGCTCAGTTTATGACACAGCCTGGCTTTTCCGGACTGGTCAGCCATCAGAAGATAGCCTGTGTTTAATGGATTCAAACTACAATGGTGTGCAAAGGAAGAATAATGGTCAGGTGCTATTGTGGAAAAAAAAAAACCCCAAAAAAACCCCCAAGAAATATATCAACTTTTCATTTATGTCTGGTTAAATACTTTCTTGTGTCTCATCCCATTTTTACTGGCTGTTCCTTATCTGATCCATGATTAAAGAAGGCAAGGGAGATGTTTCAACCATCCTCTCTCTTAAGGATGTGTTTCAGTTATTAACAAGCACATCATGCCCTCATACAAGAGACAACTCCTTCTCTTACAATTCAGAAGCAGAGTTGAGATGGCCTCTCCCAAGCACTGTTGTCCCTCACGCTTTGCATGGACCCATGCAGCACTGATACAGGGACAGTCTGACCAAGTTTTATCATTAACACTAATGGAAAATGCATTTACTTATTATAATTCCCAATTGCAGCAGACACCTAAAGATGCAGAGCAAAAATCATTTTTGCATTCTTCACAGTGGGTGCCAAAGGATGAAGCAAAAGCCTGCAGTGTTTTCCTATGGGCCTGCAAGGAGGAAACTGCTGCACCTTCTGATCATCCAGGGCAGGCGAAGCTGGGAGGGACTGCACCAGAGATGGATTTTCACCCCTTCCAGAGATTTCCCAAGAAGACATGAGGGCTGTTCACTGAAAGTGACACACAGCTTCATGCAGCCTTTCTCTTAGGTGTGTGTTGTTCTGGGGAACCTGTAAGTAAGGCAACTTCTCAAAACCAGTGGCTTCAGAAAAGGTCCTGCATTTCCAAGAGCTTGTTTGGTGAATGGGAGAGTCTGACTACTTCATTCAGGGTGAAAGTTTCCCTCCTTCTTCTTCCAGCTCCCTTAGGAGCCTGAGGAAAAGCAGACAATCTCTCCCACCTCCTGTGGAGTGCAAGGTGAAGGAAACAGGTTGCAGAGGTTGTGTGCAGTCAGATCCTGATGCCTTTCAGTGCATCCCTGAAGGAAACTTTCTCTTCTGCCAGCAGCATGGTGTGCTTTTGGTGGCCAGCCTTGGAGAGACAGCAGGATCGATGACCAATGCTCCAATAGCCCAGCTTTTCTAGTTAACCTCCTTCCTGCAAGGATAGTGCTATATGACACCCTTAAAACCACAGTAGGCAGCTCCACTGTAGGATTTCAACTACAAGTCCATCCTTCCCCAGCTCACGTAATGCCCAGCAGCCTCTTCAAACCTTTCATTCATTCATGTTTAATGACTGCCATTCAGAAGACCTTCCTTGCTGAAGATACATGATGGATGAAGGACCAGACTCAGATATCTTTGGTTCAGAGCACTACCCACTAACTTCACTGGAAAGATACTTGGCACATCAGTGAACTAGGGTCTTCAGTGGGGACCCTCACACAGTCACATCCATTATGGCCAACCTACTTGTCTGGGTGTTGCATATAAATGGTTTTTTTTACATATAAAAATATGATGTAGCTGTTCAGCTGCTAGGCAAGAAACTAATGGATAGTAAGTGCAGGGGAAAAAAAAAAAAGTTGACAAAGAGGAAAAAAAAAAAAAAAAAAAAGAACAACCTACCTGTTCTTAATTTAAAATCACAGTAATTCAAGGTGAGGGGAAGGAAAGAGCTATGTGGGATTAAGTGACTCAAACAAGGAGTTGAAATAATTTCTGTAGTACTGAGCCACTCTTACTGCTGTTCCTAGCCCACACTGCAGCAACTCTGGTTTCCTGTTTACCTGATTTATGTGAGGGAGAAGCTTGTCCTGTCAACATTTCTGTGTATCTTTAAAAAAACCAACCACATAACTAGTCAAGCAAATATACATATGAGCTACTGCACTCCCAGAAAAGCAGCCTTGACACAAGATTTCATATTCACATATTTGACAATTTTACTGGACTACAATGACACATGCCCTGTGTCACATCACCCAACACCAACTCTCCTAACTGACTCAGCAGTGAGACTGATAAATGGCAGGGAAAACAATCCTATTCCACCTTTTCCATATGGAAAAGAAGCATCTGCACCATGGAACCTCAAGGATGCTGGTATTCAAAACCTACTGAGTTCCTAACTATTGAGCAGGACAAAAAGGGTCCTCTCTATCACCGTTATGCCAGGGAGTGCCGAGCAGTCATATGACATTCATAATCCTTTGCACATCTGATGAAGAACAACCAGCACTGTTTTTAGGAGCTGCAGGTAGGTGCTAGACAGTTAATGTCCCTATGAAGCAGGTCTTGCCAAGACCTTGTCTGCACTGAGGGATCTTTGCACAGGGGTAGTTACAGCAGCTACTGGTCTTCGTGTTTACTGGTCTTTTCAGCTTGTGGGCAGTGTGCCTGCTGGTCTGTATGATTTCCTATTTGAAACCAACTGCTTGAGAGCATGGTCTATGCTACAGGTTCCTACTGCCAATGAAAGTCCTCCAGGGTGGTCAGGAGAGGAGTCTGAGATCTTAGACCACAGGCTGGTGTTGTGCCAGCCCTGCCAGCAACTGTGAGAGGGCAAACCCCAGCCCAGAGCTGCCCCTGCCCTGAGAGGTCTGCTCCACCATCCCCTCATGGAGGATAAGGAGCTTGACAAACAGCTGGGATGTGGGACACAGAGAGATCTTCCTGGGACATGGGGAACCCAAGAGCTGTGGAGGTGCCTGCGGATGCTCTGCAGAGCTAACTGCATCCAGACACATAACCTCTGGTCCCATTTTGCAGCCTAACTTTAATATCCAGTGTCAGGTGGTCCTGTGCTATGTGATGCTCCTTGTGCTTCATGGTCCTGTGCTAAGCCAGAAAGCTCAATAAGATATCACGGGAGTAATTCAGGCTGGTTGTGTGAAAGTGTGTGCATAATGGAAACAGTCTGATTTCCCCTTCACTCTTCACTTTTCTTCAGAAAACACAAGTCACAAAGGGACAAACTGCTCTCTGCCCTTTTGCTCTTTGTGTACTTTCATTATGAAAAATGGGCTGGTGGCATGCACAGCTTTCACAGCTGCCCAGCCGCAGGATGTACTTTTAAGGCTGTTGTTCCCTTACTGCTACTATGGATATGGCCTGGCTGCCAGGGGGCTTCTAGGACTGTCCTGCCCATTCAGAAACAGCTCCTTTGGTCTGCAAGCATGCCCCTGCAATAATATGCCACCTTATTTTATTTCAGCGGATTAAATTGCTCACATACACAGAAAGGAAACCAACAGCAATCCTTGACCTACCCGTACCCATTTAAGAGACAGCAATGCATCAAGTCACATTGTATGACTTTGAGCTTGCAATGTTTTGTAACTTCCCCCCAGCTGCTGTACGTTTGCACATAACCATTGCACAAGCCAGCTCCGAACGTCTGCAGAGTGCACTCATCATTTAAGCACTAGTCCACCCACGTTGGTGTCACCCAGACAGTAGGATGCAGGGACACAAACACACAGGCGCAGACCCGGCAGTGCGCAACCATCAGTTTTTCTTTGCAGCCCATCCCTTTCTTTTGTCTGTACGCGGTCTATTTAGATTGGAAGCTCTTGGGGGCGAGTATCTTAGCCAAGATTTTTTTTAAAAAGCGATTAGCAAAGCTGGGTTGTGATACTGAGAGGGTGATGTGATGTGCTGCAGAGCACGCAGCTAGTGCTAGCAAAGGAAGAAAGAGTCCCTGTTGTGCTTCTCTTATACAATCAACTTGTAAACACCACCTTTTTCTCTACGTGTTTTCTGGTAAGTAATTTTTCGGTGCTGCAAGTCTCCAGGTGAATAGAAGTATGTGAAAAAGCCATCACTGAAATTTATATAGTTGGTCTGTTTCAATGACACACGGATTCATTTTTTCGTGGTTCCTAAACTGTTCACTGGCACATGTTAATCTCATTTTCCAACAGGTGGAGGTACTTGCAGCAGAAAGAAAGCAAGAAACTAAGGTGTTTAGTATTATTTAAGCTCACTGAGATTAAAAGGCTTTTAGGAGAGAAGTTTGGCTTTTCCTTGCACAAAAGGCTGAAGGTGGAAGTGATGTGAAACCCTCAGAGGAATCATCCCTCCCCAGTCTGATATGTGCAGAGTCTTCCTCACTTCCTCCACAGGACAAGGGATGCCAACTCTCTTACCAGAAGTTGCTCTGGGAGTCTAAATCTGTAGGCAAATGTTGGACGGGGGAGGGGAAAGCATAAGCAGGTCAGGTGCACTCAATACCATCAGCCCTGGGGGATTCCTTAAAAAAACCCCACTGGTCGGGCAAGGGCGTGTTTGAAGATTTCCATCAGAAAAGCTACAGGCCATGTGCTTTCTTCAAACTTTACAAATCAATTCTGATCAGAGTCTGAGCATGTCCTTAATTGTGGCTGACTAAAGGTGTATGTTCTCCTCTCCTCTTCCTTCCCACAGCTTTGCCAGGAGACGAAAGGAAATTTCCATTCTTAAAAACAGCCAGCAGATTTTTAAGCTCCTTCTCAAATCCTGATCAGCAATATTATTTTCTCTATGTCCACTCCTCAGTATCCTGGTCTTTGATATAAGGATGCCAAACCACGTATCCAATACAGGATAATCGCATTTAATGCCCAGCTTAACCATGGATATATCAGGCTCACTGGGACTAAATCCATGTGGCCTTCTCATTTTGCTCCATTTTCAGGCACTTGGTCCATTAGTGAGTTTTTCAGAGCTATGTAGGTTAAAACAATTCAATGAGAAAAACAGAACGAAGCAGTCAAAAGAAGAAAAACCTAATTTTTCAGCAGACGTACACAGTAGGTCAAATGGCCTAAGGGAAATATTTAATTTAAGAGTCATAATATTTCTACCAAGTTTCCTAACCAAAAGTATTTTCATCAGGAGCACTACTCTTGATCTGGTTACTGCTAATGATTTTCCCCATGGACTTAGCTCATAAAAACATAAATTGCTTTATGAATCATAGAATCATAGAAGTTGGAGAAGAAAATGATGGGTTAGGTCATCTTGCCCTTCTCCCTGACAGTGCAGTATTACTTCTTTTTGTAAAAAAAAATTGAAAATAAGCATTTATTCAGAGCTGAAGAATAAAATGCTAAGTTCAAAAGAGATTTTAAAAATACATAATGAAAGCAGTGGAGGAAGAGCCAGATTTTTAAATACCTTGGCTCTCATCTACAAGCCATGACAATTTGATGAGAAGTATCATCTGGAGAGGCACAGCCAGAAATTCAATGGCAAAAGAGGGACAATGGTGTAAGGCGTGCACACGAGTAATTATCACAATTGTAAATGCAAATGCAGTAGTAACATAGGCAAATATGCTGCTAGGCAAAGGCCTGGCTATCATGGTGACCATGACCTAATGTACAATGGAACATGTAAGAACCCAAAGTCTGCAGTCCTTTGTGTAGAGTGGAGGAGGTGGCATGTGTGATAGTACACACCATGTTATCGTCACCTATCACGACATTTCCAGATGTCCCAGTGAGCCAAAAAGACTGTACTTTGCATATTTGCTTTTGGAGCCTTTGGTGTGAGTATTTTTTCTGGTTTTTAAGCATGGCTTCAAATCCTGCTTTGTATTAATCTTTGAATTTTTGTCCTCAGGCATGCCTAGTTGAAGAGGTTGTCCTGCATTAAAAAAAATCACTTTGAGAACCCATCTAATTCTGGCTCAGAAACTGCTCTTGATCTGACATTCCCTGAAGACAAAAGAAAATATTTCTGCTATTTCTTAAATTAATCAATCTTAAAGGGTTTTTGTTTGTTTTTTTTTTTGTTTTTAGAAAAGGTGTTTCTATATCCTGTAAAGCTGACTAAAAATTGCACTGGTATGAAGTTCTGACTCTTGTCTCATATGGATTCCATCTTCAGAAACAGCCCCTCACCTCCCAGCATTTTTCACGGACAACGCAGGCACTCACTAGAATTCAGACTGAGAACTGTTATAAACGTAAAGTAAATGAATCAAAAACTGTTGCTGGAGTTGGTTTTGGACTTCAGCATGTTTTTTCTAGGTTTCTGCAAGATAGGAGTATCTAATTTTGTTGCCATTACTGTCTTCCACTGATTTCTTTTGAATTGGGACATCTCAGAAAAGACATCTTCGTATTTCTGTAATTCCTTTAGCTCAAGTGAACTAGTGAGTCACGGATCTCTAAGCACGAACGTTCCCAAATACTGAAACGAGAACCACTCTAATCTAGCAATTTTTATTTTGATTATAATAGTCTCAATACAAGAAAGCCAATACTATTTTAAATCCCTTCAGTACACAGCATGCACGTTTTGATACGCTGAACTCAAATCTTGTATCTGAGTTCACACAAGTTAACAGCCCTACAATATATTTTTGTACAGGATACACATGTAACTGATCTAATCGAACCAATGCAAAATAGGAAGCACCCACTGAGCGAGAGTATAGAAAAATAAATGCACAGGCAAAACCTGCCAGAATTGTCTCAGAATGGAGGATGAACAGGGTACCACTTCTTTTTTCCTTCATAGCCTGTGGTGTATCTCATCAGGCCGATCCGTATCCCAGGGAAATGTAAAAAGAGGAGAAGAGATACCAGACCGATGGCAACAGCCGCTGTGACTCAGAAACCCTTGGTGAGGAGTCAAATCGAAGTACTTGCAGCCCACTCCAAAATGAAAGGAGCATAATCCCTTCCATGCTGTGTCATGAATGACTTCGTGATAAAAGGAGCTGCACATTCCTACTGAGGGGGGGGGGAGTCTGACCTCCTGATATGCATGAAGCTTCCTCCACTAAGCAGCTCATTTGCTTATGACAAAGTGAAAATATTTACAAGGAAACTTTTACATACATTTGAGTCGGGAAGATACTTATGTTGCTTCAGTATGAATTATATTTCTACTTCCTTTTTAAAATAGGGAATCTTATTAAATATTAACTATTATACCAACTGAAGAATTGATTTAAAACAGTAAGTATGCCTGCAAGATGATTTTTTTTCCTTACTGTTCTAACAGACTCATATTAAAAAAACTAAAGCTTGTTTGTTGTCTGCAAACTATGAACATGCCCAGATAATTGCATATGCAAATCTGGAACTTGCATATACAAATATCTTTCTTATGTGCATAGCTGCCTGGTTCACTGGGAATATTTTTCAGGGACGATTCAACAACAATTTTCAAAAAAAAAATATACAAGCTAAATAAGAAGCCTTACCCCAACAGCAGTATTTGTTTTAAAGTCTGGACTCAAATCCAAAAAATATAGATCAGATTTTTCCACTAAATGGATGTAGCATCATGATGCAATTCAGAAAAATGAAGGCTTGAGAAGAAAAGCCACAGGCAAGACATGAGTTTTCTAAGCTACTTAAGTTGAAGTTTCAAACCTTTCTTTTCTTCCTCCACCCAGTTAAGCAACACTGAGCCGCAAGTCTCATTCTCTAGTGGGTGTTTGAATCCTGCTGCTCTCTTCTCCCATGATGATTCCACTTAAACAACAGCCAGAACTTCTGCCAAGCATGCAGAAGGAGTGCAAGAAACTAACCACAAACCTCAACTTACATCAGGGCATTTCGATAGAAGTACGAAAGTGCCCCATTCAGGCTAGTGACTAAGGTTAACAATTGCCTCTGGTAACAGGCAGTGCATGTTCTGCAGAAGCATCTATACCTGCAGATCTGCTCCACCCTTACTTCACCTCAGACAAAACAGCCTGCCCTCCCCACTTCAACAAAACTACTGTCTGTGTGAAAGCTGCAGGCAGTCTCCTGGAGATATCAAACCAAACATCTCCTCCTTGAACTGAATTCTTGAAAAACAGAAGAAAGGAAAAAAAGAGGAAAGACTGGCTGTCTGTGAAAATGGGTGCTCCTAAGCTATACGACAGCATGAGATACAGTGAACTCCACAAGGCAGCAACTGGGTGTCCTCTCTCAGGCACTTATTTCTTTTTTGCAGGGTGACTGAGCTTGACAAGTTAGATCAATGACATATTGGTTTTCAATGCTTTAAAATCCTCTTAACATCTGAAAGGCAAGACTAGCAAGAAATGATGCAGAAGGTATAGGCTGCCCGCCTTTTACCAGCATCCCTTCTGTCAGCGTTTGGGTATGATCCAAGGCATCCCTGGGTAGATACTTTAGAAATGCAACGCAAGTTATACTCTAGATCAGCTGGACCGGCATGAAAAATACGGCTTCAGGAAGGCATAATTAAAACCATTTGTAGGACAGCCTTGGTTTAAAACATACCCACTGCTCCACATGCATTGGATATTGGTGCATTTCATGAGGCTGATGATAAACCCCTTTACTAAACCATCAACTTGGTCTTCTGCAAATGCTGTCCTTAGCTCACTTACTTCTGGGTTCGCGAGGTCCATCCACTGTTATCTTGATGGCTCTGTGGTATGTGGCTACTTGTGGTGGATTTGTGAAGACCGTGATAGTCAGTGTGAAGCTTTTCCCTGCAACAGAAAAAAAATGTTACTGAACATATGTGTAGAGAAAAGATGTACTTCTCATTTCAGATAGCACTCAAACACACCAAATGGCACTAAGACACTTTAGCTGTCTGTATCTCAAGATAGATATGTGCCCAGAGAGCGCGTTGTATAACCTCACAACTGCCTGGTGCTGGATGCATTCCCACTGTGGCAACTGTTCAAAGCTTTTGGGAAAAAAAAAAAAATTAATTTATGTTTAAATGTTCTACACTTTGTTTGTAAAAAAAAGGTTATCCCTAACAGGTAGAATTTATCTGATCTACTTGGCTGCTGGTATGTTATCTCTACTTTCTAAAGGGGATTAGTTCAGAGAGGCTTAGAAATTGTCTGACTCTTCCAAAACTGCCACAAGAATCTGATCAATAATGCTTGTTAAAATTAAGGAGAACTCAGTGCCCAGATCCCCTAGGCAGATCATAAAATCCCATGCTTTGTGGTTGAAACTAGAATTAGATCAATTCCATATTGCAAAACAGAACCCTTTAAAAATAATCTGCTCCTGCAATGCCAACAAACAAGAGAAAAAAAAATCCCAACAGCTTGTCCGCAGATAATTAAAACATTTTATGAAGACATAGCAGAGCATTATGCTAAGTTTCTCTGTTATTCAGTAAGAAGACTGTGAAGGCCTTCTCAAAATTGTTATGTGCATCACATGGCCCTAAGTTGGGAAAAGTACTCATTTTGATGGGGAGGGTTTCATATCCCCTTATGACTGCAGAGCGTTCAGATCCTGGATTTGCTTTTGGCCAATGCCAGCATTTACTTCAGACATTTTTTAAATAACAAAAGTAACATTCTGCATCTTTGATAAGGCCTCAAAAACTTTTTGGCCTGGACAACAATAAAAACATTGCCTGTCAGCATGTTTAGCATAGTTATCTCAGCATCATGGAGGATGCAGATACTGACAGGAATCTTTATAATCAGTAAGAGACATCAAGGGACATCACCCCAAGTTAGATAAACAGGAACTGTTGTAAGAAAATTGAGGTTCTCCTCCTTTGGGCACATGTTGTGCAAGCTTTCCCATACACATCTGCCTGTTTTGTATTACCACCTGGCTCCAGACCTTCTGAGTGCCAAATTTCTTCCCTTCTAAAACTTCCCATTTATATTGTTTGCTTCATTTACCTGTACAAATAAATTTAAATATAAATGCCTGCCTCTAGCAGCAATATTTTCCCCCACTCCCTATCCACATTCACTTGCTATTCAATAGTTCTCTTAATGCAGTTCCTACTTCAGTGCTAATGGTCTGCATCAACATCATGGTGAGCACACATACAGAGCTGTTACTGGAAACTGTCCTCATCACATCCCTGTGAATTAGGGAGGCATTCTCCCCAGTCTACAGATGAGAAACTGTGGAGAGATAAAGTGTCTTGGGCACAATCTCACAGGAAGCCTGTGGCCGGCAATGCTAACCACTTTGTCTGCTGCAACTAAATCCAACTATAATCCTGAATCACAGCCCTTAGAAAACAGAAGCTGAAACACAAGCCTCACAAATCCCAGGCCATTGTCTTCCTACATCCACATCCTCACTAGAAAGCAGTCCCTGAGACAGAAAGAATTGCAATGGAAGCAAAAGTAATTTCAGATCCCTGTCTTCGGGCATTTGGCCCTCAACTCTTGGGTGCTACTTCTACCCAGACCAAGGATGTCTGTGTTTTTCACATTCTTTAAATACCAAACGACATGATAAAGCTTTACAGCTTTGTTACTCTTTCTCCACCAGCACAACATATCTTTCGAAGAGGCATCAGTAATAAAGTTCAATAATAAACTTCCTTCCAAGAAACTTTATCACCCATAGCGTTAGACTCAACAAATATCAGAGAGGCACCTGTAGATCTTCCTTCTTTCAAAAAGTACTTTCCCTATATCATTATATACACCTAAATCACTAAGACTGAAAAAGTAATTCAAAATATACTTCATTATCTTTACTAATCTGCAGTATTTCCATCATCTTGCTTCCCATTTGTTTCTTTTTTTTTTTTTTTTTGCAAGTGTTTTTGCTTTATTTTATGTGTTCTTTCTGTTGTGCTGGAATATGTAGTCAATTTATTACTTTAAAAGTGTCTTGTGGATTTTCCAGATAGAAAAAAAAAAACCAGGAGTGGAATGTAGGAAAATGTGCCCACATTACCAGTCTACAAGACCAGAATAAAGAAGAAGAGGGAAGTGAAGTTACTTTCAAGATTTTCTACGGAACAGACTAGATTTTGGAGCCTCTATAAGGTTGTGGCACAAGTTGTCAAAAGCAGGAAGATACTTAGCTTGCTTCTTGTTGACAGAAGACTATTCATTAACCACATACTGGTTAACCACAGGACTATATAACCATAAACCCATGTGTCATTCATTGCTGCTCACCAATAATTCTCGCTGTGTTTTTCCTCTGGTTACTCTGTTTCTTTTACCTTTAACTTTACTAAGTGGTTTTATCACTTTTATTCATAGCTTCTTACTCATCATTTATGTGTTTGTTTGACAAAGGCAGATTTAGATTGGAGGTATTGTTAGTGAAATCTGTGGTTTATGGATATACCTGTTCTGGGATGACAGCAGGACTATAAACATCTCCTCCTTGCTTTTATGTATTATCATACAGCCATGATATTTTTTTTCTTTTTTTATAACATACACTTGCAAAATACACTTACAAGCACAGGCACATACACACACATACATATGCAACATGCAGGAGACTAAACTGGTGGAAATAATACCAGATGAGTCAGTGGAGGCTGTATACAGACTTCCTAGAACTGGAACCTGTATTAGATGCCATGGTTTTTGATGCCTAAGTAAGCGGACCTCCTAACTATTGGTAGAAGACCTACACTGAGCACTTAACATCTCCGCTCAACTCAGGAAGAGGTGGGTGCCATCAAAACTGAGTCAGACAGCCTAAGTGATGGACTTGCCTTTCTAGTGACCGTAAACAGGGATCAAATACCCTAAAAAGGCGTCTCAAACACTGGCCTACTTCAGATGCTTCCAATAGTTACGTTGACAACTTGATGGTGTCCTAGCAGTCACAACAAGCTGGCATGTAGCCCTCCATTAGCTAACATAAAAATCTGAGATTCCCTGGGTTAAACAGTCCCATAAACCTACAGAAAACTGTACACAAAGTAGGTTGGGTCTATGATGTGTGCCTCAGTATACTGAAGTCAATCGCTACTGTGTCATCATGGGAGTCTGCTGATGGTGGACAGGCCAACAGGTAATGTCAGTATCAAGCTGTGCCTCACCAGGCTGTAAGAGAAGCTTCAGAGACTGTTGCTCTCTGTAACTATTCTTGTCAGTTCCTAATATTAGGCACATAGCACCTCATGAGCCCAAGGATTAAATTCTTCAGATGTTGGTCAGGGCTCTGCCTTCGGAAACCCTTCCCACAGACATCAAGCATACCCTCATATGCATAAGGGCAGAGCACAAGACTCACCGCTTCCATCAAGTCTTTCCTCACAACAAGGATAGGAAAAATCACTTGGTAATGTTTATTTTTGCAAGAGCATTAAGGTCAGAACCCTTCTAGAAAAAATAATGGAAACAGTAGCATTTCTGGCAAAAATACAATACTGGCTTTTGAAATTATACCCAGAGACTCTGTTGATGGGTTTGCTAGAGACTGTACTATCAAAAGTGCCCTCAAGAGTCGCTGTTGATTTGACAGCTAAAGTCAGATGGATTAAACCAGTTGTCCCCAGCTCATGACTTCAGAGGATTGCTTGTGAGATGCCAATACTGTGAGTATCTGCAAGAACTTAAGAAGAAGCAAAAAGCATAATATTATCTGCCAGCACCCGCTCAGCAATACTGTTTTGGACCAGAAAAGGGTGAAGATCAGCCTCTGAGACCCATGCATTTGAAGGTGTTGTGCCTGTGCTCTGCATTGCAATACAGGAACTTGAAGTCTGCATTCAGTCTGCATCCCATCTGACAGAGGCTGGAAGCAACACGAGCAGTGAGCTCACATCTAGCATGGAGCTCACATCTACAGTTGGAATGTATCGAGCTCTCCCTGGGGGACAATGAGGAGCAGGTTGAAAGCTTGTGGATTAGGACTAAGGGGGAGAGTAGTACGGGAGACATTGTAGTAGGTGTTTACTACAGGCTTAGCAGGGAGCTACTACAGAAACTTAAGCAGAAGAAGGAATTATACAGAACGTGGAAGGAGGGGCAGGCCACTTGGGAAGAATACAGGGAGGTTGTCAGAGGATGCAGGGATGCAACAAGGAAAGCTAAGGCCTCTCTAGAACTAAACAGCGAGTGAGGTCAAGGACAACAAGAAAAGCTTTTTCAAGTATGCTGGAGGTAAAAGGAAGTCTAGAGGAAATGTGGGCCCGCTGCTGAATGAAGTGGGTGCCCTGGTGACCGAGGATAGAGAGAAGGCTGAAATATTGAATGCCACCTTTGCCTCGGTCTGTACTCCTCAGGCCAGCTACCAGGAGTCCCAGGCCTTCAAGACCACAGAGGAAGTCTGGAGGGAGGAAGTTTCTACCTCTGTCGAAGAGGCTTGGGTTAGAGATCAGCTGAACAAACTGGATATCCACAAGTCCATGGGACCCGATGGGATACACCTGCAAGTGATGAGGGAGATGGCTGAGGTCATTGCTAGGCCACTCTCCATAATCTTTGAGAGGTCCTGGAGGTCAGGAGAGGTGCCTGAGGACTGGAGGAAGGCCAATGTCATTCCAATATTCAAAAAGGGCAAAAAAGCGGACCCGGGTAACTATAGGCCAGTCAGCCTCACTTCCATCCCTGGAAAGGTGATGGAACAGCTTGTTCTTGGCATCATCTCAAAGAACGTGGAGGAAAGGAGGCTTATCACGAGCAGTCAGCATGGATTCCGTAAGGGGAAATCATGTTTGACTAATCTGATAGCCTTTTATGATTGCATAAGTAGTTGGATAGATGAGGGGAGAGCAGTGGATGTGGTATTTCTTGACTTCAGCAAGGCTTTTGATACTGTCTCCCACGGTATCCTCACAGCCAAGCTTAAGAAGGGTGGATTGGGTGATTGTGCAGTGAGGTGGATTGGGAACTGTCTGAAGGACAGAACTCAGAGTTGTGGTCAGTGGAGCAGAGTCCAGCTGGAGGCCTGTGACTAGTGGTGTCCCCCAAGGGTCAGTGCTGGGTCCAATGCTGTTCAATATATTCATCAGTGATCTGGATGAAGGGACAGAGTGTACCCTCAGCAAGTTTGCTGATGGTACAAAACTGGGAGGAGTGGCTGACACTCCAGAAGGTTGTGCTGCCATCCAGCATGACCTGAATAGGCTGGAGAGCTTGGCAGGGAGAAATTTTATGCAATTTAATAAAAGCAAGTGTAAAGTGCTGCATCTGGGGAAGAACAACTCCACGTATCAGTATAGGCTGGGGGCTGATCTGCTGGAAAGCAGCTCTGGGGAAAAAGACCTAGGGGTCCTGGTGGACAAGAGGATGACCATGAGCCAACAATGCGCCCTCTTGGCCAAGAAGGCCAGTGGCATCCTGGGGTGCATTAGGAAGAGTGTGGTCAGCAGGTCGAGGGAGGTTCTCCTCCCCCTCTACTCCGCCCTGGTGAGGCCCCACCTGGGATACCATGTCCAGTTCTGGGCACCCCAGTTCAGGAAAGACATTGAGCTACTGGAGAATCCAGCACAGGGCCACCAAGATTATTAAGGGAGTGGAGCATCTCCCTTATGAGGAGAGGCTGAGAGAGCTGGGTCTCTTTAGCCTGGAGAAGAGAAGGCTGAGGGGGGGATCTCATTAATGTCTATAAATATGTTAAGGGCGAGTGTAAGGAGGATGGAGCCAGAGACTTCTCAGTGTCATCCAATGTTAGGACAAAGGGCAATGGGAGCAAGTTGGAAAATAAGAGGTTTAGGATAAACATAATAAAAAGCTTTTCTACGGTAAGGGTGCCAGACACTGGAACAGGCTGCCCAGGGGGGTTGTGGAGTCTCCTTCTCTGGAGGCGTTCAAAACCCGCCTGGACACGTTCCTGTGTGACTTATTATAGGTGATCCTGCTCTGGCAGGGGGGGTGGACTAGATCATCTTTCTTGGTCCCTCACAACCCCTAACAATCTATGAATCTATGATGGGAGATTATATAAGTGGTCCCTCAGAACAGCACTGAAGGGCTCTAGAGGGAGCAATAGGCTTGTAAGCTATGGCCCCTGGGAATGTTTGAGAGGAACCAAAGGGGAAAAAATGAATCCCAAGTGACAACATGGTCACATGAAGCTCCTGCATGCTGCTTTAGTCATCCCTGAGTAGTGTCATAACCGGATGGATCTGGGGGTGGGAAGGCACACTTAAAATTTAAGTGTCTGTATGGGCAGATGAAAAGGGGAGTAAGAACAGACACGCTTTAGGGAAGAGAGACCATATCTTGAACCTATCACTTCATTTTAATCCACCTCTTCCTCAGGCAAAAAGATCCACTGATTCCATTGATGAAGGTTCATCCAAATGAGGAGTTAAAGCCTTAGAATTTTGCTGGGGGGAGGGGGGGTGGGGGGGGGGGGGGGGGGGGGGGGGGGGAGGAGGCAGAAAGGGAGCCCAACAGCTGATACAGTTACAATCACTATCTTTTGCTTTTGGGATTTATTCTGATGCTAACAGATGTGTCATTAGAATTGGTTTGGGTTTTTTGCTTTTATCATTACAGTAAATTATTAGATAAAAGGAAGAGAATAGGGAAAGGAACCAAGAATGCTTGTGCTGACAAGGACAAAAGGTATAGATGGAAAAATATGAAATGTAATACACAAATGCAATACAAATTCTATTACAGACATTTCTATTATATTAGTGAGAGACTTTCAGGTTCTAGTAAGAAATATTATGATACTTCTTTTTTTTTTTTTTTTATCCAGCCTCTACTTTTTAGTGCTTATGTACTTCTATTAAATGACACTAAATGATCAATTTTATACAACTTTACAATTTCTCACAACATCTCCCTGGGTATCTGCCAAAGTGAAATTTTCTGCTGTATTTTAATAACATATCTGACTGCATCTCTGGGCAGGATGTAATACACACAAGCTCAGATATTCATTCCCAAATGTCGACTATTATACACAGGGGCCGAATTTTGGCATTCTTATCACTTAAGCTCCTGAATACTCCAAATGTAATCAGTAGGATGACAAGGGCCAACATAAGTTGACCCTTTATTAGTTAACTGCTCTCACGTAAGTGAAATATTTTTGTAGGTCTTCGAATTGCGTATCCAACTGAAAAAAAAAAAAGGCACAAGTCCAAATTTTGTGCTCAGATGGTGACTCTTTTCTCCTGCCCTTAGTGACAGTTTTACACAGTCAGAATATAGCTTTGCCTGTTATATTTTATCCAGTGGCGATTTCATCAGAAAAAAAAAGATACAGCTGAAGTAAATGGCATCAAAAAGGTAACATAATTTGTTTACCACCAGCACCACAGATACCACTGAATTTAAATATGAGAAAAAACTGTTATTCACCTCATCCGCTACCATGCTGTAAATGGTTTACAAATTCTGGCTGCCACAAACCAGTGGTCCAAACAGATAAATGCAAACATGGGGAAATGTCAGTAAACTGGGGTGATTTCCCAAAGAAATGCAAGAACTACCCATGCAAATCAGTCGCACGGGCAACGGATCTGTTTGTGTATTTATATGGATGTTTTGCAGGTTTAAGAGTATGTCAAATTGGAGATTTGGGAAATACACCCACTTTCCTCCTGCCAAACCAGCCTGGGTCAGCATAATGGTATACTTTTGAACAATTCTGTCAAGTGTCTCACTCCAGGAAGTTCTTATATCTGTGTTTACATAGCATCTACTTACCCAGAATGAAATCTTCATTGCATTAAATCAATAGGTGTTTTGTTCTGGATTCAGACGGGGCCAAGTTGTCATGCAAAACACCAAAAGCGGCCCTGCTGCAAACTTGGACCCAGCTATGAACTACTTGCAATAAGTTCTGGAAAAGCAACTTGCTGTTGGGAAGTGTGGCTGCTGCTGGCTTCTCCCCTTCCCTTTCCATTCTGCTCCCTGCAGCACTACCGAGTGCTAACCAAGACATACACTTCGCTCTCTTTTCCTTCTTCGCCCATTCCCCAAGCTTCTTTCTGTCCAACTAGTCAAATGCTGTGGTAGAGAGCAGCAGAGACGACTGCCTCTCCTGCCAAGGCTCTGGGGATTCCCAGAGACAGAAGACTACAAGAAGGTTGTGTCTGGGGTGAAATAATTTCAAGGAGTTATTTTGGTGAAGCTTAATGTACCTTTAACCCAAGGGAACACAGGAAATATATTAAGCAACCAAAATGACATAACTGAAATCAAGTAACATTAATAGAGACACTGTCAACCTAACCAGGCACTAAAACTGAATTTTATCATCATCTGGGTGATAAGAATAGTCCCTGACACTCTTCTGGAAATTGTCCCTGACAATCTCATTTCATAAGTCAAAAACACAACCCTCAGTCTGAAAGCTGCAGACATGAAATATTTAAGCAAACGGATGCAGAAGTTGATTCTATACTTGGTGTAACTTACACCTGTTAAAATAAAGCTGACTCAGGCCCTCAGCAGCTATTCCAGCAGACACATACTGGTGATGCACCGCAATGTTTTGTGCATGCCCCTTGTCATCAGGTGTACCAAGCATGCTACAAGATCTGTCCTCTACATTGCTATGTTTCTCTTTGCACTGGCGAATGCCCGTGCAGGTAGCAAGTCCCAAAGTCGCTTTTCCCTACCTTTGCTGTGCTACAGTAATACCCACATTCAAATTCCTTTCCACAGAGAAGAAGATCTTCCTGATGGAATAAACAAAAAATGCCAGCACCCAGCATCCAGAAACATGTAACCGTGGGTTAAAAAAAATCACATATTTGGTTGAATGCTGCTTTTTAACCATTCCTGTAGCAACTAACATTGCTACAGGACTCTTTGTGCACTCTCCTGTGCACAAACAGGGATTGCTCACATTCTCAAGAGTTACAAGGGTGGGACTCGGCACACTAAAACAGCCACAATTTTTCTCTCTCTTTTTCCTTTTTTTTTCCTTCTTTCCAGATGTTTACATTTTAATTTGACAAGAGTTTGTGTGCAGCCAGTTTCACTTCTGCCCTGATGAGCGGTTTCACTTCCCAGTCCCATGTGCTGTCATGATGATACCATCCACCGCCTCCTCCAGCCTTGCAGGGGCCTCCGTGCTAATCCCTTCCCTGACAGCCTGACAATGTGTGTAAAAGTGCAGCCACTGCTGCTGCTGCTGCTTGACTGTTTGCCTGTGAGGCACCTGATGGCCCTTCTCTGCTTAAGGAACTTGGATTTGAAATGTTTATGTCTAAAATATTAGATAGAAAGCATCAGTATCAACTGGATTCCTTTGGGTTCCTTCCCTCAGGTTACTACCTCTATTACCTTCACGTTATTTTTCCTGTGAATGTGCTTTGGCATACACAACACAAAAGCACGATTTATTCTGTTTAGAGGAGAAAAAAACTGTTGCACTTGTGTAGCAGGAGATACCAGGTGTGGGTACTAAATGGTCAGGGACATTTATTAGGAAAGGAGCTGCAGCGGAAGATAGGTAGGGTAATAGATCTGAGCTTATGGGAAAGGACGTAAGTGAACTGAGAAGAGGCATAGGGTCAAGAGATTTGGGACTAAAGTGGCAAGAAGGAGGTCTCTGAAGACATGGAGTCCTAGAATAGTCAGCTTAGATTAACACCCAGTAGCTAACGTAGACATTAGTCACTTCTGTGTGCCAACATCACCAAGCCTCAAACACACAAAACCACCAAGAAACCCCCTAAATTGTGACATGTAATTTCAGAAAGAGGGACTATTTCGAGCTGTGGTAGGAATTTGGCTGTACTTTAGCATCCTTAGGTCTAAGTCCTGTGTAAATACCAGCGTTTAGACTCTGTGATGGAGGTTGCATTATGTGTAAGTGTCTGTAAGTGTGTGCACCAGAGTTACAACAATGAGAATTAGAGAAAAAAAAAAAGAAAAAGGGAAAAGTGTTTTTCCATTCTGTTCTGAAAGACAACCCAATTGACCTGTTTTAACTGAATTTTTGGGGTGGGATGCCTTCTTACACTGAAAGCCTGCAGATCAAGTTTGCAAAATGGATTAAAGCATTAAAAGACTGGGATGGGGGGGGAAGACCTTTTAATGGAAAAGACAAGCAGTCTCTAACTATAAGTGGAGTTGCTGCAGCAACCACTATAAAATTCTTATGAACTTGGGTGGAGACAATAATTACTGCACAGGAAGAATGAGATGCTATGTGGTGCCCAGCCTCTGCAGCAGAGTGGCAGGACAAGGAGATTACAATTTGAGCCTTAAAATGCACTGTTTATTGTTAAAATATTTTCAAGACTTGAAATGTATATACACAATTTACACAAAGGTACATGTCACTAATATTTGAACACAGATTTTGAGAGGATGGAATTATTTTTTTCCCCAAAGATTGCTCTAATGGAAATCTCTGACGCACCTATGAGTGGGTTACCCTAAAACCTGATTCTCTGCTTTCAGGCTGTTACCTACTACACATCAGGGAATTTTTATTTTTTTCTCAGCACAATACAATTTTAGTTTTAAATGCTTTAGTGCTTCTCTATACCAGAGCTTTGGCTGTTTGTGAACAAGCATTCAGAAATTACTTAGCCGCCACAAAGTTCATCCAGCTCTAGGACGGAACGAAGAAATGATCATTCAGCAGACTGCTGTGTCACTGCTGAATGGTTCACAGAAAGGGAAAAACAGCAACAGGAACACCAGATGGAAAGGACAGTACAAAATGAAATGACTTAAATGCAAAGCTACCACCTTCTCACAGAAAATGCCTTGGGATCCTTAATCCTAATAATAGTTCTTAACCCAGCTATAATTTCGAGCCATTAATAAGCTTTTTGAGGTAGAAATTATCACCCTCACTTTATAGGAGATGAGAGAGACATGAAAAGGTTAAGGCCCAGATTCACAAGAGGATTTAGCTGCCCAAAGTGGGATTCACGTTTTATTTAAATGCTTAAGTCCAAAATTACACCCCTTACCCCTCCCACCCCCCATCCAGGTGGTGCCTAGCAGCAGCTGCAGTGAATACCTGAGGAGGCTTCCCTGTCAAAGGGCCCCATGCCTTCGAGGCCACAAGCTCAGCTCAGCCAGCAAAGGAGCATCTCAGCATGGTCAGTTGGCCCCAACCCACAGCCTGAGCTTTCTTCTGCCCTTTCTCCTTGGGGAGATTTGCTTCGGAAGCTGCTGCTCAGGGATCATCCACTGACAGCCTCCCATGGTGGCTCCTCCTCCTGCTTTAAGCATTAGGGCATTTCTCCAGGGAAGATCCTTGCTTCACAGGATGCACCTCAGACATACACTTTGCACCTCCCTGAAGGACACTGTGGCCAGATGGCTGTGGTGGAGTGGCAGAGTTCTCACTACTGGTGGCCCCAGCAGCTGGAGGACCTCTGGGGCAGCAGGCTGGTGCTTGAACAGCTCTCAGAGCTAGTGGCTACAGCATTTGGGGTGAGGGGAGAACCTCCTTCCACTCTCTTCTCCAAGGATTGCTTTTGTGTTTGAACCCATGATTTCTTCACCCCTCAAAGCCCTGTTCTCATCCTTTGCCCAACTGTCATACCAGAAAAATGTCAGTATAATGGGTGTTGTGGTTTTTGGAAGATCCTATTCTGAGGCACCTTCATTTCACAGTGCATTATCTTGTGAACCTAGAAAAAGCCCTTTGAGAGATGGATTTTTTCTCAGTCGCTCTTCCTTTTTGCAGCATTGGCTTTCGTTTGGGACCAGCCCAAGCCTGGCTACTTGTCCAGCCAGATGCTGGCATACCTTAGTGCTCTGGCACTGTGCAGACAATGACCTCTCGGCATCGTTGCAGGCAGAGGCAACCAGGTACAGGGAACAAAGAAGGCGTGGATTCACTGGAAGACCAACACACTGCTCTAAATATAAAAGGTAAGGAGCACTTTTATGATCATCAAGGACACTTTAGCAAGTGAAGCGCTTCCACCCGCAGCAGCCTAAAGCAGGTGAATGCCAAAAAGCGACCTGACAAGTCACTTCTTCAGTAGCTATTTGGGCATGGGAGTGTGCACTGGGACTGTTTACTCTGAGTTCATTTTCTTAGAGGAAGGACTCTTCTGTGCTGTCATTACACTAATGCAATGCGCATTGATTTCAAAGCTCAGAAGAGGTCTGGGGTCACGCAATGGATATCCATGCAGTCAGTGATGGGGGAGATAGCACTGCCATTATGAACCTGGAACCTGCCAAGTTCCACCAGAGACAACTTCCAAATGTAGAGCAACCTCTGTGGTCTCAGATGTGGACGCAGCTTTGTTAGAGTTGTGGTGCATAAAGTCTAGCCTGTGGAAACTTTCTTGCTTTGCCAAAGCATTTCCCTCAGTTCCTCCCTAAACTTCAGGGAACTGATGTGCATAGACACTGCTCCAAGCACCGCCCTGCTGAAGACATCTTATGGCATTAAGCCTTCAAAGCAGCTGCTTCCCTCCTCTTCATCTCTGTCTCCAGAACCTCCTCCCTCTCCCCCATGCACTGCCCACTCCTTCCTTGCACCACATGGCAGGTAGCTTCCCATCGTCTGAGAAAACAGTAGGAAAGGATGGAAGGAATTTAGGATAGTTCCCAGCAGCATACTTTGGGGCCAAAACCTGCTCCTGCAATAACAGCTCACACAGATATCCCAGCCTGTGCTGAGAGGCAGCAGCTCTCAAAGGGGACAGGCAGCAAGAGCATCAATAGAGGAAGGAGGACAAGAGAGAGAGATTTATGCAGGACAGAGATGAAGGGAGTAAGGTTGCTTTGGAGATACTATGAAAACTGTGATGAAATGATATGATGGGAAAAAACAGGGTAGAAGTAGGATGGGAGCAAAAGAGGTGGAGAGTCACACAGCATTAAGTAATAGAAAAAAAAAAAAGTCTATTTTTTTTACTGCTGCTAAAGGGGTTTTAGAAGGGAACAGAGGCTGATTCAGGCAGATGAGGGTTTATGCACATGACTATGCTGGAAAAGACTCTCCTGACAGCAACTATAAGCTACTGATTTGCAGCATCCTCACTTCTGCTAATCCTGAGTGAGCTGATAAGATCTGCATGCCATAGAATGATCAGCTGAAGTTCACTAGACAATCCTGAAGCCAGAGTCCTAATTTGTCTCCAGAATGATTTTACTTTGGTGACAAAATAGCAGCTGTTAATTTCAGTTGTAATACAGGTACATAGTTATACGGAAAAAGAAATATTTCCTTCAGAACTGAGCTTCTGAAGGAAGGCACACTGAAATAAAAAGCAAAATAAAAACAAAGGGGGGGAGGGGGGGACGACAATGATGGACCACATCTCTTGAAACTATGTAACCTTTTCATCTAGAGAGATACTTTGTTTTCCCCAAGCAGTATCCTGGTAAACCCAACTCCTTTTATCATGGCAAAAAAAAAAAGAAAATGCTCAGAGGATAGCGTCTGCCTCATCCCCATCGTTAGCCTGAGTTTCAAAAATGTACAAGCAGAGCTTTGCAGAACCAAAAAATAGATTTATTGTTATTGGACTGAGGGCAGTGGTTCAGCACTTGGCATGGCTGCTGTTTACAGCAGTAATGCTCCCGGAGACAGGAAGTTCTCCAAATCGCTCTGCCATTATTTTTCTTCTGTTGACGCTTTCTGATCGAGAGATTTTTCGCCCAGACAAAATTTTAAGTAACCCAGCAGAGAGTGTTTGGGAGCTGGCAAAGCCAGCCACAGTCATGCTCAGCCTCACGGACCACATGATGTTTTCCGAGTCAAACCCCCGCGCGGAGCTGCATCATACGTATACTTTCTTACACAATCAGCTATTCACGCAAACCCAGCTGCACGTAGCGAGTGTGTGCCGAAGACAACTTGGGCAGCACTGGCGTCATGAGAAAGACTTCTCCCCTCCCCTCCTCCTGACACTACGTCCCTGCCAAAGGCCAGCACCGAGGCAGCCGTCTTCTTGAAAGGGCTGGGTTTGCTGATGGATCTAACACCAACCAGGGCTACTTGGCTTGAAGCAAGCATCAGCTCCTCTGTACCAATGCAGGGAGCCTGCATGCTGAATTCCTCCACAACTACTTGGTTTACACAGAAAACTCAATTAAAATTATTGACACAACTAAGCAACCCTAAGTTACTTAAAAATAAAATTACTGTTTCCGGCCCCTGTCTTCTAGACTAAAAAAAAATCTCCATTCAGGCCAGACTGGTGTCAGAAGAGCCCTGTGATAAACATCTACCCTCTAAGACACAGCCAGGGCAAGGGCCAACAGCACAGCCCCTTCCCTTGGCTGCTGCTGTGGCAGCCCCAGGCAATGCCCAGCTTTCCCACTCTGAAGGCTGCGCCATCCTCCCCCGTGCCCGGCTCGACACAGCAACATGATTGTAGGATGGCTCCAAGGAGTTGCCCATTCCTCTGTGGCCAAACAGCCCTCCCGCTGGCCATCACATCCTGCTAGTGCCACACGCTTATCAATTTGAAGTATAAATAAGTGGTTGTTTTCAAATTCTATCAATTGATCCTTTTTTCAGCTTTGATTGCTGTTGGATTTCTTCTATTTTCATCCCGTCTGGCAAGCGCGGCCCATTGTTACTGCAGTATCTGATATCATGTCCCCTGAAGCATTCCAATGGCTTGGACCGGGAACCAGATGGCTGCTTAATGCTGATTTTATGATCCTGTTGAATAGCATCCTCCTCTGTTTTGCACGTATTTTTATAACTTTGAATGCATTTAAGTAAAAAATAAACCAGATTTTAACAAAGTGCTCAAATAATGTGATCACAAGCTGAAGCTGCACAGAAGGAGCAAAATTTTGACTTTAGAAGACCAACAAAAATAATTGGACTCAGAATTCAGAACAGTAATTTCTGGGTTTTAAGCATTTTTGAAATGCCAGCTTAAACTGATTTTTCTTCCCCAAAATTATATCCAGAAGGATGAGTCCTGATGGGAGAAACTTCTGATTATATGTGGTAACCTCTCTCTCATGTTCTGCTACCAGTTACACCTGTGAAAAAGGAGTACTCCTTTTGCTCTGTGGAAATTGAAAACTATCACAGAACTTATTCATGACTTTAATCCTAACAGTTACTAGGAAATATATACATAGGCTTAAATTCCAGTCCTTTCCAAGACACAGTTTTCAAAAAGGTCTTGCTGGAAAGCTATTGCGAAGCTGCAGCTCCAGCTTTCAGCTCAGATTGAGATCTTCCGCAGCAAGCCAAGACACTTCCCCATTAGCTACTATTATGATAACCTATTAATAATTATTTTCATCTGGAAAACATGTTTATTTGTTGGGGTTCTTTTAATGTTACATTCTACAAAGAAGATAGTTACTGGATTTAATGATTCCATGAGGAAAATATGTAATGCTTACTGAGCCATGAAACTATCCCTCTCCAAAATAACTATTTATTTTTAATTTTATCCAATGAATTTCTATGGTGTTGGGCTTTTTGCATCAGATTTATTTCATCATAGTAACCTAAACTGGTTCATTATACATTAAGAAAGCAGGACACTTTGCAGTAGTAGCATTTTGAAGTTTGAAGTGTTTATGAATGGAGGGAGAAAAATAAAAGATTTTTTTTTTTAACTAGGTAATCAGGCACAGGGGTCTGAGATTGACTGAAGTTTTAAACAACATTTTTCTTTCAGAAATTACTTACTCGGGCTTACAAGCCAGACGGGCAGGTTTTCCCAGTAGCATTCTCAAACTAGGGTGAGGAATAGTAACCCTGGAGCCCAGCCAATTCCAATGTAAATCTGTGTTGTTTGGGAAAGCAAGCCAAAATGCTTTTATACAACATCGCACTGTTTTGGGCGACCTGCGATATTCTCAGCTCCCACTCTGGGTGTCAAGAAAATCAAATGCTGCTTTTTTTTGTTAAGTCGTTTGCTTGTTTGTTTGTTTGTTTGTTTGTTTGTTTTTGGTGTGGTGTTGTTTTGTTTTTGTAATTCTGAGCAACAAGCACAGGCAGAGCAACATGGGGCAACCGCTTGCTGTTAGATATGAAACAAATGCTGAAATGCAGTTCAATTCTTTAAGCTTCGGACAATATTTGTGTCTGCTCTGACCGATAGGCAGTATCAGACCCCCGAATGTGGGGAATTGCTGTAACTCTCTCACAGTCAGTGCTTATTCACTGAGAGGAAAGTGTGGGCAATAGTCTTATATTTGAAACAGCCATCAGACTGTCCTGATAGATTTCAGTTAAAGCCTGTAGCAGAAAATTTAAACTACTTATTAAGAATGTTGACAATGACAATTTCCTGTTCCCTTAAAAGGGACAGAGCAGTGGCTTGCCATCGGTTCGGCAAGGCTTTTAATGGGGATGGTTACACCTGGGTGATAACTGATGCACGGGGAACTCTCGCTGGTCAAAGCCGTTCCTTAATCTCCTGCAGGGATTTAAAATTACCTGAGGTTCACAAAGACCATAACAGAAGTGAACTTTCCATCACTGTTCACATAATACTGCTGGCAACACATTATCACTGGTGGCAACTGAACTTACTCAAACTCAAATATTACACAGCAAACAAAGTTTCAGTTAATTTTCCTCTAGTGAAGTATAAAAGGAAGCAATGCCCTTTGAAGCGGCTACCTTATGCTTTAGGCTTTATACAAATTCAACAGAACAGCACCTCAGAAATCCTGAACCAAATGCAAACAATCCCCACCTTTGGAAAACAATCCCCTGTTCAAGGAGTAAACAAAAGCATACATTAGTCACTTGCTCCAAAGATGGGCAGCCAATGGAGGTGATGAGATTTAACCTCGAAGACTGACTAATAGCATGCAGTATTCCCAAATCACTCCATCGCTTAAAGGATCCCGAGCACCTGAATATCACAGGATTTACAAGGTTTATGTCTGGGCATGAGCGACTGGCTACTAGTAACCACTTATAGCAGGGTACGGGGCTCAATGACACTCCCCGTCAAGCTTTTCTGTATGGGTAGGGACTGTTCCCTCTTAGCTACTGGATTTTGACCTTGAAACTCACACAGTTCACTGTTTTGATTTCTAGCTTCATTACCATGGCCAGGAACTGAACTACAGGTTTGTTTTTATTAGCTTCTCTGCCACTTTGCCAGCTATTCATTTGAATCGTCTAAACAGTCATCTCTGAATCATAATGCAAATTCCATTTACTGAAAAGGTGGTACCTTTAATATAACAAATGAACATGTTTAATGACTGATACTTTTAGACATTACAGCATCTCTCATGTTTTCAGTAAATGGATATAATTTTCTCTGCATTACCCTATTATTATTCTTTGCTAGCATTACAAAGCTACGTTCTCAGCTGCGGGTGTTTTCCACCAAGTGCATTTTGAAGACAGCCTAAACAACACAATTTAAAAGACATCTCCCTCTGTATCCTCAGTTCAAAATGCTGCAGTATACAGAGGGACTGGATTGGAATTTATTCTTAAAATGTATTTACTGCTTCACCTGTGTTTCAACAGGGCCATGCTCTTCCACAATTCGTGACTGTATTTATATCGGAAGTGTATCTACAAATGCATTTCACTTCAAAGGCAAATAAAGGCTGTTGTGTATAATCAGGTTAACTTCTTCACTCTGAAGCCTGACCCATCTTCCTTTTGGAATAAAGCATTTTGAGAGTGAGAGAGCAGAAGTGGGTCACCTTTGTAACTCTCCTGAAGCATGCTCATAAGTCTGTACTTGTAAGAACCACGCATGCAACCACACATCAGGAGATGTCTTGGATGCTCACACGGGGAGAGAGGGAGAGGAAAATGGTGAGGAGGGATAGTGAGCCCTGAGTACACAGTCTGGTCCAGTGACACACCAGTGCACAAACTGCTTAAAAAGGTAGTACACAGAAACCTACTTAAGTGCAGAAGACACTATCATTTTGATTTCTGAGTGTTACAGCACTGAAACATCCATAAATAACAGCTGTGTTTGGAACACCATAATGTTACATTCCAATTTCATTTAAAGATAGGAATGAAAAAGAAGAAAAATACATATCATATGGAGTCACATGGCAGGTGTGACAGTTTTTCATTCTTGACCCTAAAAGAAAGGCTGATCTTTTCCTGGGGCTTTTTCTGAGAAACAGCTCTCTGGCTTCACTTCTGTGGGTTTTACTGGCCGGCCTCCCCCACCCCCGACTCATACAAAGGGACTCCACTCACAGCAATAAGGGGAGTAACGCAAGAGGAGCCCTTAAAATCATCTTGCAATAGAAAGGTAAACATGATTGCTTGGAATTTATGGGGTTTAACATTATGAACTGGAGCCAAAGAGTGAAGTTGCAAAGGGTCTTTCTGTGGATTTTACAGGCTTTTGGATCAAACTTTGTACACCTGCCTGCTCACATGTGACGTGAGCCACACGTGTCAGGTACTATTTGCAGCTTCCTAGCAACATTTATATATCGTTCTAGTCTAAGTCAGCTTCAACTATTATTTGTTATTTATGCTCTTAAGGTCTTTTTATTTACATATTAGTAGTTGCTGATTATCAAAGAGATACAGCAAATCAGATACTAACCTCATCTGCTCAGTTCTGGTCTATCCTATCAACTTTATAGGAGCACATTAAACAACAGGACTATTGCATGTTGTTCTACATCTATTTCAGAGAAAGAAAGGTCAGAAAAAGTGCCCGATGCCTTCAAGAAGTCATGATGAACCCCAACAATTTTTAGATCAATGCAGGAATTACTTGTAATTTTAGGTTGACTCACTCTGTTACAGAGCCCAGATTTTGCAGAGTGTGCTTGGGAGACCCGAAATGTTTATGAGTCTTTTTGCAAGCTGAAAATTCTCAGTGTAAATTGAAAATATGCTATTTAAACTTAAACATGGGTAAGATTGTGCTGTTCTAAATTTGACAGGGTGACTTCCAAAGTAATTTTTTTTTTCTTTTTCAAATGAGATTTTACTGTTTAAATTTGAAGAAACATGGAGTACGGTCTAGGATAAAACAAAAAAATACCCAACAAAACGAACAGCTAATTCTGTGCCTTTGAAATCAGCCTGTGACAGATCCTGCAGTGTTCTCTGCTGCAGAAAACTCAACAGACATCATCTTCAAATTCCCTCCACGTAACCAGAATTTCACATAATTGGTGAACATGACCAAAGAGTAGTTGAGAACAAACACATACCTCTTCCACTTCTACCAACAAATCGGAGGTCGTTGAACCTTGCTACTTGGTTTTTCATGGCAGCTGTGGCATTTCTGAGTTCTGCAGAGTAGTTTTCATCATTTCCAGCCATCACCGTTACCAGCGTCCCATCGGGCACATCTCCCAAGGCCACCACCTATGAAATCAAGGAGCAGAAGCCTCAGCTTCCTTACACAACATTTAATTTGGTGAGCAGAAGACCAAAAAGTAACACAATAAAATAGGGAAAAGCAGCAACAGCAAATATCTATGTAGATAAAGAAGCTGTTTTGGGGAACACAGGAATCACTTCCATTCCTAATTTGCAGAGCTGCGGAAAAGTTTTCACATTGATGCACCTCTGAAACACACGGCATAATGTGTACTCTGATGTGAAAAAGACATGGAATAAGCTTTCCAAAATACACTTCTGTAATTGTCAATAAATAAATTCAAGTAATGGGAACCAATTCTGGTCTGATTTACATCAGTAGCATTACTTCTAAGGTACAGTGGAGTCAGCACAATGATGGGAATGTAAAATTCAAGAGAAAGCAAAACCAAGCAAATCATCTCATGGATGCAGAGGGTCAGGCTCCCCACGGCAGCACCAGTTGCCTGTCTTTTCTCCCCACCACTCTGAGCAGAGCTGCCCCGGCATAAATTCAGAGTAAGTGCATAGAAAAGCAGGCCTCAAACGAATATTTAATCACAACTTACTGAACAATTTCTTTTTTCCTTTGAGAAGCATGAAAGCAAATCATTGACTTAAGACCTCACCCGCAACCTGATGGATGGAAACCAGGATCTGAACTAATGAAATCTGCAATCACTCAGACAAAGGCTTTCACCTGCTTCAAAAATGTTTGTGTTGTAGCTCCTTGGTGCCAGCATCTATCAAACAAATATTTAGGAACACAGGATTCACTGCATTTTTGATGCAATGCGCTGATATGTAGATTTCTAACCTTAAATTTTCTGACTTTTATCTACAAAATCCACCCTGGCTAAATGATGAAAAAATTAATTTTATCTTAACTTCTAGAGCAAGACTGAATTCTCAAAACAATTTTACACTGCTACAAACAAACCATTATCTGGTACATCCCTTGATTTACTCCAGCAGAAGCAAGAACTTGAATTAGGTCCTCTATCATACTTTTTTAAGATCCTGTTGCTGTTCCCCCAATTAAGTCTACAGTAGTGACCTCAGGACAACTAAAAAAAAAAAAAAAAAAAAAAAAAAAAATCTAGCTAGCTTTTATTTCCTCTTTTACGCATTCTAAGAGGAAGTAGTCCTACATCATGTCCTTTGAGTTGCAGTTCAATATTTTTCCTTCCTCTTAGTGTTTTCTAGCTTATGTCCATGCAGTTATAATTGGCTGAAACTTGTCACAGATCAGTCTTATTTCTATTAGTTTCTAATCACAGTTGTTATTTCCAAACAGGATCAGCAGCTCCTTTATTTGATCTGTCTCTGACACTTATTCCCCGGCCATAGCTACCTCCCATGATATGAGAGGTCTCCAGTCTCAGGTATTTCATAGACTTTCCTTCTATAGGACGCTGTGTTTCTCACTTCAGTGCTCTCCCATTTGTCACCAATAACCCTTATTTTCACTTCCACATACAAAAATCACTGTGTCAAAATGCCTTCTTTATGTATCTATTTCAACTTCCTCTTTCCCATTTCTCTGTGGCCCAGGCTTTTGGGTTTTTTTTTTTTTTTTGTTCTCATCTGTGTGCTGTAATGCGTTTCTGTGGCCTATGCTATGCTCAGTGTTGCACTTTTCAAACTTCCCTGATCTTGGCATAAATTAGTTCCTGCTTGAAACATTTTTAAGCTAGGAAGTCTTCTCCTTGCACAGTGTTGTGTCATGAGCTCACAAGATCAGCAACTGTGAACCCAACGCACTCACCTGGTTCTCAAAAAGTTACCATAAAACCATAATGCATGCACATATATTAAAGGCACAAGAAATTTGCATCACCTCCCTGTGATGCAATTGTTTGCGTGTTCATTTAAGGAAATACATGCTAGCATTTTAAGGGATGAAAAACCTTCATGAATCCGGGGTCAGTTGTCTCTTACAGGACAAACATTTTAAATCACCCTTTTCAAATTATACTGAAGGCAACCTCAGTGATAAGGCATGTGAAGAAGATATTAGAAACAAGTATAAAAACTACACAGCCTGGAAAAGAAGCTGGAGTTAAGAGCCACAGACAACAGAAGCAGAAATACAAACATGTACATTAGAAAAAAAGACAAAACATATAAGCTGAGACTTGCTAACTGGAGATATCTAGTACTTTGTTTAACTCTTAAACATATGTATTTCCAGACAAGCGAGTAAGTCTTAGAGTTGCAGGACTGCCGGGTATCTAAATTATCTACTTCTGCCAAATCAATCAAACAAAACTGGTCTTTTAAATTAAGAGTTAGATTATTCCTTAACAGCATTTGGACAATGAATCTATATGGCACCTTATCGGAGTTATGCATTATTGTCTAAGTTTTCCAGAATAATTCTTTATTAAAAAAAAAAAAGAAATTGAAATGATCATTTTGGTTTGAAATAATATCCTGATCCTAAAGATCAAACATCACGAGTGAATTTTTCTAAGGAAGCATGAAGAGAAAACACTCTGTCTCTCTTTTTTTATTGATGCAATGGTTGTTAGCAAATACTTGATAAAAATCACCGCTTTTTTTGTCAGATGCAAATTAGATATTGGCAGCATAGGAATGATCTGAACTGAATTTTCTAGCTCCTGGTCCAAATGATCTTGAAAATCACGCCTTTTAAAAATGCCTTTGCGAATATTCACTATTTATTATAAAATCGGTGCGTTTGTTTTATATGTGGCAAACTATTTCAGGGCTCGTTTCTCAGCAGTTCTCAGTGGGAGGGTTTGGGAAGAGGGACGAGAAGCTACGAGCGCCCCGGCAAGCAGGTGCCTCCCAGCATATTTCAGGAGCTCACAAGGAAACCCTTTCCTGGCTTTTGTTTTTTGGGTTTTTCTGTTTGGTTGGTTGTTTTTTTTCTTTGTTTGTTTTTTGGTTTTGGGTTTGTTTTGTTTTGTTTTTGGGGGTGGGTTTTTTGATCGTTTGGGGTTTTTTTTTTCCGCTTGCGCATTTCTAGGTTAAACTATCTCAGTGTTACAAACGCTTGCTTTCGTCTGTTTGGAGAACCTGACCCTTTACTCTGTTTGCAGAAGTTGGGAGCGGGCTCGCTAGTTAAAGCGGAGGGTTTCACCCGCTGCGGGCGGGGGGGAACAAGGAATGAGAGCGATGTTGGGTATCTCTCGAAACCAGCCCCCGGGGTTTTGTTTTCTGCGGCAAATTTTCACATAACCAGGGAAGCTGCCTGCCTCCAGAAGCCCCTCTGCCCGGAGAGGCAAAGAGGACCGGAGCCTTGGCCCCCGTCGGACTCCGTGGCTCCCGGCGTCTCGGCACAGCTTTCCGCCGGCTGCTTGGGCGGCCGTGCAGGGAGCGGGAAGAGCTGTCACTTGTCCCCCTACCCCCGTTCCCCGCCGGGAGATGGTCGGGGCTGGGCATGGCCTCGCGTGGCACAGCGGGGAGCAGCCGCGGCGGCCTCGGGCCGCGTCTGGGGACTTGGCTTATCTCCCTTCCCGGCGGGGCGGAGCGGGTGTTCACGTCTGTTCCACGCCGCAACTCTTGCGTTCCGGGAGAAGAGCTTCCCGAGTAATTACCAGCAGTTGCCTGGTGCGTGGGTGACGGTATAATAATTAATCTAAATATGTGAATTTGGAAACTGACCCTGTCGATTAGTTGCTTCCTTTCTCCGCGCTCATATATGCGTAAAACAAGAAGACTCTCCAGACATAATAAAGCTTTTCCCTATAGCCGCCTCCTCAGCAGGATTTCCCAGAGCTCTGGGACCTGAACTGATTCCCTTCTTCCTCGTTTCTCCTCCCCCAAAAAGCCATCGAAAAGACTCGGGTCTGGTCGTCTTCAATAACAGTTGTACTGAGGAGGTCAGCGTTTAGCAGTGACCGCAAAAGAAAGAACGAACTTTGGAAATCCCTGCCCCAAATCTAACCTCGAGGGTCCCAGGGAGTTGCACGTCTGTGGCTCCCGCCTCAGAGAAAAGGACGAGAATAATTATCTTTTCTTTTCCCTGCTCCAAAGAGTATTTACATCAGTAGCAAGAAAACCAGCACGTTCAAGAAATTAGCGATAGACCCAAGTCAAAAAAAGAGCGTGAGCAAGGCTGCGGATGGATTTTTCTTGAACCCGGGTAACGGGAAAGCAGGCCGAGTAAGGGAGTAAAGCGCAGCTTTCTGCAGGGCTCTGGAAACGAGAGTAGTACAAGTGGCCGCAGGGTCTGCCCAGGGTAGGCCCTGACATCTACTATTATAAAAACAGACAAAAAAGAAGGGAAGATATGGTTTTTTTTTCCGAAGAGTGCCTGGCACGCTGGCGGGAGGAAAGGAAAGCCCGGCGCCCCGGGAGCAGGGCCGGGCGGGTATCCCTCACCCCCGTCGGTAGCAACGCCAACCGGGCGCGGAACCGCGGGGGTGCCTGCGGAGGGACTCGCTGCAGCTGCGGGAGGCTTCTAGGGGAGCCCGGGGCTCCTTCAGTGCCGAGACGCCTGCATTCGTCTACAAGGGGCTGCGCCGGCATCTGGTCCCCAGGGAAGCCAAACTCCTTGTGTCTGGTCTTCTTTTATTTTCTTTCTTTTCTTTTTTCTTTTTTTTTTTTTTTTTTTGTCACCTTCCCTCCTTGAGCAGAGCCGCCCCTCAGTACCGCGGTTATGAATGGGCCGAAGAGAAAGGCAGTAACTGAAGGGAGCCTACCCAGCCCATCGCATGCCCCAGCTGCCCCCGCTGCTTGCTCCAGCCCGGGAGCCGCGCCGCTCTCTCTAGCCCCGCACCTTCCCACGCGTCGCGAGTGGCAGCGACCACGGAAGGAAGGATGGGAGAAAACATGGAAAGAAGGAAGGAAGGTTAGAAGGAGGAATGGAAGGAAGGATGGAAGGATGGAAGGAAGCAGGGGGTCATCTGCGACCCACCTCCGGCTCCGACGTGGCCTCCCCGCCGGGGCGAACAGTCTCGCCCGGCTGCCGAGGTCCCGAGTCCAGGTGTGGATCCGAGCCCGGGAGTCGGCATCCGTGTCCCCTAGCCGCGGGGCACGCAGCCTGCCCTCCCCTGCCCTCCCCGCCGCCCCTGCCCACGAGCAGCGTTACTTTCGGGAACTGGCAGACATACCTTGAAGGCGATGGGCAGCGTCTTGTTGCAGCGCCAGTGGGTGGGCAGCACGGAGCAGAGGAAGTTGGGGCTGTCGGTGCGCACCAGCTCCCCGGGGTGGTCCGCCAGGACCTCCACCATGCTGCGGTCGGCACTGCGCAGCTTCCCCGGCAAGGCGCCGCTGTGCTCGGCGCCGGGCAGCGGCAGCGGCTCGGTCATCTTCCCCGGGCTCAGCGTGGTGGAGGGCGGCGTGAAGCGGCGGCTGGTGCTGGTATCTACGGGGATACGCATCACAACAAGCCTTTTGAGTGAAAGACCTCCACAGAGTTTTTACAAAACAGCGAAACGAGTGTAACTCTTCAGCGATCTGCTCTCTGGGGACCAACATAAACGGATACGGGCTGAGGACACGGGGGAAACTTGTTTCTACGCCAGTCCCCAAAGTTAATTTTTTGCTGAAGGCGGCTGAGATAGCGAGCACGCCGAGACTTAACTCTTGGCTTCCTGGCGCGGCGGAACAGATCACGTTAATCCGATAAGCGAAAGGGACGTCCGTGCGGGGCTTTACCGCGACGCCTGTGCATCTAGTCTGCGGCCGTGACGCAAAAAGTTATCGGGGGGGGGGGGGGGGAACTCCTTCCAAACTCCCAAGCACCGTGGAAAAAGTCAAATACAAGACGCAGTCAGAAACACACGCAAAGCCTGGGCTTCCCAGAGAGTCGGTTTCCTATCAGTTTCTTCTAGGTAATTTCTCTGCAGTCCCAAGAGAAAACAAAATGCATCAGCGTCTTCCGTAGGCAAAAATCACTCTTTCAGAGAGAGAAATTCGGGGTCAGTCTTCAGAGAAGGCAGTACGCGAGCTAGACTTTCTGATCAAAGGTCAGCTGGCTACGACTGTATATATATATATTCACGTACACACACGCACACGTATACCGTACTTCATAAAATATTCACAATATAATCTGTAGAGAATTTAAACACAACAGGAATCCATTAATGTTCTCTGCGAGATTTTTTTTTTTTTTTTTTTAAAGCAGCCTTGAAAATCAGCTTCAGTAGTTTGGTTCGCGTTGCTCTAAGAGTACTCGTGTCATGACCTCTCAATCATTCTTGCGCAAAAAGCAAAAAGAAAAGCAAAAAGAAAAGTTCAGTGCATGGCATTCGAGCTTTATATCTCTATCTTTGTACTTGTCTTTGGTATAATATCTTTCATCGGTTTAAAGAAAGGTCGCTGCCGATCGCAAGCTCTGAGGCTAAAAGGTCCACAGCTGAAAACTTGGGTTTGGGGATGTTGGTTAAATTGTGGGTTCTCTCTGTGGTTTTGTGTGTGCAACAGCGCTCTCTCTCTCTCACTCACGTCCTCCTCAGCAGTCAAACCAACAGTCTGCAACAACTTCGGCACCCATTGCCAATTCCTTTTTTTTTTTTTTTTTTTTTTTCCCAGTTTCTGAGGCAGTCTTCCTCTAATTCGGCCACAGGAACCGGCTGCTTAACAATATTTTAACCGCAGCAGGTGGAATCCTGCTTTCGGAAACATGGCTTTTTCTCTCGGCCGCCTCCAGCCAGCAGGATAGATACTGGCAGACGTGCGCGGAGAGCCCCCACGCACAAGCACACACTGAAAACCAAAAGCAACTAACCAGCCACAATTAAAAAAAAAAAAATCAACAAACTTTTAAGGAAAAAAAAAACCACACAACCCCAAACCACTACTTTTGAACGAGTGAAAGCTTTCCTTCCGCAATAGAGGAGGTGGCGGCGGGCGGGGGTGACGGAGCCGCTGACCCTCACGGAGTGAGACGGAAAGAACCGGGTGAGCTCAAACACCCCAAAGTTGCCAGCCAGGGTTAGAAGTGCCAGCCTCCAGCCCAGACGACCGCTCAGAGAAAGCGCATTTCCACAGCGGAGAGCTCTCCGGTCTTCACGTGAGCCGCGGGGAACGCAGAGGCTTCCTGCCGGCCGGCCGGCCACCCGCCCACGGCCCTGGAGCTCCGCCGGGCCGGGCTGTGCCCTGCAGCTCTCCTCTCCTCTCCGCGCCCCGCCGCGCTGGGCTGCGCTTGGGCTTGGGTCCGCGCCGCCCGCCCGCCCGGCGCCCCGCCGCCGCCGCCGCCGGGATGAATGGAGGTGGCCGGGAGCGCGTTGGCTGCGGCGGGCGGAGTGCGGAGGAATGTCATTCCCCCGGCTGCTTTGCATACGGGGAGGGCTCCGACCAATCACAGCCCTTCCCGGGAGCAGCCAGGGCGCGGCCGCGGGCCAGGGGCTCCTGGAATTGGCGCGCCCGCCGCCGCCGCTACCGTGGGGCGCGGGGGGTGAGCGCCGGGTCGGCGGGACGCCGCGGACACCGCAACCGCGCACCCACGGGAAAGCCGCGGGCTGCCGCTCCCCGAGCCCCACCGCAAAGGCGCTGGCGGCGGGGCCCGCCGCAGCCGCGTGCAGGGCGCTCTGCGCCTGCGGTTTGTTGGTGGGGTGTTTAGGGCAGACAGAGCGGCGTGACCCCCGGCTCTGTCTGCCTCCGGTACAGGTCCCACTTGCCCTTCGTTTACGGACCACCCGCCCCCGAGGAGCGGCCGGTGTCTACAAGGTGCCCGCAGCGCCGCGGGCGCCGCCCCGGCACATGCCCGCTGCCAGCGGCTCACGGCGCTGGGGAGGCCCCGCGCTCACCGGGCGAGTTCTCGGCGGCGTTTGTTCCGGGACGTTTCCTCCCCGTGGATGGTGCACACCCGGACCGGCAGCACACGAAGCAACAGCTGCCGGGATGGCGTCCCCCGCCCGCCCCGCTGCTTCCCGTCCCCGCCGACAAGGATGCGACCCTGAGGGGCACCCAACGCCTTCCGACATGTCGAGGCGGCCGCCGCACCCCCGGCTGGGGGACATTCCCCGTCCTGGCACAGCCTAGCCACCGGCCGGGCCTGCCGGCAGCCTTGCCGGGAGCGAGGCCGGGCCGACGGGCGGGCAGCACCTCACAGGCAGCAGCGGGCCGCCGGCGCCTGCCCCGCCAGCCGGCCTGGGCCGGCGGAGCCGGTAGCCACGACGCTGGGTGAAGGCGTGGCTGGCCTTTCGGTCTGTGCTGGGTTTTTTTTGTTTTGTTTTGTTTTGTTTTGTTTTATTGTTGTTGTTTTGGTGGTTTTCTTTCTGTTCTCTTCTATTTTTTGGTGCTGGTACAGACTGTCGTGGGCTCGCCGCTGGCGTAACCCAGTCTGGGAACGGGGCGATGCCGACCCGCTGCCGCCGTCGCGGCGGACCACCCGCTCTTTCCCCGCCGCGCTGTTGGCATAGGCTTGGGGTTCCCTCCGTGAAATTTCACACCCCTCCTTTCCCCGCGTCTCTTCTCGCCGCGGTCCCGCCGGGTGCCCGCCGGCACGGCCGCCCCTCCCCACGGCCACCTCCTGGGACGCCTCCTCCTCTGCCGCCTCCGCCAGCTCAGCAGCCACGGCGGCGGCTCCCGCGGGGCCGGGCGGGCTTTGAAGGGGAGTGACAGCAGCTGCGGCGGGGTGGGTGGGTGGGAGTGCGTGCGTGGGGTGGGCGCGGCGGCGGAGGGAACACCACCGGGGCTGCCTCCCGCCGCGGGCTCGGAAAGGGCCGGGGGGAGCGGGCCGGAGCTGCTCCTCGCCGCCGGGCCTTGCGCAAGGCGGGGGCGGCCCTCGGTGCAGCTCCGCGGCGGAGCCGGCAGAGGGGGCCCACCGCCCGCCGTCGGCTTGGCGCAGAGGAGGCGGGAGGGGAACCCCGCGGAGGGCGGCCGTTGTCTGCTCGGCCGGCTGCGGACAGGCTTCCCGTCCCCGCCGGAGCCCATGGGGGAGTGCGACCTGCCGAATCCCCTGCGATGGGTGGGGGGGAAGAGCCGCTTTGCAGGGCGACTGTTCGGGAGGCCTGGCCACCCACCCCTACTTGCCGCCGGCTTTCCCCCACCCCGGTGCGCGCAGGTTGGAGAGGAGAGGACGGGATGGAGAGCATCCTCGTGTTTGCCGACACCCGCTTTGGAAACTCTCCGGAGTTGGGAAAATAACTGTCGGTACCCGTTTTGGCACAACGCGACCTGGGGGGACGGGAGCAGAGTGCGAGCTCCTGCCATTTACGCTACTTGGCTTACAATTAAACTGAACGCAGGCTGAGCGCCCTGGGTGAGAGAAATCGGCTTTTGCCTCCCCGGAGCTTGCTGAGAGGGAGAGGGGTGCTCAGGATACAGTTTGTAGGGCCGGGCTTCGGGCTTCTTGCGCTGAGAAGCGCGCTACGCAACTGAGTTCAGGAAGCGGCACAGCCGCCCGCCACCAAATTTACGGTGCAAGTGTCAGGTGTGGCCTTCCTCGCACCCCTTCCGTGTGGGTCAGGAGCGCTTTCACCTCTGCGAGAGGGTTCCAAGGCCCCGGCTGCCCCTCTCTGTCCCGCCATTCTTTTGCGGGGGGGATCGGTGAGGCGGTGCCGGGCCCGGGGCTGCCCCGCGGCATCTCCCCGCCTGCCCTCCGCCCCCGAGGGTTACAGCTTCATTTTCGCACGACCTGCTCTCTTGCCTCCTTCCTCTCTGCTGGTTTTCTTTCCCCCATCTTCCCTCCCAAAGCGCTGCGGCGCTGAGTGCAGATCGGGCAGGGGAGCGTGGCTCAGCCCACCCGCCTCCCCTCCGCGCTTGCAACAGGTCCCTGTTTTAAGCAGATGAGTTCGGTGCAGAAAGCTATTCAAAAGCTCTTTGTGTGGAGGTTTCTTTTTCTCTTTTTCTTTCTTTTTTTCTTTCTCCTTTATACTTTTCTTATTTTTTAATTCTGCCTCTTACACGGCTACTTTCTTTCTTGTACCAAATTATCCCGAATTTAAATTATTAGGGAGGAGTTTCCTTCTCTTAATAAGGAAAAAATGGCAGTTATAAACTACAGTTTAAGAGCCATCTGGGGTATATTAGTGGCTGATAACTTTTTATGGGCGTTATAGAGATAAGAAGAGTTACCTTACTGACGTACATACATCTATATACTTCCCTTAAAATGTGAAAATACACACATAGTGTTTGGCAAGGCTTTTTTTTTTTAGTCAAGAGATAGGGAGCATTTTATTTTTAAATGAATAAATATGCTGAGCTGAAATACACTCGCGGCTTTGCATCCCGTCTTAAACTGAACTCCTTATTATAGATAAAAAATAAACCCGATCTATCACACACATGGATAGTCATAAAAATACGAAATGCAGCGATTTAACAGAGGATTCAGAAACTATTACATCCTTACAGTTTTCTGTAACTTAGCAGCATTATCAATGCTGAGGTGAAGGACGTTAACGTAGACTAAAGGTGACAGTGTTCTTTTTTAACTGCGCAGAAGCCAAGCTTCTGCAAGGTAAGTTAAAGAGAGAGTAGATAGGGGAAATACTATGCTGAGGATATTTTGATACAGCTCGAGCTATGTATTTTACATGCTTATTAACGACGCGTCAGACTTTTTTGGTTGTGGGTTTTTTTGTGCTGGGTTTTTTTTGTTTGTTTGCTTTGTTTTTGTTTGTTTGTTTTTAAGTTTGATTAGTTATTTCAGTTTATCATCTTCCTTATAATTTTTGGTTTTGCATGACAAAGAGAGACACTCATACTGTCCCCTTACTGCATCTTGTGCAGGTACTCTGGAAGAATAGAAAGTAATGAGTTAAGCATCATGTGGGAGCATCAGTGATAAGGTAAGGTAAGGAAATGATGGAGGGTATTTAAAGCTGATGTTTCTTCTCACATGGTAAGACTTTTTAGCATCCCTAATGCTAAGACTTGCGCTTGGACAGTCAGCCTTTTGTAAAGGAATCCTTTTGAAGCGGGAATCGCAACTGGTGTTGTAACTTTACCAATTCACATTCAGCACCGCTTACATTTGTATTTTGACATCAATTTATTACAGCCATAAACAAACCACAAGTGAATCTCTATCTACCATGCCTTGCCTCTGTCATACAGGATTACTCGACCACAAAGCACCGACCTTTTTACATAACAGTTAAGCAAAAGCTTCGGAAATACGAGAGAGTGCAACAACTTAGGGATGAATTTTAAACAGCCTAAATTAAAAAGGGTGAATTAAAGCCTGAACATAATGCAAGTTCCCACTGCACAGGTAAAATTCCCTGCAAGCAGGCAGCAATGGACACTCGTTTGCAACGGTCTGGATTTGTGTGGGACAGGAGAAAACTTGCAGAGGGCAGGCAGCAAAACATTTTGTGAAAGGAGAAAAAAATGCAGACCTTAAGAGAGCTGGCGTACGTACCTTATGAGCACACACTGAGAGAACTGAGCAACAGACGCTGATCTTGCTAACACTTAGAAACATGCCCAACCTCATTCTCAGCTGCGTTTCTGCTGAATGAAATAGAAATCTCTTTGGGGAATACAATTACACATGCACTTAATTGTTTGGAGCATCTAGGCTTAACGTGGCATTATTCAGTCAGTCAGCTACTACCTCTTGCACCTGAATTCATTTAATATATGTATGAAGATCCTCTTACATATGTTCACAGTGGCAATAAGTGTGTCTTGCTTCTACTAGTGATGAATCAGTGGCTTAGTGTCTGTGAATGAAATTTGTAGGATCAGGCTTCTGAATTACCCCTGCAAATATTTATTGCATAGCAGTTACCGTCATGGGTAATTCCACTGACTTACCTGAAAAAAAATTACTGTAGTGATATATTAAATTATTTTTAGACTACTGGACTAATGAAATATTGCACAGGGAAAAGCAGCAACCAGCAAAGAAAAAGACAAGATTCTCCTTATTTCTTGCAGTGACCTCACACACAATGAAATATGTGTATTTCATCCTGACATGTAAGGTGCATCTATGATGCCACCAAGAATGAGACGTGAGATTGCCAGCATGATGCAGGGGAAATGTGGCCAGGACTACACAGGTGTATGGTGTGTAACTTCTTTCTGTTTCAGGGAGTGGGAAGTGCCTAAATCCCTCAAGGGAGCTCATCTTTGATGTCTGTTAACTGATAGAAGGTTATTCACTCTGGAAGACAGGAAACTGGCTGCAGCTCACTTTATGCAAAGCAGAGGGGTTATAAGAAAAAATGAAATAACATATATATATTCAATATCTTTAAACTGGGCATCTAATTACTTGTGACCTGAGTTTACCACTGAAAATGTTCCCAAGAACTCTCCATGCTCTTTAGGACCCGTAGGTGATAATGGTGGTCAAAAGCCTGTCTCTTTCTTCCTGGGCAGAAGCTGAGAGCCTTTTTCTTTTCAAACAGGGGAGACCAATCCATGCTCTTGTTACTCAAAATGTTTTAGAAGGTAGACACGACTCCCATTCTGAGAATGTGGCAAATGATTTGCCTGAATAGTCAACTTGTTATCAGAGACATAGATAGGAAGGACATGGATCTGTGTATGAAGGGATCTACCTTTTGACACCTCACTTCCCTCATAATTCAGAAACTGCAACCCAGAAAGCTTCATCTTTCTTGACTTAAAGCTATCAACTGGTGGCAGCCACGACCAGGGAGCAGGGTACATACAGTGAAGGACAATTTTCAGGAGAGGCTAAACTGTGAGCTTGCATCCAAGTGACAACCCAGTCTTCCAGGTCCTCCTAGGGTTTTGCTGGGTGAAGGAAGGAGTCAAACCAACAGGCAAAGGAGAAGCTCAGACTGGGCAGAGCCCCAAAAGAATGGACGGTGATACACAATTTGGCTGTCTCTTCCTACTTAATACGGATGCAATATCAATGCCCAACAATGCAGTGTGACTGATGAAGCACCTCACCAGTGCCACCCCCCCACCGGCAACATTGCTTCACAGCACTGTTCCTCTCCTGCTTAGTCAGGCTGGCTCAGCTTTGATGGGAGGTTTGTTAAGGGCCAAAGCCAAGACTGGGCTCATTCTTGTGCTCACCTGCTGCGGGTGTGTGTCAGCGTGCAGGTGCGTGGTGCATGCTTGCTGTTAGCACCCAGAGCCAGGGGCTGCAGAGGCAGGCAGAAGGCAGGGGATGTCTCTTTCCTCCTCTACTTCACAAGAAGCATCCAAATCTGGCTTTAAAAATACTAGAATATCGCCACTGAGACAGTTTTCTCCTTGGTCTCACATGGCTGTTGATATACATGTGAGTAGGAGTGGAGACTGGGTTAAAGTTTCCACTGCAAAAGAAACCCTTTCGGTGGTGTGTCTTGTGTATGCTTCTCGTAGCTGTGGGCCAGACATGTAAAATGCATCACCGTGCAGTTAGGGTGAATGCTTTTTGCCTTCCTCAAGGTGAAATTTGGGGTTTTGGTGCATGATAAGCAGGGGTAGGCTAGCTGGAGGTGCAGACACAGAGGGATCATATCTAATGCCAAGGGAGCATCCAGTCTTACTTTCTCAGCCCTCAAATCCCAGGAAGAGCAATGGGTTTAGTCCTGGCCACTGTGTTACTGGCTGTGTATGAGTGAGTGAGAGAGATTACAGAGAAGGGCAACTACAGTGATTAAAGGTCTGGAAGGAACTACCTATAAGGAAAGATTAAAGGTTTAATACATACATACATACAAAGGATTAAATACGTACATATAATTTGGGGCAAAAGGGAAGCCAAGGGGACAGCATGATTGCGGTTTACAAGTACATGAAAGACAACTATGAAGAGGAAGGGGAGGGACTGTTTTCGTTAGTTAAAACTGATAAGACAAGAAATAACAGATGCCAACTGAAGTAAAACAAGTTCAGTGTTAAGAGCAGGGGCAACACTGATCCTAAAATCAAATTAGGCAGGAGAACACACTCCCAGGGAAGCTGCAGATTCAACATCAGTTGAACTTTTCAAGTCAGAGCTTGAGAAGCACCTTGGAGGGGAAAGTTTAAGAAATAGTAGAAGTGAAGCCAAAAAGCACTGGGACGTACCACATGACCTAGAAACCCAGATGATTTTGAGGCCATTCTAGAGAGTTGTGGAAAACAAACACACACAAACACTCAGAGCTTTTGCATGATTTCTTTCTCTGCACGGTTCAAAGTTAAAAGCTGGGTGGGGGGAAGACTAAGCGAGGAAAATTAGTCATTTAACATGATTTTGCTGTGGCTAATCCCTAGACGAGAAGCCAATTACTTGAAATACTTGTGAGTATGGGGTGGAGAAGGGAATGGAAACTGTTGAAAAGCTGCCATCTGGTATAAGTACTTGCTGGTTTGGAGACGTAAAAAATAGACATTGTGTGCCATTATACTATGCTTATTACATGCCTAGATTAGTGCAGATAACATCACCCACACCTACTATTTTCTGTGGCATCGTATGTACTCAGGGTCACATCATAACAACCTCCAGCACCAATTGTAACCTTTGGGCTTTTGGTCTTCTGCTCTGGTAGGAACACTATAGATATCTTGTACCAGCAAATGGGGAAAAAACCCAGTAAAATAAAATAAAATAAAATAAAATAAAATAAAAATAAAATAAAATAAAATGTCTTGCTTCTCTGGTTACAGGATATTTAAAAGAACAGTAAACCTGACACACTTGGACAGCAGGGAACAATTTTGGCATAAGGAGGATTCAGCAGATGGCATAGAATTAATCTAACTACTTTATACCCCTCTGCACCCCCTCTGAGGGTGAGGGCAAGGCAGTAGGGCTGGAACTGCAGCTCAGCTGTCAGCCAGCCCTGCTCTGGACAGCACAATTCATATTGTAGAAGCCCTGATGATATTTTGATTTATGCTAGGAGCTTGTACAGGTAGGTATCCCTCCTGTGCCCCAGACTTTGCTCTCGCAGTTAGAGGTGACTGACCAGACAGAGGCAGTACTGAATGTACTCAGTCTAGGAAAAATAATTCACTATAGCTGTGATGCTAAAAGGCGAGGTGTAGCAGCAGCATTCATGCTGCACCTGATCCAAATTACTTGGTTTGGATTTGCCTTTCTCCAGGTTGGTTTGCTTGGTTTTCAATCAAAGTTAAGTATGAATAATACATGTCCTACAGAGTCATAAGCAGGGGATTAAAAGCCTTGGTGTATTCTTGGGACAAAATTCCTTCCCTAGGCACTCCCATTGCACTTTACTGCTGACCTGGGAAGTTCTGGGACATCACCTCTTGACTGGGAGGCTCTCACTCTGCCAGTGAAAATACCTCAATTACAGGGGAGTTTTATGACCTAAGCATTGTTTTTCGGCAAATAAATTAGATATATCAGAACTTCGCACAGAAGCCTGAATCACTGCTAACTTTGGCCCAAATCTGAAACTGTGAAATTAGGGCAGAAAGATTTTAAAATCCTCAAATGTCCTTCCATTATTCCTTCACAAAAGGGATTCATTGTTCAAGTCAACAAAATACACAGATGCTTCAATCCTAAGGAAAAGGAGCTTCTGACAGCATTACAGAAAGGAAAAAAAGATAGTTTCCAGAAGAGGCTTCCTCCCAGGCATGCCAGAAGGAAAGTTGTCTTCTTACAACTCTTTGGACTACAGTTAACAGCTAGGAGAAATAAGGATGCTAACTGCATCCTTTCTCTTCTTCCTACATTACTTTCACTGTGTAGAAACTGTGTCTGAGTAGAACGACGAAACAGGAAGTGTTCAGAAGAAAATTGTGATGTTATTTCCAGTATGACATTCTGATGCCTGTATCAACAGGTCATATTATTAGGAAAGGCAGTCAGGAAAGGGATGGTTTCTCTGCTCCTCCAGTCCTTTCCTGCTCTTCAGGGTTTTATTTCTCTCGCACTGTTTCCCCTTGGTCCATCGCCCATTCAAGGGTGGTGGAGTAAATGCTGGTAGACTGTTCATGGCTTATGCAAGAGTGCTCCACGCAGTGAGTTTGCAGAGTATTTCCAGTACCTGTCCAACAAACAGGTGTCTGGGATCTCTTTCCCAGCGAGGCTGCAGAGAACATGCAGCAAAGAGGTTATGGCAGCTCGAAGTTCAGGTTTAATTTGACTGAATGAGGTAGAATCCGTCTTTCAGTCTCAAATCTAGTTTGCTACTTTAAAATACAGCATGTGGTGCGAAACAAAATCAGTTTTCTTCAATATTTTTGTATCTCTCAAGGAAAGGCAGGCAGTACCCTTGCCACGTGATCCTCAGATGGAGCTCCTATGGTTAAGAGAGGGATTGTCTGTGGGACAGACACTGCTGTCCTGACCCAGAGAGCCCCCTACCCACAGCTAACATGAAACTTCTACTGACATGAGTCACTGTGTGAGTAAGAGTAGTAAATCCCAGATACCTCATTTCTGTAGGGGCCATGGGCAGAGATTTGGCTATAAGGTGTTCCTTTCCCTAAACTAGGCTTCTCACAGTTTCTGTCTCAGATGATGGGCTGGTTGCAGCTGCATGAGACCCTACAAATACCCTCAGCCCCCAGGAAAGCCTGTTCAACATCAGTCTAATCTTCACTGACTAGCACACAGCAATGACTTCAGAAAAGGGTTTTGCTTCTGAGTTGTTAGGGAGATCACGCTTGGGACTTCACTGCAACATCCCTTGATCAAACTGGAGATAGAGGAAGAAAAGCCCTACTGAGATGCAGACATACTATTAACCATGCTCAGCACCACTAATGCATTCTCACAGCCACAGATGAAGCCACAAGTTAATCTCCTATATTGTTTCTTCTCCACTTAACATCCCACCTGTGCTTGACTCTGCCTGTGCTTAGCAGGTCTGAGCCTGAGTATGCTGCTGTCACCCTGTACCCAGTGGGGAGCAGCCTCCTTGTACAGCCCAGCTCATCATCTGTGGGATGCATGGGCTAGCAATTATAAAAGGTTCAGGAAGACATGTTGTTAAACTCTCTAGATATAGACCTTAATGAAAGTAATATGGAGAGACAAATATGTGGATAATTTTGATCCTGGTTAATAATAAAAACTCCAGCTAAAAGGCCACTTCTAAGGTAGTATCAGCATTTGCAACAGAGACACATATAATCTGCTGAACTTCACCCAGTAAGATGTGTTTGCAGCTTTAAGCTGAGCATGTGTTTACAGGACAAGCCTTAGGAAAGATCAGGACATACTAGGACTAGTCGTATCTCTGTGTAAGGTTATAATCTTCTTTTGGTTTCATAATAAGAATTTACTAGAAAAATCCTGTACAAGTGTGGGTGTGTGACATGCTTCCTGTAGGATGCACACATCCAGTATTGTAAGACATCCATGTGAATGATGCTTCACTATCAGTAATACATCCATGTTAATGATGCTTCACTATCAGCCATTTAGGACTATATGTAGATGCTGCATGTTACTTGCTTTTAGTGATCCTGTAGCGAAAGGACCCAATGCTCAGCTGCTTTCATTAGCAAAGCGATGCTTGTGCCGACCAACTGATGGTGATGCCTGTGTATGCTAGATGAAACTCTGTCTTGGGGTCTTTCCATGTATGTCTTCTCTGGGTTGCCCTAGGATTTGTAAATGACAAGTGCAGCTAGATATATGGCCCTTCACTAAAATCTTACACGATTGATCCCACAGTGGCACAAGCAGGGGAAGCAGGAGGTCCACAGGGCAAATTTTGTACCCCTTTCAAAATGTGCCCTCCCCAGAGCCAAAAGGCACCAGAATTATGCAGCAGTTCTTTTCTTGGTGATACTCTTCGTAGCATGTTGCTTCCCCCTGGGTTTTATTTTTGTTAATCTATGGACAAGTATATTTTCCAAATAGTTTCATTCCTTTTTGTATCTTTTTTTTTTTTCTTTTTTCAGTGTTACTTTCTTTTGGTACTGCAATTACAATTTAACCTGTAAAACTGTTTTATGATTTAATTATTTAGGGGACTTCCATAATTTGGTTATTTTAGGGGACTCCTAAAGTGACGCAAGTATTCACAGGAGCTGTGTTGGTTAAATGAGGAATTTCCAAGATATTCACGTCCATGGCAGGATTTTCTGAGCTCCTGAATTTTGCCCTTTAACAGGCCAAATTGAGGATGTTCTGGTGGCACCAGACCTACCCAAGTGTCCCAAGGATAACTCCAAACAGGCCCAGATACCCTAGCACAGCAGCACTAGAGATGGGCTTATTTTTAATTTCTAGGAAAGCCAGTAAATTCTTTAGTTTCAGCATCACTCTCAGTGTCACTCTTGGTCTCAGTGTCACTCTCACTGAGACTGAAGAGCTACTGGTTTTCAGCACAGTCTCTGTTTAAGCTGTGACGATTCCATCAGCTCTCTATAGCCTAAATCCTTGTTTAACACCAGTACAACTTTCTTCTGTAATAAGTAGACTCCAGGAAAGATATGGCAGTAGACCTCTGCTTAAACTGGTGGGCACACACCTGTTCACACTGGGAAAATGCCAGTCCATTTCCAGTGTTGATCAATACTATGACAAGACTTGACTCTCTGTTGGCACCTTTTGTAGGACACAGGAGGTTCACAACATTTGGGGGGATAGGGCAAAAAACTGCTTAACTTGTAAGGTAAAAAAAGATCATCTCTTGACTGGTGAGGGCAGGGGAGGTGGGGAGAGGCTTCCTGGAGAAGACCTGGGATTCCCTCTCTGAAAGTCCTATGGTGTGGATGGGCTGAGCTTATGCATGACTGATGTAGCTCATGCATGACCTGGGCACCTCTGGGCAGGAAGGAATGGCCTCTGTTCATTAGTGTGTGAGTGCATGGAAGGAGGTCTACAGAGTGTTTCGACAGTCCCAACTGCCTGTGTGACCTAGAGAGCAGGTCTGCCATGAGCATCAGTTTGGGCAAAGCTGAACCCCCTGGGTGTCTCCTGGGAACTCAAAGGTGGTCGTGGAGTAGCACAGAGGATAGCCATGCACTGGGGACTGCTGCTTCCCTGGAGGCCGAAGGTACCATTTCCAGGGCTGTCAGTTTGGCATTCCTCACCACAAGTAATTGGACTTAAAACACATGTAAATAATTGCTACAAAAGTAGTACTTTGTTTTAATGGATATCATCACGACTCCTCTTGGGTGTTTTTTTTTTTTCTTAAGCGTTTTTAATTTACTAGGTATGTCATCTACTACCTTTGATCTCAACCACAGATCTCCCCCAGGTCATAATGAGGTGCAACTTCATATCAAAGCCTCCGCCCTCATTTGTCCAAGATGAGATTGGTGTGTGCCAGTGAGGGAAGAGAGTGTGGTTCAGGGAGGGGGAGGGAGCAACTGAGGTGAGTCAAGTCCCCTGTCACGTCCCAAGCTGGGATGATAAGGCAGCCTGCTGTCCCTCGCTTCTTCCTCTCTGGTGCCTCCTTGTCCCCAGACAGTGATACTGATGGATGAAGAACTGAGTATGAGCCAGCAATGTGTGGCCATAGCCCAGAAAGCTGATTGTATGTATCCTGGGCTGCATCGAAAGAAATGTGACCATCAGGTCAAGGGAGGTGATTCTTCCCCTCTGCTTCATGCTTGTGAGACCTCACCTGGAGTACTGCATTCATGTCTATGGACTCCATGCTAAGAAAGACATAGACCTGCTCAAGTAGGTCCAGAGAGGGCCTCAAATATATGTGGGGAGGGCTGGAACACCTTCCCTATGAGGACAGGCTGAGAGAGTTGGGGTTGTTCAGTCTGGAGAAGACTCCGGAGAGACCTTATAGTGACCTTCCACTACTTAAAGGGGGACTACAGGAAAGGTGGGAAGCAACCCTATCAGGGAGTGTAGTGATACAGTGAAGTGTAACAGTTTTGAATTGAAAGGAGGGTAGATTTAGATTACTTATTAGGAAGAAATTCTTTACCGTGAGAGTGATGAGACACTGGAACAGGTTGCCTAGATAAGTTGTGGATGCCCCATCCCTGGAAGTGTTCAAAGCCATGTTGGATGGGGCTCCAGTACTCCACGAATCTAGTTCTCTGCTTACCCAAATCTAGCTGCAAGGCCCTGATTTGTGTTTGAGTATGTGAGAAGAAAAGCTGTATTTCCAGATATTTAACTTCAGTGTTGCTACAAATCTGCCCTGAAATATACCCTAACCTTACAGATTATTCAAGAGCATGAACTATTCTTGTCAGCAAGTCATAATAAATGGCTCCCTGAATACCAACTACAATACACAACTCTTTTAAAAGGAAATTTGCTGTAGAGGGAACAAAGCATAGCAAGATTAGCTCAAGATCATATTTGTCTATTGCTTTCCAGTTACAGATGTTGCACATGATACCCAGTGGCACAATGTGCCATCTATAAATTAGCAAGTTCATTTTAAAAGACAACGGAATATTTTAATCTGTTTTTCCTCTAGCTCATTTGCACAATTATGAAATTAGGCACTGTAAATGCCTTAGTTTTAGCTTTGTTAGGCAACAGACATATGTAGCAATTTTAGCCTTTCTTAGCCAACACAAAGCATTCTTGCATGATTTTCAGGTCTGAATTATCATCACTAAATCAAAACTGCACAGGACAGTATTAAACAATAGTAGTTGCTCATTTCATTTATGAATTACACAAACCATCTCTTGTAACAGCCACTTAACATTCTATTTATCTACAGTATCTTCGGTATCTTGTACAGCAAGAAATATGTGCATCTGTCAAAACCAGAATCTAAATGACAACAAATGTTTCTAACTTGACACTCACATTTGTCCTGGGAAACCAGCTCTTAGATGGCCCTTCTTGAGCAGAGGGGCTGGACCAGATGCCCTCCAGAGATTCTTTCCAACCTCAACCCTTCTGGGATTCCGTCAACCTTCTGTAAATTGCTTCTTATTCCATAGTCTTAAGGGAGCATGAAATTAAGGGGCTAACTGCTCAGATGCTATGAAAAAGATAACCACCAAGAATCCCTGTACCTTCTAAAGCAGAAAGCATCCCACAAAGACCATCTTTATTCTCGGCATGGGTCATAATACCCCGGACAGGTTAAAAAAAAAGTGTCACTGTTTTGGCTGCTTTTGAAAAGCCTAATAAATCACCTAGCCTCATGGCAGGCTTTTTCAGCACTTGTACTGTGTGTGAGGCTCTGTGGAAGCAAACCAGGGAAAGGCTTGACTTGTCCCAGGGGCATGGCACATGGCTGCTCCTCTGGCAGTCACAGTCTGCACATCACCTCTTAGAGCTGGGATGGTAAGTCCTCAGCGTCAGGCTTTATCTAGCACTTAGGTATATTGCAAAATGATTCATGCCATCGTGGTGGCAATGCCATCTTCCCAAGTTTTCTGCAACAGAAACAAATGGTGATCCTCTCAGTTCAGCACTGATTTAGGATGAGTGGAATTCAGAGTTCAAAGGGTTCATGGACTATAAATCAGAAGGAAATTTGCCTCCTCTTCTAACTGCAAAGGGCAACTGCTGCAGTTAATGTTAACATCAACCTCATGATGAAGGTGACATACAGATTTGCTAAAACACAGGGTGGGAGAGGAAAAGTGAAGGCATCTTTGGGACATAATGAAAAATAATAGATACCCCTTTCTTCATTCACAACTTTCATTCTTTTATCTTTATTGGATCTTTTAAAATCAAAACCATAAAAATATTTAAAATCTTGCTATAAACCCCTTTGCACACAGATACCAATTTTTTTTCTTCGTTCATAAATACTTATCAGAAAACAAGTCACTAAGAACAAAGCTAGCCCCAAGATTATATAAAAAAATCAAATTTTGCAGTATGCTAAATATTAAAAAAAAATACCCCTTACACACTGTTTATGCAAGAGGTACAAGTGATGCTGGAAGAGGCACTCATTCTCTACAGATACAGAGCAAAATAGACCATGTCAAGGGTTATGCAATTTTTTAACATTTTGTTAAAATTCCTATTATTTTATCAAAAATATCTTTGTGATAAAAAATTACCTTTGACACTCTGATAGCAAAAATTTTACTCCATTGTCATTTTTGAGGGATTAAAAGCTCATTAAACATATAGCCTGAGCCTTTAGTTTATACAAAAGAGCATCACTAGTGGTTATAACCCTGGGACTCAAATTAATTGCCAACGATTGTTTGCACTACCTGGTCCTCCCTGATCACTTTGCTATTGCAAAATTACAAGCCATCAACCATTAAGTGGTGCTATCAGACGGACATCGCTTTCCACCACCACGCTCAGCAGCACAATTCCCTCCACCTTCGGCGGCACCCCTATTCCAAGCATTTGAAATAAAAAGTCTTTTGAAGTATTTCCTCTGAAGAAACAGAGTCAGTTAAAAAGGCTTGCAACACGCATAACAGACTCACAAAAGCCCCCGTACATATTAACTGCGTTGTGGAAATTAGCGCACACGCACGCTAACAGATGTAACAGTGACAGATTTCCTTATCTCGCTCCAACAGAAAATATATTACTTTAAAGAGTTTTTTTCACCCGATACTTCCTATTACTTTACAATCAAGATTTCTATTTCATGACAATGCAAAGAAAAACTTTTAAAAAGGAAGATAAAGAAGTCTTTACCAAAAAAGCCAGTGGCTGCTCTGTTTTTCCTCATCAGGTACATGGTCCAGGATAGAGAAGACATACCAAACTGCCCATGGTTCATGTTTAAGTTTATGTGATAGCCAGGCAGTAGCCAGACACTGCAAAACACCAGCAGAAACTAAACAAGATGAGAGGAGAGCTCTTCCTTTTCACTCCACTCTTTCTCTGCCCCAGAGATCATTATTTAACATGAGCAAATTGAAAAATGACATGCAGCCATACTTAGTACGTGTTTTTTTTTCTTCCACTAACCAAACTCACATGAGACTTCCCATCTTTCTCTCTCTCCTCTCCCTCCATACCTCCCTCCCTCTTCTCTTTTTTTTTTTTTTTTTTTTTTTTGCCTCAGGCATTTATAGGCTAGTAATTTTCATTTAGCTTCACCAACGATTTTTCTCTGCCCAATTAGAGTGGAAGTGGATGAAGAATTAAGTTCAGAGTTTTGCTGTTAGAGATCAGGTTGGGATTTTTCCTGTCGTTTCAGCTGATGTGTTGTTTCAAAGGTGCAAGGGTCTCCTAACAGTAAATACAGTAATGATACTGATAATGATTCTTTCTGCAGACTTCCCCTGCTCATAGTACTTTATAGTCACTAACACCAGACATCGGTATCATGAGAATGACCCTGATAATGAAGAGAAGTTTGGGGTTTTTTTTTCGGTAGATACACAGAACCATTTATGCCCAACCCCTTTCCTCCTGTCCACAGGAATAATTCCAGTGACATCCCTGGGATGGGAGTTTTGTATGAGAAATGGTAATGGAAGTTGTCCAATGAGTTCTGATAAATTCATAAATATGAGTCAGTATCTGCAAAACTTGACATTTCTTCCCTAGGTGAAGTCATATACATCTCAGTTCTCTGATGTTTCAGAAGTAATAATTCTTCCTAGGAGTGTACAAGTGCCATATATATATGTATATGAACCTGTCACATTTGTTGCCATGTGTAAAATTCAGCAATTTCATAGGAATTCATAGATGAATAAATATATGGATGGATGAATGAAGGAAAGGATGGATAGACAGATTTTCAAAAGCATTAAACCAAACTCCAAAGTTGAGTCCATCTGTTTTGCAAAGCATGCCGAAATTCTGCAGTCACTGAAAGAATGCAAAAGGCAGTTGGCGTGGAGGACAACCAGAACCTAGCTTGCAATGGAGATTTATAGAGCATCTCTTGTACCACAGTACTGTAAAACCCCTGTCCAACTAGTGGCCCACATGGTGAACCCCTCCCATTCTTTTATTTTTTTACTTTAAGGAGACGAGTGTTGGCTAGGACACCAAATGTATTCCTTGTACTTTTCTACCTCTTTTATAATTCATTTCTTCTCCTAGAAAATGGAGAGATTGTCCTACACAGCAACAAGAAGAAAGAAAATCAAGTACAAGCAGTTGTGTTTGGGAGGACAAAATAAATGTTACCAAATGCATAGTCGATATGTTTTGTTTGTTTGTTTGTTTGTGATTTATTTTTTTCCCTGATTTGTGTTTTCCAGATTCCAGGATAGGATGTTTCTAATGAAATCAGAGAATGCATGTGGAAACAAAAGGCTATGAGGTTTACTAGGGATTTGCTGCTGGCCAAATTTGACATTTCAAGTAGAGACCACTGTAAGTGTTTTAAATATTATATTCTATAAAAATGCTAAAATATCACTTGTCAGCATATGGCCAAGAACCTGTAGGCCCTACAAACACTTCAACACATGCAACGTTGCCTATGAGGAAAAGTGCGCGTGTGCTTAAGCTATTCCAGGAAGACCCTAGGCTGTGGGTCTGTGAGAGCAGGTTCCAATTCCTGTGGAATCACAGGAACTCTTGCACCACAGCTGGTATAAAAGGAACAATGAAATAAAATGTACTTCTGGGAAAGGCTAATCCAGAAACTGTCTGGGACTCTTTGGCCATTGTTCTTGTACTGACAAGGAAATCAAGACACGGCACATTGTTTTACTTTCTCTTGAACTTTGTCTTAATACTGCCAGAGTAAGGAGAGACCTGCAAAAGAAACATCCTCCTTTTCCCAAGGAAAAGAGTGGAAAGAGGAAAAAAAAAAGAAAACCCAACAGAAAGTCCAGTGACACGAAATGAAACAGCACAATCTCCACTGCTCTAGCAACTCTTACCCAATCCTGGGTTATGACATTATTCAACTGCCACAGGAGGACTTTGAGAGACCTCAGGCAAATGTTTCATCAACTGCACAGCAAGATGTTTCCTGGGCTTTGCCAACAGTGGTTCGGTGCAGATGCAATAGACCCTCTGTTACAGGGCAGATAAAGCACCCTCTGCTAGCTGCTATCTTCAGATGCTAACTCTACAGAAAAGGTTCCTTATTTCCATGCCTCCGTATAATGTTAGGTTTGAGCTTTTGAAATGTACTGACTTTTTGTCCTCAGATCTCTCGTGGTTTTTTTTTTTTTCTTTATTATCAGTTTTCACCTTCCTTTTCCTATTGCTTGTTGCCCATCTATCAGAGTGTGAGCACCTTGTGGACATTTACATAAAGATAAGGAATGATGGGCCTATGAAAGACACGTGTGTGTTGACATCAGACAGTGTGGATCTCCAGGGAAAACTAAACTACAGACCCAGGATAGATTTGGGTTTCATACTTTTCTTCCCTAATATAGTACCTTAGTTGACAGAGAATTGAAGAGATTGTAAAAGTTGACTTATTTTACTTTGATTGTTTTGGGATTCTAGGAAAAAGCTATCAGTCCCTTCAATTGATGCTTTTTAATCAGTGTGTGTTTTCAACAGTGCAAAGATGGTCAGATGAACATACAGGTGAAACCCCAGCTAAATTCTTATTGCATCGACTGCCCTCACTGTCTCACCAGCCACATTTCAACCATATTCTACAGCGTTAGCCTGGAGGTGGTAGGGGGCAGAAAGGAGGTTATGGGAACCAAGAAAAGAGGTATTCCTAATTTGTACATATATGCTCCAAAAGTTGCTCCAGTAGTAAGTTTTGACCCAATACTTATTTAAAGAAGACATACATCTTGGAAAGACATTAGCCAAAAAAATGGAAATCTTTTTTTCTGGAGGTGCTAAAGACCTGCAGCTCTCATGGACTTTCAGTGAAACTATTTTGTGTTCGGATGATCTGGAAGTCAGCACTGTGATAATTTTTTAATCTCACTAATCTGGAGCATCGCACAAATTTTAAGATTAGTCCTTGGGGAGTTTTGTAATCTGTTTTGTAAAGCAAAAGTAAACATCAGTCTGTAATAAAATGTAAGTAGCTGGGAACACTGGGCCATTTGATGGCATCTCATTAGCAGGTAATATGAAAAGTGAAAGTGGATTAATGGCTCCTGTTTTCAGACTGGAAGGATGCTAGCCATACAGCTTTCCAAAACTGTAAAAATAGACTTGATAACAAAAGCAGGTTTCCTGAAGTTACCCAGCATTTTTTTTCTTCTTATATATTGCTCTTAATATTCCCACACATACTGCAGGACACCTGTCCAAACCAGCTTCAGTTTAACAATAAAACCTTTAGTTCAGTGAATATGTAAGACAGGAACACTGTGGAAACGACTGCGTTCCCACACATGTCTCTTTATGTACCTTGCAATGCTTTGATGAACTTAAATTTCTCAAGCATAAGGGTCTGGTCTCCCTGATGGAAATGATGGAATTCTATGGCCTGTGCTACACAAAAAAAAAAAAGAAACACACACAAGGAAAGGAGTGTAATCTGATGTTCCTTTCCCATCTTAAACATTCATCCTCCATCAATCCTTTTTTTAAGACTCTGCAGAGATTACCCAATAGAACACAGAGAGTTTCACTTTATGAACAGAAGTATTTCAAGGGTTCTCTGAACTGAACTAAATGACTGACATATTTTTAAAAAGCATAATGCAGACCAAAAAAAAACCCAAAACCAACCCAAAGAGGCAAGTAAGAATGAAACAGGATGGAGCACACGTCCTGTTTTCGACATGCAACACCATCTTTAACTAGCTTTGAAACACTACATCCTCTTTGCAGAGTGTTTAGCAACCCCCTTCTGAAGCAGGTTGTTTTTCTGGAAGCGGGATATCATGGGTATTTGCCCGCATCTCTGAGGGGATTGCCAGGCTTGTGGATGAGAGTGGATTTCACTTGAAAATACACACAGCTACCGGGAAATTTCAAATGCCAAGGCTTTTTTGGATAGGGATATATTTATGTGCACTTTCACCATGCTGAAGCTGGATGAGCTCTCCAGTAAAACCAAACTCTGTGAGACATTTGGAACATCTAAGATTTCATGATTTCATTTGTTTTGGAGCTGCCTACTAGACATTTGAAAGTGATCAAAAGCATGCTTATCTTTTTATTTTCCTTTTTTTTTTTTTTTTTTTTCAACATGAGTTGTCCTTCCATCACTGTCTCCTTTAAATAAAGAGTTGTGAAATGGTTACTTTTAGAAAAAGACAGAGCCTTGCAACCTGGGAATACATTTGCTGACTCGCGGCTCTGGGGGCACAGCTGTCAGGCAGCTGCGTCCCCCTGCCAACATCACTCCTCGGCTGTCTCAGTGGCGGTAGCAGAGGACACTCTGCAGAGCTTGGGGTTTTTCTGCATTGCGTGGGCATCCCTGTGCTGAGCTCTGCTGCAGGTTTGCAGGTTTAGGGCAGCACAGGGTCTCAGGTCGGTGGTGGCCAGGAGAGGGAGCTTTGCAATGACCTGGCCAAACAATGATACCAACCCAGCTAGATCGTGCCATAACCAAATGCCAACTATCCATCCAACCTGAGTGCCAAGGTTTCTGTCCTGCTATGTCTCCAGCAGCTGTATCTGCACCGATGAGCAGCTTTTGCCTCTCTCTCCTATGCTGAGAGCTATCCTGGGCTGTAACTACATGGCCACAGGGAAGAAGTGAGAGTGCCTATTACCTCCTCTACCTTGAGCCACCCACCCATGTGCTTTAGTCAAAACTTAAGTTCATTTTGTGAGACTTTCTCAGCAAGAATCACTGCAGAAGCGACACATTTTCTCTCAGTTCAGCTTCTCTCCTCTCCCTGGCCTTGTACCAGCACAGAAGCTAGCCCATGGACTCATCTGATGTGAAATACAGGACTGGAAACAACATCAGGCACATATGCCACAGCACAGCTAAAATGCTAAAATGCCAAATGAAACCACACCTAGAAGCCTGCCAGAGCTGTTCCCATGCAGATTTCAACAAGCCGCCAACATCTCTGTCACCATCTTGAAGACTTTGTACCTCTTGGTTGCTTAAAGTTTGACAAAAGACCTGACACAGGCCTAGCTGGGAGCTCATGTCCTGTCTGAGCATGATATTGCAGAAAGTTTTGCTACTATGTGGGGCTTTAATCCTTCCCAGCAGGTAGGAGGGTTTGCCTGTGTGGCCAGGATGAGCCATATCTAGGATCTGAATGTTACACAGCTCTAGTGGCTGGCTCTCCCAGCTTCTCCTGTTGAAACAAATCTCATCTGCAGGAGTACAGCTTTCAGCAGGGACAGGACTGGGGCCTCCCACATCCAGGAAGGGCTCCAGAGACAGTCTCTAGTTTGACCCAACATCCCACCCCAGAAGATGAAGGATGTTTTCTGAGAAAAAACCCACAACTTTTATTTTGATGAACTGACATTTTCTGACAAAAAAAAAAAAAGTGTGTGTATGTTTGTAGCCAGAAGGACTGATATGATCTGGGGAGCCAAAGAAGCACCATCGGAGAGGGCCCTGACAAGTACAGGTCATGAAGTTGAGTCATTTGTTAGACTTCTCCAGTGCCAGGCAGCTGCCTGGAAAACACCAAACTTGGGACCTCTGTATCTGAGTGCTGCAAAGCCAGAATTCCTACCAACCATGCAGACAAGGAAAAGCAGGCATCACAGATGCACCGTGACTCATTAGCTTTTGGAGGAAAATCTCTCACAGCTCTCCATTTAGTAATCTGTCAGGCCTCAAGCACTACTGGACATTTGGTGAGTAGTTTAAAGGTAGAACTGAAATCCCCAGAAAGCAAACCACTGCTTGAACTCACTGTGTGCTGAGGTATTTGGGTAGTGGCAGAACTGAGGTGGGAGCACAGACACATTTCTGTGTCTTCCCCTCCAGTATGCCACCCAACAGGACCTCCCTGGCTGTGATGATGGAGAGGACAAATGCCAGAAAACATGCAATGAGCATGGAGTTGCTTTTTGCCCCCACTCCAATCCTTCCCACAGCTCCTGTCAGAAAGAAGAGGGAGAAGAGAGGGTTGGAAGGAGAAGGACAAGGGTCATCTTTCGCAGGCTCACAAGGGACACTTTTGCTTGTGGCCAAGCTGAACCAAGACCATCATGGTTTTTCCAGATATGAAAGAAATGCCACAAGAAATACTATCAGCTTTCGATTACCCCAGGGCATACTCCCACCCTACAGATCAGGGACCATGACACAGCCGGCCCAGCCTCACTGGTAGTGGCACTTAAGGGATAACTTTCCAGATGTGCTCACTCTAACAAGACCTACTTGAGCCCTCCAGACCCTACTCTGTGAAGCTTTCCCACCACAAAAAGAGAGAAATTCAGAAGTCCAAACTAAATCCCACCTCACAGTCACCTCTTCAACCTCACTGATTTATTCACCCATGTAGGATCTCCAACAGACAAAGGCATGAAGAAAGAAGCAAGCTTCATCATGATGATCTCCCACTAAGGCTGTTTCCCTTCAGCATGCCAGGGGAGAGTCCCAGGAGAAAATCTATAACAGACGGTAATAGGGGGTGTACAAAGTTTGAGCGGGTCCCTTGGTGAAGCTATAGAAGGATACAAAAGATTCTTTCTGCCCTTCACATGCTGCTCTGCTCACTAGTGTCTCAGAGCCATGCCTGTCATTATTCACATTTGGAGGTTGTTGTACCTCGAAGAAGGAAAGGTTTATTGTTCAGGCTGCTTAGCAGCTGTAGCCATTACGGATTGCTGGTGCCTTTGCTTTGGGAGGCAGCATCCTTCCCATTTTGTACCCTCCACCTCTCTTTTGGTTCCTGTTGCCTGCCCAGTAATGTTGATTAGGCTTCAGGGCAGAAGCAGCATTTTGCACTTTCTTCTAAGACAAGGTTTCAATTGCGGAGAAAACTCAACCTTGCTTTCTTTAATAATTCACATGGCAGTATTGTGTGGATACTCTTAACTGCTACTTAAAAGTAATTAATTGATTTTCTGACATATCAGTTAACAATGTATTGCACTGACATGAAGTTGTGATTCTGCTGTTGATTAGGCTGGATGACAAGATGCATCATACTCAGTTCAGGAGCTGAGCTTAAAAGACTCTAAATATATTCTGCTATAAAAAGAAAGGCATTTTACGTGTAGTGTTGCCTAAAACTTGAATCCATATGCTGCCTCATATGCTGTCAGAGTAAAGTATTTCATTGTTATTTACAGTATTTAAATTTAGAACATCCGGTAGGTATGAAAACACAATTTCTGTCAGCTGGAGGACAATAGCACATGCTGAACTGCAGAAAGAAGGGAGTCTGAAGAAGGGAGTCTGTAGAAGGGCTTTATGTGCGTATTATAGAGCTGAACTGGGAGAGGTCGCTGGAGCATCTCGTTTCTCCATACTAAGTCTCCTACCCCGATTGAAACCTAGGAGCACTAGAGACCTATATATGAACGAGTCTGAAGCAGGAAGACAAAAAGACAGAACCTATTTCTGGAGATTAATGGTGGTTTATACAGCCTTTTTATCTTTATAGTAAGTCACCAGTTCTAATAAACTCCAGGGCTGGGTGGCAACAGCAGGTTAAATAAATTACTGTGGTCAAAATGCTCAAGCCAGCCATACTCTGATAGACAACTAAATAAAAGAAGACCATCTTTTTCTGTCTTTAATGAAATTATCTGAGGAACTTATGCATATTCATTATGCTCCACAGTCACAAATTCAAAAATCTACTGTTAATTACTAAGCCTTGAAAACTCTGCCCTGGACAGATAGTGCGTGGGGGACCTACTGGAAATATTTTCATTCATTATAGAGGATATGAGCTTACTTGCTTGTGATCTCTGTTTTGATATAGGTAATCCCATCATGGATAACTTAGAAGGTCAAATCCCTAACTTTTATGTGTTCCAGAATACTTCACATCTTGAACACTGTTTTGCTTCTGTTCTCAGAGTCTTTTTTCTCCTTCCTGCCCTTGCTATGAAACATAAGTTGAGGAGCAGACCAATTATCTTCAAAAGTGTTATTCTAATAGATATTTTATGGACATTTTATGTTAAAGTGTTTGTGAGGAGAAGCAAGTACTTTTATTGTATCAGATGTAAAAACGGGGAAAACCCAAGAAGCTTTCTGGTGCACAAACCCTTCTTCAGCTATTTATATCCATATTTACCTCAAGAAAGCCTGTCGTTTTTATCTTTTGTGTGTCAAGAATATGAGAACATTTCTTATACATACTCAGCCTTGTCACAAAATCTAGAAGCCGCTACAGGAAATTAACTTCACCAAGACCATCCTGTTTATACAATTACAGTATTAGCTGACTTGACTCTGGGTACATGGCACAGAACAGAGTCCCACACTGTGAAACAGTCTCCACTCTCAGAATTATTTATCACCAAGCCTTTCCTGAGATTTGGCTATTAAGAATACCTGCAATCTTGTTATGACTTATTTTAACTTCAGAAGAAGAGCAATAGAAGAACAGCAGCAGGGTTAGCAACGAGCACCTTCTGGGGTGTTTAGATTCAGAATAAACGAGTTTTGAAAAGGGAGAGAGGTCATGAATTATTAACAGTCCCCTCTGTAGATGGAAGAAAGTGTCAAGATTTTGCTGAAGTCATGGATTGATTTTCTGACACAACAATTGAAAAGATGTGAAAGCAGCCACTTAGATGGTAGTGTCAGATATACAATCCATCTGTAAATGGGATTCCTCCTCTCACTTATCAGCACTGCTCATGCGCCATTGATTACGTTGTATTATATAGCCTGTAGTAATACTTACGAGGAAGAAAGAGTGGGAAAAGTAGGCAGCAAATGATAGTCTGGATGGATGAGTAAAAGAAAACAGACTAAAGAAATCCTGCTTTATAGAGCTGGATAAAATGTTATGGGCAAAATAATTTTTTTTTTTCCCACTGAAGTAATGCAAATTTAGGCTAAGATGACATTTCATAAATTTATGCCTATTTTTAAATGTATTTTTCTCAAGGAGGACTGAAAAATAAATATAAAACCCCAAAACTTTACAACTGTTTTTAGAAGGAAATTTTAAATCAAATATTTTTACTGGAAATAACATTTTGCATTTTATTTTATTTTGAATTTGTTCTAAAACCTCTGGCAGCTGAAATAAATAGTCTTAGGGTTTTTTCTTGGTTTGAGATCAATTTTTAAAGTAATTTGCCCAAATTCTTAATGATATACTTTGGGTCAACTCAAACACGTTTTGCACGTTCTCTTTGTTTTTTTTTTTTAACACAGCTAGCACTGATAGAAAAGGTCTAGTCATTCTGTGTAGAAATGATTCACCTTTCTGAAATATCTGATTTTGTACGCCTACCTGACCATTCCTGTCATCCAGAACAAGGATACTGGACATCACTGGTCTTGTTCTTTCCAAGTGCCACTTCCCTCTCTCCTTTTAAATTATAACTGCAGATGTGGAAGAAACAGCACAAACTGAAGAGCCTCCTCACCAGCCTGAGCACAAGTCAGTATGAAAACCAAGCATCTCTCAAGCCTTTACCTCAGTTTAGTATTTCAAACCCCAAAGTCACAGAAGGACACACAGAAATATTATTACTCCAGAGCAGCGCAGGTAGCAAACACCTGGGTGCTTTTCTATCATCTCACTTTTTATTGGAGAAAAAAAGGTATTCTCCTTTCTAGAAGTGATTGCTTATGAGAAGAGCAAGCCAACTTTATCCTCCGTGTAACTGATCCCCTCTTCCTACTCAGAAATCACGTGCCAAAAGTGGGAAAAAGAAATGTATTTTCTATTGGAAAGCTGAGGTGATAAGCCTCTTCATCAGCCTTCGGAGCCTGAAGCAGCAAGAAAGAAAAGTAGAAGTCTACCCTTCTCAGATTTTTGGATGCTTCAAAGAAGAAGGTGAAGAGATTATGGAAACATTGGAAATTTGCTGAACAATGTCAGATTTTAGGTAACAGACAGCATTCTGGAGTCGACACGTTTGTATCTGAATGACTCCGCTTTCACACGTGGCTTCTTTTAAAATAAACCTTGTTTGTCATCTTCTTGGTGATCTTCCATTTTATGATTCAGTAACAGTCTGCAGTTACTTACTTCTACTGGATACAGTGGGAACGATGATCCACATTGAAGTCAGATGTTAATTTTTTGATTTTTTTTTTTTTCAATGCTGATTTATCAAGCTTGATCTCTTCATGACAAAAAGGACCTGCTTCTGACATTTTTTCTTGCAAATATTTTGACAATAGTCTGAAATTTTATTTTGGTAGTTGCCATTGCATCTCTCAAGGGAAAAGAACACTTTGTGCTTTGAAATAATTTGAAATTATGTTTATAATGGTATTTTCTGTGGTGTAAGATTGAAGACTGTGTGCCTCTGCATGTGTGTGTGGAAGAAAATCTGAAAAGATTTTCAATGCCCTAAACATTTTGCCTGTGCTCTAAACATTTTGTCTGCTTTCAGAACTGTGTTAAAATGGTTCCTGGTGGCAAGGTGGTGCAAACCACTGTCATAACGTGCCCTGAATTATACTGGGTGAGAACAATAAGGAATAGCATCCCTTTGTTTATGCTGTCATCTCCCTTGAGGATTGATGACTGCTTTCCTTCCATCCAAAGAGTGTGAGGCAGAAAATTATACAAGGACAAATATAGGCTATACTGGCATTGCAGGCTTGGTGAAGAAGGATCCACAAATTTGGTGAGTTTGTTCTCCAGCAATGGTGAGAATAAAACTGGGATGTGAGGTGGCAGCTTACAGTGGCTGGTGATGCAAAGGTCTGGCAGGCACTAGCTCCTGCAGGCAAGACCCCTGCCCGTGCTGAGGAGGCCTCCTTGGGAAGCCATCTCTCAGCCAAGCCAAGTGACAGGGCTCCCTTCTGCAAAGCCTCAGTCAGGGATGGAGCTGACCTCTTTGTGTAAAATGGGATTTTCAGAGCGAGGTGCCAGGACTGGGGTTTAAAACTTAAACCTTATCTATAATGCAGAAAGCCAATTATTTCAGCATGGTTCTGATGGCAGATCAAAGCAAAGCCTCGCAATAAAAAGTGAAGTGATCATAGAATCATAGAACAGTGGGGGTTGGAAGGTACCTCTAGAGAAATGGTCAAGAAAAGTTTAGACCATACTGGAGATGGAAAGAGTGATTAATTTCAATTTTACAAGGAAATCTGCTCTATAAGAGCAAGGCAATGGTAGGTACCTTAACAGTGAGTGAAAGATAAAGAACCTGGTGCAAAATTGTTCAAACTGTGTTGCTGAATTCCAGCAACAGTTTCACATTGCAGGAAAGAGCCTGCTTTGTGTTTTCCTATGTTCCTGATGAGTTCCTTGTACAAGAGTGTATTTGGTGGTCTTTGTTTGGTTCTTAGTGGTTTGTAGCCCACCACAGATCTGGCTCCTTTCCAGTGGAGCCCGAGTACTGAAAAAAACACTCAACAATTAGTATGGAAGATAACATTATTTCCTTCTCCAATTGGGTGGTCTATTTCATTGCCAGAACAACGAATCCAGGAAGTGACAGGTATTTCTGAGGCTAAAGCTTGATAGCATTGAATAGATAATTCAGAAGTATGTGTCACAGAGTTCCCAGGAAGACGGAGGCTGGAAGTTTGCAAACTCATGCAAAATAATGAAGGGAGGCCCACAGAGGAATATTGTAGCTCTGGGGAAAACACGGGTTGCTGATGTGTATTTCCATCGCATTTCTGCCCATTTTCATTTACCCAATACAGGGTATAACCTGTATAAATATGTATTGTACATATGCAGAAAGGATATAGGGAAAGCCTAATTGCTGGATATGAAAGATATGTATTTCAAATTGCTTAAATACCTCCATAACCATGAAACACAGCATGATATCCACAGTGAAGATGGTTAAAGCTGCTGAATCCCTAAAGCATCAGTGAAACATAAAAGTGGAAAAAAAAAAAAAAAAAGGGTGCAGGTGACAAGTGCACTGAGTGCATGATCCTTTCTTGTTAAACAATGATTTTAAAAAAACATCATCAGAAAGAGAGTGAACCAGTGGCACCAGAGTTTCACAGGCCACAGACATGCACCTCCTGGGCTATAGCCTCCAGAAAGTCCCCTGAATGACTAAAAGACCCTGCCTTCAGGAATGGTTCCCCTGTCTGCAGGGAATGCTTGCTGGTGGCTGTGTGCATGGGCATCAGTGGGAGTCCTGCACCTGAGCCTGGGTCACCTCTCAGCCACCTGTCATGGAAGCCTCCAGCATGGCTAGATCCCACCACAAGTCATGGGAGGGAGACAAAGCATTACCTGCCATTTATGAGGAGCTTTCCCCTGGCTCTTTTGCTCCAAGCAAATGAAAGTGTCTTTTTTTTTTTTTTTTTTCCACAACCCCCCCCCCCCCCACCCGCCCACTTCTCATGAGCTTGCTGGGAACATTTGTGCAAATCCATCATGGGGAAAACACCATGCCAAGCTTCTGCACAACCCTGCCTGCTTTTCACGTGATGCATTTTGCTGTTGCTGCGACCACTGTATGGATTTTGTTTTCTCCTGCTAATAAGAGCAGGCCATATTTCGTGGGCTCAGTGCCTGAGAGGCACACCTTTCTCTGCTAGCCCATGCAAATGCCATGCAAATTTTGTGACCTCCTTCCTTGCTAGGAGGCGGTGGGGCGTTCTCCAGAGCAGCAGCAGCAGGTAACGGCTGCTGCCCTGCCATGCAAATCTAGCAGGAGGGTTGTTTGGTTTCTCTTGAGGGGAAACACCCTGTGCTCAGTGCTCGGTAGAACAGTCCAGAAATGTATGGCTGCCAAACTGGGTACAACTTCCCCGCTGTTACGCACAAGATGGCAGCAGGAGGATCCACACTGTCTGAGCACATCTCCTTCACACAGATTTTCAGGTTATGCATAGCAGAGAGCTTCCCACAGTTTTCCACATGAATATTTCCCATTTACATTTGCTGGAGGTTGGTATGGGAAGTACTTGATGTTTTGTAATGAGAGCATTTGAGCTTCTGCTTCTCGGATTTAGCTCGATGTGGCCTGACCAACAAGGCAGCAGCGCAACCAAAGGGAACGTAAGGAGGAAGAATTGGCACCTTGATGGAGCTGAAGTACAGAGACTCATATTTAATTTGCCAGAAGCGTTTGCTGTCCATTTCATCATCCTAAGGATGAAGGGGGCATTAAATTGTATCCATAAATAGAGGTAAAAATGAAAACATATAAAGCAAGTAAGAGTCAGCCTAAGATACAGATGCTGAATGCTTGGAAAAGCTGGTTGCCTGTTTTAAGAACATTCACTACAGAGTGATTTCTCAGCAGTGTCTTGCAAACAGACTTTATCTTCTGGTTTGATAAAAGTTGAGGGGCAGCTAAGTAAGACTGCCTGCGTTCTTTGCAATATTTTATGTTTGTCCCTGTGATCCATGTCCTTATGCTAAATGGGTATGTTTTGGCTGAAGTCCTGACACCACTTGAATAAATGGCAAAACTCCTCCCTCCCTCAGGTGATCCTCTGGCACCAGAGACGTGCTGCATATGTTCAGGATTGCTCTGCCTGCTCAGATTAGTGGCTCCCATCCCTCTAGCTCTGCTCCATGCCCAGCAGCTACCGGGATGCACTCCAGGGTGCACACAAAGCATGCAGGTGTCTGCAAGGCAGCAGCAAACCCTCGCTGTGCCAGAGATCAGCTGTGTAATCTCCTGTACAGGATGTCTCCGTGGACTAGTTATCAAAACACTCCTCAGCAATAATATAGATGAGACTGATCTTTCTAGGGACAGAGAATGGATGGAGTGACCTCTTGAGGTCTCTTCCAGCCCTGCTTTTCTAAGGTGCTACAAAATTTTCTTAAGAAATTCCACCAGCTGCGTTGTGATCCCCCTCTTTGAGATCAATGAATCAAAGACAGGTTGCTGACAGCAGCATATAAACCACTGTGTGTTTATGTGTGTGTGTGCCCATTCATGTGTGTGTGAGCCTACTAGTACACACGTGTAGATGTAGTAGGCTACTTGAGCTCCATTTCTAAGAGCCTTTGCCATCAAAGATGGAGTGGTGACCAGAGATATGATGTAAAGGACCCTGTGCTCACTTATTTTATACATTTGTAATCTCTACCCAGAATGCTTTTTTTAACAACACTGTCATTTCCATAAAATGTTTCAGATTAGAGAAGATCTTGGCTAAATTTAGCTTTTATGGGAGAAAGAATAAAACATAATTAACTGTTTAAAGAACAAAACACAAACCACATGAAGCAATGAAACTTGTTGGCGAGAAATCTAACAGTAGTGCTTGGTAGCAAACCCATCTCCTGTGGAACAGATGTTTGGGATTTTACACAAAAATAGAAACTACACTAATGTCAAATGCTTTACTGCCTAAAAAAAATGACAAAAACTGAGTGTTGCTCTTTGGGCACCACAAATTTCCAGGTTGTACAGAGACGCCACAGAAAATGGAATGAAATTAAAGCAAAACAGTGCCAAAGAAATATTGATGGATTTTTTTTTTAAAGCAACTCCCCAAACCAGTGATGTCTCACTGCCTTCAGGCAGCTTTTAGTGCAGTCTGAATGGCTAATTATTGCCAGCAGTGGTGGAAAAGCTGGTTTGCAGGCATTTGATTAACCTTGAAGTATCTGGCTCTGTTCTCAGCAGAGCTGTACACAACTTGCTATAAATTCTGCTTAAATAGGCTTGTAAGCCCCCCACCCCCTTATTTTATAAACAAATATTGGGACTGTTAATATGGAGAAAGTAGAAAAGACATCACCAACAAACCCCTTGGGTGGTGGTCTCATTTCTCATCAGGCAAAGAGAAAACTGGTGTCCTGATTTCCAGGGGTGACTCAAATGGGGAGCTGTAAGATGGCAGTGCCCCTGCCAATCACACACATGGTGGTTTTTAGGGTAAGCAGCAGACTGCAATAGGAAGCTACATTAGCTGGAGCACCATCCTTCAATGCTGGCTGTAATATTTGTTCAGAGCCTGGATTCATCATAAAGATGTTTTAAAAAAAATCTCACAGTTTTGGACCATTGGTTCACAACTCATCACCGGTGTAGAACTTTCCTAGATGCTATATTGACCATGAAAAGCACTTTTTGTGCATGTGCTGATGAATTAAACCCACCAGAATAAAGAGAGATTAAATACCCCAGCAGACTCTGCATGAATTTTCTAAGTGGGTGTTCATGTTTTATATTACCATATGATACTGTGCAGCTTCATACAAAGAAAGACATCAGTCCCTGCCACACACACGGATATGTACACGCTCCCCAAAGCTAAACAGATGTCACACCAAGCCCACATCTCACCAAAATTTTCCAATAGTCAAAATAGAAAACATCAGGCCAAACTTAGGCTCCTCCGATGCGTGCACACACACCACTTTCACTTTGATTCAGTCTTCTTGACATATGTTTTCCTCTCTCTTCCTGCCTCCCCTCTCCTTCATATTTCAAACTTGAGAAGATATAATACAGCAAATTTAAATATTATGTCTGCAGTGGACACCAAGGGAAGGTGGGAATCCCGAAAGCTGAGCTGAGGTTTCAAAGGGCAGACCAATAGCGATTGCCACTGCTGTGGTGAGCAGGAGTTTCTTAGGGATGTTAGCTAGTATTGGACCTGTGGCAGACACCAAGCCTTTCACTGTGCCGTGATCTGACCCCAGATCCAGGGGAGGGGGATGAGACCTGGATGCAGACCTCTCTCCTGGGCAGCTCCTGCCCGCTCCTGCCTGCAGGCACTGTCTCTTTGACTCTCTTCCAGGCTTGCACTGACTACTGCACTCACAAAGTCTAAACCGAAGTGAGATTTGTTCTCCTCCTTCCTATTCTTTTGTTTTGCTCTTTATAATGCTATTTGGATAAACAGTTGCAAAAAAACACCAAACCCCAGCACCCCTCCTGAGTTCCCCAAAAGTCAAGACAGTTTTCTTGAATAGAATTTGAGTGGAGAATTAATTTAAAACACTGGTTTACTTATTCATATATCCAGTGTGCCTTCATGGGTACTATCACACTGATATCTTTTTCTTCATTTACCTGGATACCTAGAACAGCAAAGAGAGCCACAGGCACAATGCCAGTTACCCCAGAAATCCTCAAGACCTCCATGGAGGGCAAACATCACACAATTTCCAGGAGATGTTCAGAATTTTAACATGCTTTATACAATTAGATTGTAGGAACTAAACACAAAGCTGAAACACTTTTGAAAATAAATGCTCCTGGAGTGTATGAAGGGAAGGAGGATTTGTTCACATTGCAGAGCTGAAACTCTCTTAGTGCTGTTTTTGGGCCAGATGGTTTTTGAAAAAGTAATGTGTAGCATTATTCTCAGCCCTTTTTAAGCCTGGAGAAGAATAAGGCAGAAATTGGGAATTTGCTTCTCACTAGCTTAGTGCAGCTTTTCATATTCACTCAACGCCAGCTTTTAATATTATGATGGGGTAAAAAAAGTGCAGCCAAACCCAGCCCTTTCAGCAAGTAGGTAGAATTAATCAAGGCAAGTTTGTACATACCAAGGCTGAATTTGGTTCATGTTCTGTCTAATATCTAAGCAATTAGATTTTATTATTAAATCATTTAGGATTAAATTTCTGTTAAGAAAATTATTCTTTTAGCTATATGAGTGAAAAATAATAAAAAAAGACAGGAGCAGATAATCTATTTTGCAATCATGTTCCACTTTGGATCCAGCAGATTTTTGTTGAATGGAGAAAAGAAAAAAGTGATTCCTTCATAGTCTGAGCTCTCATTTCCTCAGCCTGGACTGAAGATGTGCATGCCCATCTTCTTTCCCAAATTAATGAATAAATTAAAAAAAGCTGACAGTGCTGAACTGTACTTCTCTGGAACTGCATCTTTTAATAATATTGTCTCCAAAACACTGCTCTAAATTCTTGCATGTTTTGTTCAACTTTGCTTCTTCCCAAATGCAAATTTTATATTGGTATGTAAGTTTATTATTTGTTTTATGTGCTATGACCATGTGAGCGAAAGAAAAAACTTAGGCCAATAGAAGTGTCATTTTCAGTACCTTGTTATTTGCCTTTTCAAATGCAAAGATCTTTTGCACCCTATTTTAGCAGTATACACAATACTAATTTTCCTTCACGTAGCTCTTTTCATCCCAAAGAATTTTGTTGTGCTTTTCTGATCACAGAGAATTTGGAAGCACCAAATAGGTGCAACCACATCTGAGGTGGAACGCGGGAGCTTTTTAACCCAAAGAGGAATAAATTACCTGATAGCCTGCAGGGAGAAGTCAGGGGCAGGGGCCTTGCAAACCCAGTTCTATGTCTCGTTACAAATTTATGGTTTCTTCAAAATCCATGCTGAAGCACTAGCAAAACCTTGTGCCTCGTGACTAACCCAGAGGACTCTTGCACGAGTACGGCCTTTGCCTGGCTTATGTGAATGGATGAAATCTTGGCTGTGGGTAACACAGCCTTCTATCTGACATGGTGTAAATATGCTAAACCTTCTCTGTCATGTTCATATATGTCACTATTTCTGTGGTGTGTCTCCCCACCAGCTTGAGGCATTGGGCAGCAGATCATTCCTGTCCAGGGTGTGCCCCCACCTGAAGACTCCTCTGGGCTTTCACTGCTGTTCCCCCAGCACGAAATAGCTGCAGGCACCCAAGGTAGCATGGGTGCCTGGAAAGGATGTCTGAGAAAGCCAGTGAATTGGGAGTGATGAATGGACTGTAATGATCTGGGACATAATTAATAATAGTAGGATCCACTCTAGCGTAGGCTCCAAATCCTTCAGATGAAAGGAAAAAAATAACATGTGGTCTGCCATGTGCTAAGTATTCGTCTGTCCTTGAATATCCTTGTTAAATGTGTTCTGAATTAGAGAGATCTAAACACCACAAATAACTGTATTTTATTGTATATATCCATTAGTAACTAAAAATAATCAGAAGCACCAAATAATAAAGTTAGAAATAAATCCGAGGGCAGCCTAGTGGAAGCTGTTTGCACTAAGTGCAGAGGCACTGATCCTGCCTGGGGCCTTCCAGGGGGACCGGGTTCAGCCACCCCCCTACTCAGGGGCTGTGGTCTTTGCTCTTGCCCTTGGGCACAAGGGTGATACACCTGCCCCCCTTCTTTGACATCGTCCCCGCCACCCACCTGGGACCCTTGGTCCTCCTGGGGGCCAAACCAAGGTGATTACAAGAGGGAAGAGCCACCTCCACAGCAGACGTGTGGCTTTGTAAAACTTTCCATTTTCCCAACAGCACAAGCTGCCATCCAAGCCTGGCATTTATGCCCCTTCAGAGCTGCTGATGGCTTTTTGGTGAGGGCGCTGAGAGCTGGTGCATGGGCTCGGTCTTACCCTCGCACGTTCCTTTGCCCCTTTGCTGTTGGACAAACAATTCCTCCTTCCCCGCCCTGTAGCATCTCCAGCCAGAAGTGGATCCTTTTTGTATGTTATACATTTCATTTAGGAAAATCATCCGAGCCTGTTTCTTGCAGGTTACTTGTAAAGGAATTATTTTTATTCACAGAGCTGCCTCGAAGCTGACAAGTCTCTACCTGTATGCCCTTCACAAATCATTTTTGCCATTATGCTTTTATTCGATGACTCCCCTGTCTTAAGATATCCTACATGCTTCCCTTTATAGTCTGGACATTTTCTTAAATGTTTTCAAGGTCTTTCCCCTGAACAACAGACCTTTTTATCTCCCATACTTACTTTTAAAATCATTGCTTCTGCATGTGTGATGTTATGTTGATTACAGTAAAACTGGAGAATTCTCTTAAATGTCAGCCTGTCTTCCCCACTGCAAATACCTCACCGCTTTATTCACCCCAAGTCTTTTTGAAGGTCACTTTACTAAAACCAAATAACAGTAAGATTAATGTAGGGGTTCTCATTTCGTAATGGTCTAGAAAGCTAATGATAATTTTATTGTTTGATGTTTTGTTATAGACAATGATTTTTGTTGTTTTTTTATGAAGATCAGGGATTGGATTCTTTAATGAAAAACATATGCTGTAACTTAAGCTTAGTAAGCTAAGACTGTCTCTGTGTCCTACAAAACTATGCTAAATCCTTTGATTTATGTTCAGTATTTTGAACCACGCAATACAATTGTCTTATCCATTCTAGAGATACCAGAAAAAGAGAGAGAGGAAGCCTTAGAGTTCACTCATCAAATAGACTCAAATATTTTCCTTGCAAGTATGACCGAGCCTTCACTCCTTGCATTATTGTTAAGGAGATTTACCAAACTTTCCTTCTAAGGATGACAGAAATGTGAACTAATTACCACAGTAACCATACTCCATTCACTTGCCCGTAGCATTTTTACCATAAATGAACCAATTTCACCTTCGCCATCTCGTTCTCTTGCTTTCTGTTTTAGTGAAGAGAAACTCCTCAGTGTTGAAGACTTATGGTGTATGTAGAGCAAGTAGAGACTAAAAGTAGGGGCTTAGGGCTATGTAGTGAGTGAAAGTTTACTAACCAGGACTGTTATTACACAGAAAATAGAGTAGAATTAAATGACATGAGTTATATTTTCAAATTAGTTTATTAACCTGAAATATATGAGATGTATATAGATCCATGCAATTTTTTTTCAGGCACAATTTTAGCATATTCATTTTAAATGCTGTGCATGTGGCATATTTAGTGTATATACATTTTCCTGCTAAAGCTTGGAATGTCTGACTGTATTCCACAGTTCAGTTTAATCTGTACAAGTTTTTTTTTCTGGCATCAAATATCAACCAGATTTTTATTACATTGCCATTCCAAATGGAAATACTTCCTCTTTTTGTCTCTATCAGAAAATATGTCAATGTTAAGATCACTGATTTTTACAGAAAATTATAGGTTGCAGAATATTGGTTCAGAAGAAGAAAGAACAGGATAAACAGCTGAAGTTAAAAATGTTTGTTGATTACTATTGTGTAATTATTCAATGCAATAAACCACTATTTGTCTTTAAAAACTGCAAATGCACCTATAATCAGAGCAGAATAAAAATGCTGGCTGCAGCATAAAATGCACAAAACCACATTAGCCAAATTACAGCAAGTTCAAACTTCAACTTGGCAAGATTGTCAGACTCCAGTACCCTAGTTAGAAGAGTTTGCAGTTTGTCACTTGTGGTACATTCTTTCTTATTTTTAGTCTTGATCCAAAGCTCTTTAACATCAATCAAAATTTTCCTGTTTACATCTAGGGGTTTCTTTAATCTATATTTAGAATACTGAAGCACAAGACCGTGTATCAAGCTATCGCTGACAGGAATGACACCAAAGGGGCAAAACATTAGCACTATATGCTCCTTATATTTCTGTATATTTTGTTAAACCTAGAGCAGTAAGGACTTTTAATTGCCTCCATCTACAAAGTTAACATTCCTAACTATCTGCACTCAATAATAATAATAATAGTCTAATAAATCCTCTCTTATTGGTTCACAAGTGGTTCATAAGGTTGTGATTCACATCTCAAGACTTGCAGAGAGACTGTGGCTCTGGCTGAAACTTCATGAAGCACTTGAATGTGAAAATAAAGTGCTAAGGTTTGCAGAGGCGATATAGCTTAAGAACTCACTTAAAATCTAGAAAGCTCTTAAGTGCTGTGCTGGAAGGTGCTGTCCTGTGAAAAGGAGACCAGGAGAGAACATATAGGTGTGATGCTACTGCTTGCTCTGGTTTCTAGCAGCTCCTCTGTCATTTCAGGAGTGTGCAGTGGTGAATGTCTGGGAAACACAGCACAGGAGATTTGGAAAGAATAACTCACTGCTGGTGAACTTTCCTTTCAGGACACATCATTGTGCAGGGGCGTCGGTAGTTGCATTTTTCTGCCTCACACTGCAGCTATGTTTCTGCTCCATATCCAGAAGTGCTGCACAGCACTTCCCATTGCTGTGAAGCTGTGGGAATGTGTGACACATGAACCCACACTGAGCTTGGACCCTGCCCAGAAGCCCTCCTTCTTTGATGTCTTTTTTTTTTTTTTTTCCTTTTTTATTCCCCTTCTTTTTTTTAGGTTCTGGTTTAGAAGGTGGTAAGTTTATAATGTTTGAAAAGCAACTGTCACACCACCATGCACGTGAGAGGAAACAGCACAGACCACCCCAGTCCAATCCTTTATGTGGACATTTAATCTCCTCCATCAACATCAAAGCCCTTACTCTGACATCCAATTGCATTGCCTCATGTGAGCTTTTCTTTCCTGTCCTCTCTCCCCCCCACTCTTTCTCTCCTCTGTTGCTCCACTTAATAACACTACCCAAAGAGATAGATTTTTTTTTCTCCTTCCTCCTCCAAAAATGGCAATCCCTTTCCTGGATGTATACATATAGCAGAGTAGTCTGAACCAGGGTGAGCACCCGGTCTCCCCTAGTCCGGTGGCCATGGCAGGACAAGGAGGTGCAGAGGGGCTGCAGGAGATGTAGGGGACAAGGCAGCTGAGGAAGGGACAGAGGGATGCCAACACTTAAGGCCAGCGGTGTGCCAGCCTCCCTCACCCACGTTTCTTGGAGGCATCAGGGTGGGCAGCATGGTCAGCCAGAGGAGACATGTGCCTTGTTATCTGTGTTTGAAGGCAGCCTCATGCACCCACCAGTTGGAAGGCAGAGATTAAAGCTGCCTAAATTGGAATGGGCTGAGCTTGAAAGGGGTGAGAGGGCAGGAGCACCGGGCACAGCACTTCAAAAGTATTGCCCTGTGGGCTGCTTGGGGTGGAGAGAGTTCTCCCCACACAGCCACTGTCTGGGGTGGGGGACCAGATGGATTTAACGGAGCCAAACAACATTGCCTGAAAGACCTCCAGGTTCAGAAACTGAGGGGCTGTTCCTTCAGAGAAATATAATTTACAGGAAAAAAAAAAAAAGTCTAAATGCTTTTTTTGTTTGTTTGTTTTTCACAATCGGAATACTCTTCCACCTTACAAGTAGCTTGGTATTCTAGTGCTTCTAATGCACTGTGCTGTTGTGATGTGCAATATCTAGATATGGGGTTTGGAAAATAGGCATCTGTCCTCGCAGTCACTAGCATGACACATTTCATATTTGCAGATGAAACATCTGAGAAAATATGTAAGATATAGATGTGTGGAATTCAGGCTCCTAGGGTACAAATTCCTTTTACGTGATATAAGACTTTTTGTGGCAGTTTTATCATTTCAGATGAAAAACTGATTACATTGCACACAGTTGTTTTCATGCACACAAACTCACTCAAGCACACATTACATGTATATATTTATATACACACACATACATATATGTATATATATGGAGATGCACACACCCAGAAAGACATAAAAAGAGGCACTGAAGCCTATGACAACATTGTAGAACTTCTAAAAAAGATTAAAGGGAGAAAACATTGCACAAGCCTAAACTCCCCATTGATTTCATATGAAGTGTGGCATGCAGTGATGAATGTGATATAGGAGCTTGATATCATAAAAAACCTATGTATAAGAGCAAACTTGAGAAATTACTCATGCAAGTAAATTACTTGCAGGTCCAGGAACTGGATGGATAAGGAACCAGTCATTTTGCTACCAGTGCAATATCTGACCCTGGAGGATCAAATGCAAAGTCTACTATCCAGTCTCAGTGGGCCACTCAGCTTGGTGCAGTAGCATTTTGTAGCCAGAACTACAATTGTAAACATCACTTTTCTAGAGGAGTGCTGTGTTAATTTGTTTGCAAACTACTACAAGCATGCAGATGTCTTCTCATCTACAGGGTGCAAACATTACTGTTGTGTATATGCGTGTAAAAGCTGGATTCTGAAAATGCAAACAGCAAATACAGGACCTTTTTTTTTTTCGTTTTGATCTCTGTTCAGGATCAGAAAGGAAATTTTGCCCTCAATACACTAAGTAGGAGAATGAATAGCACATCAAGGAAAACACTTCTGGATTCTGTTTTTCCCCAACTATGGTAATTCATTGTTCAAATCCTTTTGAAGTAAAATTAGAAAGCAGCTCCTGTGTGTGTTAAGGTAACGGGTACATGCACTGAGCCACACCAGAGGCTGACAGAGGCTGAGCAGTTACAACAGTGGGGATTTTCCTTCTTTTCCAGCAGAGGGGATTTTGTCTTTCCATGTCTAAGGGCTGCATACACAACCCAGCCCCCCTCCACTCCTTAGCACCCACTCTGTCAGCACGCTGAACGCAACAGAGCTGCTCCTGATTTCCTTCTGTCACGCTGGATCTACACCCAATTTGTAATAATTCAGTCACTGATAGGAGAGAAGCAGGAGACCGAAAAACACGGGCAGAGAGTCAGCTGTAGTATCACTAACTCTCTGCTGATGGATGTTGGTTTCCTGCACTCAGCTGCATGCTAACCCTCTTACAAACTAGGTTAGCAAGTGTATTACTAATAATCTGTGGACAGATGCCTTCTTGATTTCACATCTCTCTAAAACACATCAAGTTGTCGTAACATCAAAACCCTCCCAATTCCCAGCAAAAGCTAAACTATAGCGTGCACATTGGCTTGGCCAAGAAAAGCTCTACTTGAAAAGTATCTAAAGGGGATTTGACTCAAAACCTGAATAACCGAGGATAGCGGTAAAGGGAAAACAATTGGTCTTCTCAGTGCTGATGTGCAGCAGGATACAAAAATGCAGGAAATGCCACCAACTCTGGAATGATCATGGAAAAGTTCTAGTTCTGAGCAGAGATGAAGACATTTTTTTCCAGTGAAAACTGGTATTTCAGGGGGATGAAATACAGTTCATGAATTTGAATAAAATTTGCACATAGATTCATTCCAGAAAAATGGGGAAATTGTTTTGAAGCAGTTCATTTTATTTAAAGATTTTCTAAATGAGATTATTTTTTAAAGTGCACCATGGTATTTTTAAAATTATTATTTTGACTCTTGATTTTCATAATTTTTGTTTTAAGACTGGTTTACATTAAAAAAATAGAAATGAAAAATTATAAATCAATGCTAAGCCAAACCCGAAGTGAAACATTTACAGTCATGTTGAACAAATATATTTTGCAAAAACTTAAGTTAATATTTTTTAGGGGTTTTTTTTTTGTTTGTTTGTTTGGTTTTTTTACGTATGGAAATTAAATCCAAAATTCATAAGTCATCCAGCTGCTTTGGATGACTGATTTCTGTTGTGAAAGAGTTCAGCAAGGTGGAGGGTTTACAGCAGATCTGGCCATTTCCTCCCGCATTGTGTGACCTGATGCTTGAGAAGGAAAGAGGAAAAACCTGCCTTTAATTCTGTCCTATTCTCTCAAAAAATCCATGCATGGTGTATCACTCAACTCAGGAACAAGCCAACTAAAAGAAAGCATTATTATTTATACTATAAATGAGTTTAAAGACATCAATATAAAGCTGAGGAATGACGGCATGGCAGACAATATTTATGTACAACAGAACACTGTGAGTTCACACTTATAATTTTGAACACATGGTCAAGACGTCTCCTTTAGGAACACAGACTGAATGTATTTATAAATATGACTCAAGTAAGATGGATGAATGAGGGAAACTATTCCACCTTTTATAGAAACAAAAATGCTTTTGCCTTTCAGGCCACAGGGAGCAGAGAAATGTGAACAGCCCTTCTGGCTATGGACTACCTGGTTCTGACTCCACATAGTTGTCTATGAAGCCTAGTTTTAAGCAAAGGGCTGTCACTGTTTTCATGTGTGCATGGTTTTGTAGGTACATTCACTTTGACTCTTCACAGCAGAGATGACTCTCACTGTGGGGCTACCAACATCTGGCTCTTGTGCTGGATTGCACATGCTGTGACCAAACTTAAAATGAAAGAACTTTTTTTTTTGTTGTGGTCCACCACTATACACTGCTTCAGTAGCTCTGTAACATGTCAGGCGCACACTTTGGCTGTGTTTGCAGTACGGGTAGTGCTGAGCAACAAGGGTAGGTCTGCAGAAAGAAACCAGTGGTGCTGTAGACCTGACAGACACACGCTTTGTATTTGGGAGGCTTTTGCTTGAGGATTTTAGTCTAGGCTTTAGTCTAGGCCCTTCAGAGCCAGGGCACGCACCTGAACCACCTCGACCCTGCTTTCAGCTTTATTTCATCAGAAAGGGACCCAGCTCATGCTTGCTGAGACCCCTCCATGACATGCACCACAGCACATTGGGGGTTGACTGGGGATGCCCTTCAGATGTGCAATCCTGATTACAAATAATACACCAGTGAAGGTCTACCCTTGCCCACTATCAAACACTACAGGTAATAAAAAGCTGTATTTTTGAGATGGAGCCAGTTTTGCCCTCAGAACCAGAGTTGGAAATGGATTGATGTTGCCCTGGAAGTAAGCGCAACACCATCTGATGAACATCCAACTTTCCCTTTGTCCCTTACTGTAACACTAGTCACAGGAAAGACAAATCCCTCTGTCTGCTTATAGGGTATGTATTTTGTACAAGCACTTGTAGGTCCTGCAGCTCATTGATGGTGCTTTCTGAGAGGCAATCACCCCACTTACACACCAATTCTTTAACACAAAAGGCAGCCAAGAGTGTAGGCTGTCTTAAAATAACATGATATGGCTTAAATGGAGGATTGATGTAAAACATTATGATGTGCTGCATATTCAGTGATCAAAAACATCCTGGAAACTGATGAAGGAAAAGGTCATTCACATACTGCAGAAATCCCTTAAGAATCTTAAGGCTTTGCTGGGTGCATTGATGGATATGTGCTAATGACCATGCAAAGATGTGGTCTATGGCTGACCACCAGCCCTCAGCCCTCACTGCAAAATTATTGACAGCTATATTGCTTATTCTTGTAGCGGTTAGGAAATGAAATGCCTTTCTCTAATCAAGTAATTGCATTAAGCAACTGCTGGGAACATTTTGCTGCTCTTGTTTAATAGCCTAGAAGTCAAGTGTATTTCATATTTGTTAACTGTCAGGACTAGTTTTGTTCACGTTCATTTTTGAACTAAACCAACACTGTTACTGCTTTTGCCCTTTCAAGTAAAACTTTTAATTTTTTTTTTAAAGTCAACTAATAAACACACGCAAGTTAAAAGTTTGGGCAATCTTCAGACAGTGTGCAGGAAGGAACCAAATAAAGGAAGTTCTGGATAGAATTCAATATTGAGCCAGTGAATCTGGAATAATAACAATAATTCAAGAAAAAAAGAAAAAAAGAAAAGATGAAAACAAACCCAACAACAGAAACCATTTATAACTGAAGCCATGCAATTCCTGACAGACTTCATACAGCAAAGACTTTCTATTGTCTTTCCTTCTTTCCCTGTGGCTGTTGGTGCATTGGTTGCAACCCATCTGACTGCTGCTGGGTGGAAGGAGCCACGGTGGCATTGCCTTTCTAGTTAGCTGCCCAGGGACTTCTTTTAGTGAATACTGGAAAAGACTGTGGGCTCGGGTGATCAATGTCTGTGTGTCAGAAGGAGAAGCCACTGTCCTGCTCCAGCCCATGGTGTCCTCAAAGGCTCTCTTGAGCCACAAAGCCTCATGCTGAAGCCACAGAGAAAATAAATCAAGCAGCTGATGCTCAGGCACAGGTGGGTCTGGGCATCCCACACACCTCCTGGGGAGCTGCGCTGCAAAAAGAGGGGAGCATGTCTGGGAAAGCAGCCCCCAGAAGGGTTTCTCTGGTATACAGCATTGGCCTTGGTGCTTGAGGATCACCAGAATTGCCTGCTGGGTCTGGCCAGAGCTCACCAGTGATTCTTCTTGCCTATAAATATGCACTCCTTTTAGAATGGATCTGTTTGCTTTGGTAACATGTCGCTTTTTTTGCCAATGATGTTACAGCTATTTTAACCTGAAGCAGTTCTCTCCAAACTGAGGAGATGTTAATGGTAGTGCAATAACCCCAGATGACAAAAGAGAAGATAAGGATGTGGGAATTTGCAAAGCAGCATGAGCATCTTCTGCTACTCTCACAAACTCTTTCATTTCTCATAGTGTCCTAGTTGGAAACACTCCATAAAATGACTAAAAAGGCACACTGCAAGGTAGTTGCTTGTTACCAGGATAAGCATGGCTCATCACCTGGATTGTGCATTACTTTAGATGGGAAGTGAAATAATTAGTGATAATACGAATAGGAATAGAAAAAACTTACAGTGTAAAATGGAGGCCAATAAAGACACATAAAGTATGTGACAGCTGACTGCCGCATCCATGTTCAGTAGTGTGCAAGGCTGAGGTTTGACACTGGATCAACACAGCTGCCTGTCGTGCTGATACATGAGGAAAATTGACACTGTAAGCTGCCCCCAGCTCAAATATTCAAACCTGCAAAAGGTCTAAGTCATCACATGAAAAAGCCTAGGAGCTGAGCCCTCTTATATCTGCCAAAAGTAAAAATAACCCAGAAGCCCTGCTGACAGTTCTTGTTTGTGTTCTTATCGCCTCACTGTATGAGTTTGTTTAATCTTTTCCAAACAAGAAATGCAGGAAAAAAATGTTTGGGGAACAAGTGAAAACTACTCTGAGCCCCTTATGTCTGCCATCTTATTTAATAATTGCAAAACCTGATATTCTTCCCAAGCCCCGCTTTCAGCATGTATTTTGAGGATGCCTTACAGCATTTTAATTTTTTTCTTCTCACATATTCCATGATTGCTGGCTCTGATGTTTCCTTTTATGAACAGCCTAGCTGTTCAAGTGTCCCTTCTACGGACCAAGGTGCAGTATTTAAGGTTGAACTTGAAATGCGCAGTGAAAATGTAGCACAGATGATCTTTGACAAAACACATTATTTAGTATGTGTTTTCTAAAGGGTTTCTTTTGTGCGTTGTTTTCTTTATCAGCTAAGTTTTTGTCCTGAGCAAGGAGTTATTTAGGAATTGTTAACAAGCAAGACAATTTGGTTTGTGGGGCCTCTAGTTGGTCAATTGCTCCCATAAATACACCAACCAAGAAGAAGTTTTGAGAAAAAGTGCAGGTAAATCCACTAAACCTCTTCTGCTCTGTACTTAACCAGCCAGAGAGAAATATCTTTTGGAGTGTTTTCCCTGATTATAGCTGTGGAGATTCTGTGTTTGTGGTCAGTATTTGAGGACCTACTTTGTTTCTTCACCAAACATCAAATCCTTTTTCTGCCTTAAAAAAATGCCCAAGCCTCGCAGAGGGGAGATGTGTAGGGAAGTCACAGATCCAAGGATGCAGTAAGTTGAACGAGACTTTGTATTGCAGTAAAACTGATCATTTTCATAGGTCTGGAAGCCCTGCTGGGCTTTCTGTGTGCTAAGCGGGATGCTACAGTTGGGGCTTAGCGATCAATTAAAACACTCTTAGTCACTCCTGGCCAATAACCACCCACTCCTGCAGCCCTCTCCTGTGTGATCTAAAAGCCCTTCTGCGGCACTCCTGACAGGCTGATGGATCCACAGAAGCAGCCACCCAGCAGATGAAGCTGCAGGCAGAACCCTCATGTGCTGGACGTCTGTTTGCTGCCAGAGATGGGGGTGCAGGTGTTCTGTTGCTTCAGAAGCTCAAGGGCTTTTTTAAAATGCATAGGCTGATTGTTAACAATTCATATTTCTTTTTTTTTAATGTATTTATTTTTTAAATTAAATGTCGGCAAAATCGTGGAGGGAAAGTACAGCCGGTGTAATTACATGGGCAACCATCAAGTATCTAATTCCATTCATTAAACCAACCATGAAATGTTCCCGCTGTGCTGTTCCTAGCAGAGAACAAAAGTGCTCTATTGCTGCTTAAAAACCCACTCAGCTGAGTGCTCAGGTCTCAGCTTCCTACGTTATGGAGACATACATCTTGTGAAGAAAGTTTGGTGTGCATTTAGCTTGTATATCCTTGGGAGTACAAACTTCTGCCTTTGTTAGAAATAGCATGAAAGAAATTCCTAGATGGAAAAGAGATTTCTAGATGGCTTTTGTTTTTGAAGAGGCAATGATTTTGGAGAATGTTTACCATTCATTCAACAATTCAGGTTTTTGTAAAAACAGAGGTATTTCTAAGAAAACGTACACAGCAAGTCTAGGAGAGCAAACAAATCCACTGGCAGGGCAGTCAAGAGAACAGCATACGCCAAAGGATGACAGACAGAAAGGGGTTTTGGGGAGAAGATGAAATTCCATAAGCTGAGCTCCACTGCTAACCCTTTTGCTAACAGCTGATTCCAGCTCCTCGGACCAACTACGAAAGAGAGAAAGAAAAGATGAAAAGGGGAAATATAGGAAAAGGAAATGAAAAGAGCTTTATTAGTAAGGTTCTTCTCCTGCCTGACCCAATTATCAGATTTTGCATTTAAGTTTAAGACAGTAGATCAAACAACAAGAGCCACTTTGTACTTTTGCCAGGAGACCATATGATATCTCTCAGTGACTCTCCTGCATGCCAGGAATAAGAAACTGTGCCTCTAAGTTAGTTTGTCTTACATATGGTGCAATGTGCAAAAAATAGCAAAATTCATAAATGACTGCACTCATGTATGATGTCCAGGATTTATGGCACTTTATCAGCTGGGTGGGGGGAGAAGGAGGAAAAGGAAAATCTAATTATAATTTTCCACAAATAAGCTAGAAAAGAATGAGAACTGAAAGAAAGTCCAAAGGTTGGTGTCATGCTAAGTTAGCAAAAGCAATCCATTAAAGTTATTTTGAATGAACAGTTTACAATGTTCAGATCCAAATCTGCTCTGGATATTTGGGTATTTTTACAGGGATGAACAATCTGTTATAGAAATTAATCTGAAAACACCCAAGATTAACTATAGGAGCTATAGCACTGTAATACTTTATAAATGCTCATGACTGCATCCTCACCTCCTTGACACCCTTTCTCTAGGTTGTAGTATTTTAAGGTCGGAGTTGGATTTGCGCACTAAATGAGGTAGGGGATTCCTTGAAAGGTGGTTGTCCTTCCCATAATCCTTTTTCAGTTGTACTTTTGGCAATACTGGTAAGCAGTGGAACCCCTTCTACTCTGCACCATGGGGGTAAAGCTCATTTCTCTTCCATGTCTGGCAGTTCATAAAAAAACATATGTTGCTTTCACTTGTGCAAATAAAAGCAAAGAATTGTAAGTTAACCGTGCTTAACCATATCCCTTTAAACAAAACCAGAGACCAATGTTTCTGAGAGATTTTTATATTAGGCTCTTCTGAAGATGAGGTTACCTCCTGCAAGAAATGCACTTGATTTAAATACTTGTACTTATTTTTCACCAGCTAATTCTGACACTTTGGCACATTTGTTTCTATGATATTTTTAGTTTTGATGCATTTCATTAGCACCTGTGTTTCTGAGTGCAGTACCAGCTTTGTTTTCAGGAGACAACTGTACTCTTCCATTTATTATCCTCTTTGGGCTGGAAGCCACTTCTAATGGACTTTATTATTATCCACCACATTCCTCAGAAGGAAACATCTAGTCTGAACTTGGCTGTCCTGGTCCTAAACTTGTTCCACAGCTAGGCTTTTTGGAAACGGAGGCTAGGACTTTCTGTCCTCCTGTTTTGCCTAGCTAGTTTCTTTGCTCTGTCTTCATTAACCAACAAAGATAACAGAGCCTTCTTATTTTTATAATTTCCCTTTACACACATGAGTACACAAACAGTTATGGACAACCATCTTGATTTAACTAGATAGCATGTAGCCACTCATATTCCAGATGTTTTTACAGTTTTGCATTCCATTTTCTCTTCCACTTGCTGACCAGAAAAGATTCAGCATGTGTTTGTGTTGGTAAAAAAAAGTATAAAAGAGGTCTATAAAATCATAAATAGAGTGAAGAAGATGAAGGCAACAATTATTCCCTATTTCTTGCTGCACAAGAACAAAAAAAATATCAGGTAGTGTTCTTAGAATGAGCTAAGGAAGGACTTTTTCACAGTGCTTTTAATTAAATCACAGAACTTATGCCACAGGATGTTGTAGAGACCAAATTAGAAATTAATTCAAAGGGGTTTAAACGTGTTCACAAAGTTTGATGAACACATGGAAGTAAATGCCTGTTACTGTCTACTAAGAACAATAGTCTATATGCAATTTCCAGCCCCAGAAATCTCTATACTGCTGACTGCTAGAAGCTGAGAATGGTCATGGGTGCCAAGCCCGACATACCTTTCTTACATACCTTCCTTAACCATATGATACTAACTATTGCTGAAGGCTAGATGACCCTTTGGTGTCAACCCCACATGCCTATTTTTACAACTTTGAGCAGTGAAGAAGGAACGAGACTGACATGATGCAGAGAACAAGACAACCTCTCATGCATCAGTGAAGTTATAAAGGGCAATCTTGCGCTTTGCTTAGAGCTTGTCCAAGCAGGGCAAACCTTTCTTTCCCTTTTCAGTAATTAAATAGTCTGCCTATGCACATTGGGGTTTGTGTGTAGTCTATCAGTTTCACCCTTGCTGGAGAAAAGGCAATCATCTTATCACAGCAGGGAAACCTTCCCAGTAGGTCATATCAGTTAAACCAATGGGGAATTTTGTCTCCCAACAACTGATCTTGAAGAAGGCTTCTGGTGGGGTCTTTACACCTCTTGGCAGATGAGCTGGCATCAGCCTTGAAGTGAAATGGCATGTGGAATCTGGAGGACTAAATAGCCCCTGTGAGCAGACCATAGCTCCCCTTCCCACCATGGCTTTTCTGATCTGGATGCAGATGTCTGAGGGAAGATGTGTGCATGCGTGGGTGAGAGCACTGCAAAACACTGCCCAAGCACAGCTCTACAGTTTGGATCTAGGAGCTGCTGCTTAAGGACGAAGGCTCCCTGGAAGAACCTGGAAAGCTGTTCTTCTCCATTAACCCTGTGGGCACTGTCACGTGGGGCTGTTACTTCGCTGTCAGGATGACTGACAGCTAACAATGTTTGATTCAAGTCAACATGGATTATAGCTTTTACTCTTAATCCAGTCCCAACCTGCTCTGGTTTTTTTCCACTTCATCCATAGTGGCATCAACACCGATGTGGGTCTGGGAAGGAAGTAATTTTTCTTGGAAAGATTTTGGCTAGTCCATGACAGCTTCTTGTGTTGCAGAGTTTTGTGTTTCTTGGTTAAAAGCATGCTCATCATTTGCTTTTTTTTTTTTTTTTTTTTTATAAGCCACGTTTGAATAAGGAAACACAAATATATAAAAAACAGCTGTTGAAATGTAATTAAAGAACAGACGGGGCCTTCTGCCAGGTCTTCTGAGAGAAATGAGAGCTCGCTCATTACTTGAACCCTCCTCTGTACCACGCCCAAGCACTAGGATGCCTTGCTACTGAAAGCAATCTCTGCTTGCCTAGTGGGAATAGACAAAAGCAGATTCACAGCGTGCGTTAGCAGTGCTCCTGTCACGTGACTGGCTTCAGTTTGATCAAAGGAGAAGTAAATTACAGTTTTATTTATACTAAACAACAAGGCTGGTTTATTCCAAAGCAAATATTTATGAATTGGTTGCATAAAAGAAGCCATACAGTGCCCTCTCTATGTTGTTTGATATTTTGCAGTGATTTCAGAGCTGCAGAGAGAAAAGCTGTTCTGAAACTGTGTGAAGTGTCCCATGATATCTGGAGAATTAAGGATGGCTGGCATTTTCCTATGGCACAAACTCCATTCTTGGGTAATTTACCACAGAATTGGTCCTTCACTTGAGGACAGCTCTTTCTTTGAATGTCCTATCTCTATGAAGTCTTTGGCTGCGAGCAGATAATTGTGTTAGACTACTACGAGTGGATTAAGATATCCCTTCTAGGTATCTAGTGCCCTTTGAGATGTCTTAAGGAGTTCAGGATGACCACCTGGTGACAGCAGACATCCTAGATGACTCACAGAGGCCCCATGCCGCAGGGAAACCTGGCCAGGCAGCAACCAGAGGCCATCCATAAAACCCTAAGGCATCTCAAATGGCACCAGATGCCTATTCATGGGCAACAGAATCAAGACCCTGGTGTCATTAGGAAATACTTATTTAGGGACACCTATCCCCAAGACTAATTCTGACAGTACCTGTAAGAAGAATTCAGGATTTAGCATGAATTCAATTAGACAGCACGTAATCACCGATAGCTGCACATCACTGCCTGTTTATCTGAACAGAAACTTTTTCTTGCAGCTCAAAGATCAGGAGAATTAGTTCAGTTTTAAGAAAGATCAGAATGTAATTTGCATAAACATTGAAAAGAAATCTGAATAAATATTCCTGAACTACATATTATGGATGTAGGAGAAGAGTTCAGGAATTGCAGGGAGAAGATAGGCTCGTCCAAACCATGAGAGGCAGAGAACTTACATGATACTTCTCTAAATATATCTCACAAGTTATCTGCAAAACAGATTTCTGCAAGAATCCCAAATCCTCTCCTGGTCAAAGCAAAACAACTGAGGGGGAAAGCCAGTGTTGTGACATTTCAGGATTGCTTTGTGTTTACAGGAGTGCAACACAAAGTTTTATGTCCTGCGTAATGCACACATATATATCTATTGACAGGTATGGTACATTTCTCTCATCTGCTGCATATCCAAAAGTCTTGGCTATTATGGTCAATGCACTAATATTGAAAATGCCAAAAAAAATTAAGAAACAAGGTGTTTTTTTTGAAACAATAACCCCTCTAAAGAAAAAGAGCTGAAATTCAAAATGAAGCAATCTGGAATTTTATTTCTGTTTAATGTTGTCTTCCAAGCTTACCTCTGATATTCCAGAGGGAACAGTTTTTCTCATGACTGATGGAAACTTAAGTTTCCTCATAGGAATCATAGGAAGAGTTTCCCTTCCAGAAATTTAAAACTTTAAAAAAAATATATAAAATTTTACAAAAGTATCAGACAACAGAACACTGTGCCAAAGAACAGAATTTTCCAAAGATTTGGATGGAATAATCACTTTGTTTTACATGGCAGACAAAATCTCTGCTGAAAATACAAAGATATGGAAAATGAAGAAATTGGACTTAGAGGTTTAAAACTCAACCAACATTAGATCTGCAGGTTTGGAAACCCAGAGTTATCCATGTGCTAATAACTGAAGGCTCAAAAATAGAGCAAAATGTAAATATGTCAGAAACTTTTGGATTGAATGTAGCCAGAAGGTTAATTAATACAATGTGGGTGTCATTAGAAAGATGCCAAGGTGAGTTTTGCTGGGAAATGTCAATGGACTACTCATGAGATCACACAGGGGGAATGTCATCCTTCCAAAACCATTTTCAAAATTTATTTTATCGGTAGCTTTTCCTTTCAATTAAGATCTTCACAATCAAATGCAAAGAGTTAGATCCTTAGCTAGGACAAGTCGATATATTGCTATCCTAGCAGTTAACACCTGACACAATGTCATTCTGCCTTATTCATGTGAAAGTAGGAAACACCTTCAACTGCCTCTAAGTCATCAGGATATCCAGATTTTATGTGAAGACATCTGCCTCCAGAAGCAGCAGGAATGCTATCCCTTACAGATTTAGTTCTTCTAGTAAAGGGTTTCTCTTTTACACCAAGTCTAAGTTTTGCTGCTTACAAACCTTGTAATAACCTTAACATTTTTGCATGCAGGAAGAATGAGAACATACTTCCCTAAGGCTGTGACTCTTTTACTACTTGTATACTGCAAAGCTTATGTCTGTCTCTCTCATCTTCTCATAAAAAGGCTGCCTACAGCTGAGAACCAACAATGGCACAAAACAAAAAAATATCTTCCCAGCCCTGATTCTGCATTCACTGGTGAGAGATTATGTTAGTATTGATTTATTCAGAGCCACATACAGAACCCTTCTCTTATGGAGTGAATTCTCAGTAAATCTTTAAGAGTTCCACAAACAAGGCAAGTGTCATTATCTCTACTTTACACATGGGAAATTGAGTTACAGGAAGGGGGATCTTATTTGTGCAAAGTCATTGACTGATTGATTAAAACCAGACTATCTGTGAATATGTTCTATTCAACAGTAGCAGAACAGGAACCTTTAGAGTGTGTTTTCAGGAAGGTGATTTACACAGGAAAGAAGAGAAAATCACAGAATCATAGAATCATCAAGGTTGGAAAAAGACTTTTAAGATCATCAAGTCCAACCATTAATCCTACTCTACCAAGTTCACCATTAAGCCATACCCCAAGCAATTAATTATGGGCTTGCTCCTGCGAGGTGCTGAAGTCTCTGACTCCAGCCCACAACAGTGCTTAAGAACAAGCCCGACTTTAAGAAAGTCTTCTTAAGAAAGACTTCTTTGAGCTATAATAATGTGCTGAAAGTTAAACATGTGCTTTAAAACATGCTTTTTAACGACTGAGTTCTTTATGAGTTACCAATGCACTGGTATACATTCTGGAGATTGAGATAAACCCACTACAAATCACGGCAAGCTCATTGATGGATGAATGGGCTGGAGGGATTCTTTTGACTGCAGAACAAATAAACAAATCCAAAATGGCAGGACGTTAAGTTGCCCACAGCAGAGTTCAACTCAGAGATTACTCCAGCGTACCAAAGAAAAATAATTTCAGTTCGTGATTTCTGCCTGTCTGTTCAAATGCAGTGAGACCAGAAACCACAAGGAAGAGTGGGAATTAAGAAGATATTAAGAAAACAAGAATAGTCTACTCTTTCCAAGGGCTTGGAACTCTCATTGGTTTGTGACAGAGACACAGGGATTAAATTAGGTTCCTTTCATCACAGATGGGCTAAGAGGGGGAGAAGGAGGCAGGAAATTCAGCCTTTCCAGTGTATTTATTTAGACCAGACATCATCTAACCTCTTGACATGATTTAGAGATATAAGTGAGGACAAAGAGCAATGCCGGAAGAATTAACACCCACAGATGGGTGGATGAACAGCCCAAAGCCTGCAAGACCTGTCCCTCATGGGCAGCTGTGCTGGTCACCTGTGGCAGGGAGGACCCTCTCGGTGACCATCAGCTTGCACCAGCCTCTGGAGGGGACGCCTTTGAAGGAGCTGAGGTCCTCTCTGTCACTGTGACCATGTGCTTTGAAAAGTCATGGCCAGCCTGACGTAATCCACTCCTGAGCACAGGATAAGTCATAGAGGACACCAAACTGGAATTTTATGGGGTAGGCTAACTGTTGACCCTAATACACAAAATAAAGTGTCATCTTCCTTGTTGTCCCTCTTTCCCCCAGCCCTTTCAGGAGGGAGCGGGTCCTGCAGTGCAGCCCCAGGACAGCACATCTGGGTCCCTGCAGATGCACTGCCAATGTACCAGCTGGGACCCCTGGCTGGGATGGGATTATGCTCTAATGGAGCACAGGCAGTGCTTTTGCACTTTAACAGCACTCCAGCAGCAAGTGCTGACACCATTATTAGTGTGCATAATTCTCCCCAATGTGGTTGTTGCTATTCATTTAGTTTTATTTTCTCTCATGACTGACTGATGGCTTAAACGCTCTTAATGAGGCTCACATGTGATGCAGCCTGAGCGGGGAGGATTCAGGATTCAGTTTGGTTACTCATCCCAATGTTGCAGAGCGACACCACATTTAAACAGGGAGTAGCTAGCGTCTTAAATTTCATATACTCCATAGCACAAGGCTGGGATACATGCATAGAATAAAACTACTCTGATCAGCTGGTAAGGAAATGCGTACTTCTACGCCACAGATTACCCTTTTCTAACCAGAGCGTGTGTGTTGCAACAACATCAGCTACCGGCTGGCAGCAAGTGCTGAGCTTCAGATTTCAGGTAGAAGAGGCCTGGCTGTGTAGGACCCTTTTGGCCAGCTTGCTGCAAGCCAGACACAATGCATTCATAGAAAGGAGGAGGAAAATATGAAGGAAAAGAAGAAAAAGCCTAAAGAGAAGAAAAAATTACAGGCATAGCTTTGTACCAACGGAGTTTATTTGCTTTTTCTATCTTGTAACCACAAGCAAGCTCTGTGCAGTATTCTGCTCCTGACCATAGAAAGACACCTTCAGGGTACCAGAGCCAGAGGAAGACGTCAGAAAGCCAGCATGGCTTTCTGTGATAAGCCTGCATCAGGGAGATGGGAAAACCAGGACTGGACTCAATACCTCAGTGGCCATATCATAGGCATGTGGACTCCTTTCTCCTTCTGCCCCCAGCACTGTCCCCAGCTTATAGAGAGGGAGCTTACAACTGGTAGATAATGATGTGTGTGAAGTCCCCTTGCACCAGGTCACCTTTTGCACTGTTTGTGCCCAGGGAAACAGGAGGAAAAATTCCATTCTCCTGGTGGTACAAGTGAGAGAAATGTAGAGGTGCCCTCAAGGTAGGTGCTGCCAGTGCTGCTGTGTCCCCTGGCAGGGTCAGTGCTGGGAGACACACCAGGCATGGGGAGATATACTGCAATCAGTCACCTCACAAGAAGGGGCTGCAGCTGCTCAGTCAACCCCACAAGCTGTCGGAAATCACAGGCATTTAAAAAAAAAACCCAAAAAACTCCCCAAATCTAAACCCCTGTAAAACCCTGGATTACTTTTAGGATAGTCACAGGTAAGGCAAACTGAAGGCAGTGAAAACAAGTGGGTTGAGGCAATGATAAATGATGGGTGACTTTGTGCTGGGAATAATTTGCAGTAAACTGCAAGTTACTTGTCACATTTTTGGCTGGTCAACTGTCTTTAGGAGAGATGCAATTACTCCTAAAGAGATAACATTTTCTGATGTGCAGTGCCTACAGCAAGTATACCAGGTTGATTGGCAGAGGTCCCACAGCATTTGCCCTACCTCCCCACTACAGCAAAGCAACCCTGCTTCTGGCCTTCATGGGGCTTTGAACTTCAATGTCTGCCAGACTGGCAAATTTTTGTTGGTCCGGGCTGACTGTCCTGCAGACTCTGCGCTGAGGGAGGGCCAGGCCAGGCACAGTCAGGTCTTTGTTCAGTGAACTGCTGCCTAAAGATTGAATTAAATCCCGTTTAGTCTGCTCTTCATGGCTGCAGCCTGTGTCCTTACCATTTCAGATGGCAGCCTCTGCACAGGACAGGCAGGGCAGCCCCTGTGACCCGCTGGCTGGCTTAGCTGTTCCGAGTTGTCCTGCTGTGAGGTACCAAAGGAAAGAGCAAAGGACAGTGAAAAACCCCACCCCAAAGCAGTGACACTGAAACCAACCCTCATCTAAAACTTCTGTTAAACCTCAGGAATATGGGACCTCCAGAGAGGGGACAGGGGAAAAATCTGGAGGTTGATATTGCTGCGATTTAGTTGATGGGTTTTAAGGATATCCTCCTGGAAAACTGAGTTCTTGCAGCTGACACTGAGCACCTTTGCTCTCACCAGTCCCATTACCGCCCTGCAAGCTGCACAGTGTAATGACACCTCCTGTGCCACAATCCCTCTCCATGCTTCACTAGGGAGTTGTAAATGCCATGCTTTGTCAGGCCAACAAGCTGGAAGGCGCTGGTTTGATGTTGTAGGAATGTGCTTTGGATATAGATCAATATAAATGTTTATTTCTGGATGTGGGAGCTCAGGTTAGGAGCTTATTCCTTCCAAAAAAATACCGAGTTCTGACTTCCAGCCAGAAGGGTGCATCGCCAGCTGACAACCAAGGAGTGGGGGGATTGCCTTTGGAAACTCCCACATCGGAGGAGGGAATCCCCACTCCCTTTCTTTGAAAGAGGTGAATCTAAAGAAGATTTGGGGACCCAGTTCAGCTGAAAATGTGTTGCTTTATCAGCAAGATGAAAATTTCTGCTGGATGTCCCACTTGAAACAAATCAAACCCAAACCAAAGCAAGGCGGGTTTGCGTTCTAACACATGCTGCAACCACTGCTCCCATTTGCTCATAAAACTGTGATTTTTTGATATAATTTTGCTCTTGATTTAGTCTTCCCACCACATTTTGGATGTTTGCTTTCCAGCTTGTTAGGGTCTTGCTGGTCTCAATCACAGCCTGTGGAGGACTGTCTTACATGAGCCCTAACTCAAGACCTTCTTTCTGGGTCATTTCTTGCTGCCTTTGAATTTGACACTAGCTGCCACCTGTAAATGTTACTTGACACAATTTACACTGCATTTTCTGTGCTAGGCAATAGAAAAAAAGTATAGCCAGAATGTTTAGGAGACTTTTCTTCTGTGGATGACACTCTAGTTAGGCATTTCATTTCAGAAACCAGTACTTTGTGTGGAGTTTCAGTGAGATCCATGCCTAGTACCATCTCAAACCATGAGCTCAGTGTCAGGTTTGTAAAGGACCACTTATTAAAGACAGTATAAGGGAATAACTGAAATGTGAATTATGTCTGATTCCTTAACAGACTTAATGAACTGCAGCTCAGCAGCTCCTGAAAGAAAGCACAGCAAGAAGCTAGGTGGGGGATCCACCTGCAGATGTGTGAGGTCGGGATTATCCTTCAGGGACCACTGGAGCATCTTTCTGGTGCTGAACTAAGATTTCAGTCTGACAGACATGCAATCTTATAGGAAAGCAATAGAACAGAGGGAAGAAACAGCTATTTTACAGAAGGTTGAGGGCCTATTTGCATAATATATATAAATTTAATAATGATAAAGTGTGGCTCTACATCAGCATGGCCATTTAGTTTTTATTCTCCAAACGTAGGTCAGCCTGTGAGGTGCCTGCTCCAGTGCTTGGATGTGTAAAGCAAAGCCTTTTGGACAATAAATGACTGCCTCACAAGGAACACAGTGTGCAGTACATGTGCAGGCACTCGAACAAAAATGCAAATACAACTCTACAGTTTCCAGCTATTCCGGTCTGAAATAATTGCCAGCAAATAATTCCATTTAGTGAAAACAAAAAAGACGCTACTGCTCAAGAAATTCTCTTAACAAGTTGTTTGCAAAATCAGCAGCTTTTTGGTATAACTGAGGAGAACATCTACACAGCCCATAAGCAGATAGACCCCATTTCTTTGCCTCTGCTTGGACCTGCCTGGAAATGAATGTTCTCCAGGCCAGAAGGATTTGAGAGGCATCCTAAGCACCCTGATGGGACATAAAACCATGGACCTATGGGTCCCCAACCCAGAGCTGACTTAATGTGGATAAATGTGAATATGGCAGTCAATACCTTTAGGGTTGAAATAAGATGAACCCAAAGCCAACAGAAAAGAGACTATGGGAGATGGAGTGATAGCATGATGCTGTGAAGAAAAATCCTATGAGAGCTTTAAATACTGGTTGGGGTGAGAGAGGCTTGGAGCCACCATCAAAGAAACTGTTGTGTGTTTGATTCTTGCTGCGTTCAGGGAAACACAGCTTTGCATGATGTTTGTAAACAAACAGGATTACAGCAAACAAATACCTGTCTCCAACACCAGCATCTACTCCTAGCAGCAACCCCTTCAAGGGCCTCAACTGCTGCCCTTCCCACTCGGTTCAGAAAGAACGTGTTACATCTTTGCACCACCAATGTCATCTCAGTTGTGTTCAGCAAGAGCATGTGAAGCACCATGAGGATCAAGACCCTTCTCAAAAGAGAAGCCACAGAGCTGCCTTCACATCGCCCCACTTACCAAACACCAAAACCTCCCACGGAGTCTTCTCTCAATCTGTAAAGCCGCATTAAAACATTGAGCAGAGATGTCCAGAAGGAAGCCTGTTTCCTGACCAAGAAACTCAATATCTCTGTCCCACACATGCCAGTGTCTTTGCTCACGGCAAGACTGGCCAAGTAGGCAGTCTCACTTATAAATCAGGATGTCCAGCAGCTGTCAGAGACAGGAATCCTTCACTGAAAGCCTTCTCCTGCCAGCATTTAATTCAGGCAGCCGCCAGTCTGAGCGATTCACCTCTCTCTAGCTTCTAGGGTATCATGTAAGGACAGAGGTAGCAGCTAAGGGAGAGGGATTTAGCTTCTAAAGGCACAGCAAAACCCTTCATTTTGACCTGGAAAGCAAGTGGAACTTCAGCCAAAAGCTTGTTTAGATGTATCTGGGTAAAAGCTGAGTAAATTCCACTAATTTCCTATATCAAAGGAGGGTGCATCTGAAAGTCTTTTAATAATTTTCAAAAGTGTTAAGAAAACTTTATCTACTCTCATTAAGCATTGAAGGCTTTCTTTTTATTTTTATAAATACAAAGAAAATTCAAAACATCTGTAGTCTAAAATAATTATTTAACACAGACTGTTTGGGGTATGAAATCCGTAAGCTTTACAAAATTTGCCCTGTACTACTCACTGAGATGGACTGATGAAGGAAATCCAGATGACTCAGACTTCTTTCTTTCCTTCAAAAGAAATGGCTGGCCACAAAAATCTTCTGTTTTCTATGGACAGGTACAACTGGTTGGTCAGTCTCCCTGATAGCAAGTAGGCTATTAATATATACCCCATAGTTACCTCGCTAATCATCTTGAACTAGTGGAAATGCATTTTGGGTCTGGTTTATGAGATCATATTGCAAAGTGCAAAGGTAAACTGGAAAGCACCAAAAAATTGTGGATAACTACATGATTATAAAACTTTGCCATTGGCTTGCTTTAAATATGTCTCAGCCTTTGTATAAGGACCTCAGCGTAATCAAGAATGTGCACTTAGAATGCATAAGTAATTTCAGACTAACTACTTCTTGTAGATACTCTCAGTGGATATCATGGCAAGGCCTTCAATTTCAAAATGAGGTGTAAACTCATTCCTTAGGTACCTCTCTGATATCTGCAAACAAGATTTGGCTTGTGAGGGGAGGAGTTAAAGCTGTTAAAGGATAAGAGAATGAGTACAATAACTAGGCAGTTCATACCTCATACCCATGTTACTGGAGAAAACATGTTAATTTTAGGCTGTCCTTTGTAGCAGATGGCTAACTCCTCAAACTACTATTGCAATCATCTCAACATTCACATGAAAATAAATTTGAGTTTATGCTGTATCTCTTCCTATTACAATGTAAAAGCTAAAAGAACAGTGACCAGCCAACTATGGAAACGATTTTAAAAATTGAGAGTGAATATACATAGTATCCAGAGTTGTGTGCTTAATTGCTAGAGTCCACCACACTTAATTATATAGATATGGCTAACTGACTAGACAATTTTATAGTCTGTTGATGAAATGATGGTAAATCCATTCTTTCTTTTCTAGGGTTTCCTAAAATCTTCAAAATGAGAATGCCTGTTTATGAGAATTCAGATGATACTACTTTTGGATTAGTTGTACATATATTTCATCACTAGAAATGCTGACATCTTAGAAATACTTCTGAACTTCCTTTGATCTATAAAATCCACCAATTCCCAACATGCAACAAAAGTTTTGTTCTGTAACATTTAAAAAATAGCAAGTGCAGAGAAATGGTTTTCTAATGGTGTGAACTAGCTCACTGAGCTAAGCTGCTTTAAAGTTGGTTGTCCTGTTTGCACAATTCTGGATGGGGAGCTCTGGCCAGGGTTTAAGATGGAGGTGTCAAATCCTTCGATACAGGCTGTTCTCATGGCAGGTCCAGCCCTCCTGATGTAGGAAGTACTGAAGAGCTCAAGGGCAATCCCAGGCTCGTGACAAGTCCAGCCCAGATCTGGAAGTGCAAGAATTGCATTCATTTCAGATAAGCATTTTGGCAGACAAGGACGACAACATGCTGACAGCTCACTCTTTATCTACCAGTGATGCTCCTGTTCATGGCAGCTGGTCTATGAAAACAGGGCAAAAAGCATCGAAACAAGATGCTCTCTAGGACCATTGTCACTGAATGGGACACATTTCCAATGTCACGTTTTTGTTTGCAAAACAGACTGTCCAAACTGTAAGAAAAGTTGCATGTGGACAGCAATTCTGCAATTCAGAAGGGCACCAATCCAAAAGATAGTAGCCAGTAATGAGGGGGCAAAAGTCAGAAAGCCAGGCAGTGGACAGAGATAGGTTTCCTGGAATCACACTTACAGAAAGTGGCAAGATTTGCTACCCAGCTATACTCCTCAGGGATTGGCACTCCAACTCTATCTCCTTGCAGTAGTGGAAGCAAGTCAATTATGAAATGATTGACATAATGAAGTACTTTCCTAGAACTAAGAAGGAACTGTCAGCCTGTGGAATCCCATGCATTTTGCCTGCAGGGCAGAAGAGGTAGATAAGATTAGAGATAAAGAAGGTGGACAAATCTTCAAGGGTTTTGTGTCCTTGCCAAAGTTTCCTTTTTTTAAAATCCAGGTGAAAGTGCTGGTAAAAACCTTTATGATCATCCTATTCAAATGCTGTTTTCTTGCATTTCATAGTTTTTCCAGTTGAAAGAACAATTACACGTGTAACTTATCAAGGAGCACCATAAGATTGATTCAAATTTAGTAAAGACTCCCATGACGCCTGTGGGGTAAGGATCTCTCTCTGAGAGAGCAAGATGGTAGTCCAGGGATGACAGAGCATGGAAACGGTCAGCAATCCTAATCTCAGATTCCCCAGTCATTCTGTTGTAGAGCAATATGTCTGGGTGCAAAGTTTAGGGTGGGATATGTCTCACCTAATTTTAGCTTTGTCTTGTCTAAGCCAGTCTAAACTATTCTCTCTTTATAGTCACTGGAGGTTAGAAAGGCACTGCCAGAGGGTGATTCAACCTACTTATCTTAGAGACTTATCTTGTGATGGGAACAAACCCTATATGGAGATGCCTCTCTCCCTCTCTCTGCCTCCATTAACTAGAGAAGGGAGAACAGACTAACCTGAGTTAGATAGTTAGGTGAGATGAGCCTCATGCCATACTTGTTACTTTACAAGTGTCCCAGAGCAGCAGTCACCTTTTCCTGTGCATTTTTTTGTAACTTGCAGTCTTCTGACATGCAGATCCAGAATGAAACTTCTAGATATGCCGGACTGACATAAATCTGAAATAGTTATTATTCTATCATAGGTGGAAAGTTTTTTCAACAGCTGTAAAAATTGTTCTAACTGCATTAGTGTAATGACTAGAAGACCTGGTTTTCTGACCTTCTTTTTTTAAGGCTTGACTTCATTATGGTGATTATGGCTACCAGTAAAACAATAACATAACCTCTCAACCAGTAGGCAATGTAATAAATTCCCCTAAAACTTCCAAAGCAATTGTGCAAGGCTTTAGATATGAAGCCTCCACTAGTGTCAAAAGGAACTGCATGGTTAATGGTCCACACACTTCTTTGGAAATGTGTGTCCTAATTATTTTTCCAGTCTGCAAAAGCAGTTACTGCACCCAAGTTTAATATTAAAAAGAGTGAAATGTCAATGGGCTGAGGTGTATCCAAGGTTATGCGCACAATGCCAAAATGGCAGCGAGATAGATATCTAATTCAGGGAATATATGCATATATCCTATTTTAGACCTTTAGGAGCAGTGAGACAGCTGGTAGTGAAATCACTGGTACACATGCAAGTGAGTCAGAGAGGAGAAAGGGTAATGGGAGACTCCCACAAGTGGGAAACTCAGTGGATCTAGACATAACTATGCCAAACCAATTTGCAATTGCACATAGTTAAGCCATGATTTGCACTTTGATAATGAGTGAACAAGAAGGGAAAGAGCTGTCTGTAAGACATGATTCATCCATTTTTATTTTTTTCCTTGGAGAAAAAAAAAAAAAAAAAAAAAACATAAAAAACCCACCCTTGTGAAAGAGTGCTGCTGCATGACATCACCAATGGTAGGAATATACATGAAAATGTTTCTTTTAAGTTCCAGAGCCGTGACCCTGCCATTAGCTGTGCCCAAAGCAGCATGGCCAGCTTGGGAGGCGAACTGGTAGATGTTGAACTCCAGGCACATTCTATCTGTGGGACATAGATGGACATGGAAATAACAGAGGGTGTACTTTTGTATGTTAACATACCTGAGAAGAAATCAACCTGGTTTGGTTTTTTGGTTTTTTTTACATCTGTGGAAAGAATGTCCTGAAGTGTTCAGGAAATCCTTTCCAGCTTTGCTTTGGACAATGTTCTTGTCCCAAATAAACTGTAAGCCTTGGAAAAGTGATTCCAAAGGGAAAAACACATCTTCCTCCTGAAAGCACAATCAGTGTTTCAGAGAGTAACTGCAAAGCCAGAAGAGATGTCCTGCACTGAAACAGAGGAACTGACAAGTTCATCTTGAAATGCTGTAAGTGGCTACACTTAACTTAAACAAGCATTTAGGGACAGATCGTAAATACAGATGAAATTCCAAAAATAACTTCGGGACAGTTTCCTAAATGCCTTTGCAAGCTCAGGCTTTAAGGTGCCAGCAAGTTCAGCTGGGCCATTGCATGCTGCTGCTGCTCTTCGCTTTGCAGCTTTTTGAACTGTGGATTTCTGCCAGGTTCTATCGCTGGCCGCAGGCACATGTGCTATGGCCAGTTACATACCAGACAGCCACTATGACCACCTAGGCCCTTATTTTGGCAGGAGCTGGTGGCCTGCTGCTGGGATGAGGCATCCCATCGGGCATCCCATCCCTTGCATGGTGGCAGGATGTCCACTGACCCCGGGGGCTGCCTGTGCCCTTTCCTGGTGCTGCACACCAGAGGGCAGGAGGTGACCATGCACAGCCCTGGGTCTGGGACTGCTGACCGCCTGACCCTATCCAGGTTTAGCACGGGCATTTGAAAGGCAGGCAGGCTGCACCTCCCTGAACTTTTACCTTGGGCATCCTTAATCCAGCTTGTAAAAACCAGGCTCATAGCTGATTAAGGCTGCAGGGGTCACCCATGTCACTGGCTCTGTCCTCCTCCACAGCAGCAGCCATAAGGCCTACTGGGAACTAATTACTTTCCTGGCTTTTTTCCCCAAACCTTCTCATCTTGAGTGAAAGCTGCCAGAGGGCCACTCCTATGTTCCTGGCTTAAACTAGGTACAGCACACTGGGCAAGGCCAGGCATATGATTATATGGGATGCCCCAAGCCAATATGAACAATGCCAGCAGTGTGACCTCGTGATTGCTCTCCATACCCTGGGCCAAATCCCAATAGATGGGATTTTCAGCATCAGTTAGGAGGAGTTTGGTGAAATCAGAGCAAACATGGGTTCTGGTTTATCTACAGTCATTTTCCACCCTACAGCCTCACAGTGGTGGCCTTTTTCTTTTACAGGGCATTATGTTGTCAGACTGCGTGGTAACGAGATCTTTTTAGCAGGGGTAATTTCAGCTGGAAACTAAAATGAATTTTATGACGGGTTCACATCCATGTGTATAGTCTATTCTTCTCTAAATGTGTTCTCCCTTGCCAAAGAGTGGTGTACTGTATTCAAGAAAGTAAAATGAAACCCCTTACAGTATGGTTGGGATTTCTATTTCCAGGCACAAAACCAAGGCAAGCCGCACTTGATACTTGATACACTGACACTGTAGGTGCTCTAAGAGACGTGTGTATAATCAGAACAGACCTGCTGGAGAATGACTGTAGACTAAAAGGGAGGAGGCTATGGGGTAGTGGTGAAAGGGTAAGCAGGAGGTCAGACAGGACCATGGACTGGACACCTAGCAAGGCATACCATGGTGTAACAGGCAGCAAATGACTGGGAGATCTTGAGACGTCCTAGGAAACAACTGCAAGACTTAAAGATCCCCTTGTTCCATGGGACACGCACCTGAGCATGGGGAAGCACAAAGGACAATATTTCAGTTACTGGTTTGGAACATTGTCCTCCATAGTCTAGATTGTTACCGTAATCTCAAGAAGAATGAATGGGACATATCAGAAATCAGAATGAGGTGGAGGGTTACTTCTATATTGTGGAGACACTCTTTTCCCCACACCCCCTTGGAGTTTAATTATGATGACCAGTAAAGAATTACAGCCAAGACCAAACACCAAATCCACTTCAGAAAATATAGATGAGAGTTGTGAGACAGTTGCTCTAGGGTTGGGTCTTTGGGGTTTTCCTTTTTTCTTTTTTTCCTTTTTTTTTTTTTGGTAATTAAAGATGGAGCCTTTGGGTTCATTCTGAAATTTTTTTTTCTTCTTCTTATCTTAAATATTTTCCATCAGCTGGCTTGGAAGCTCTCATGTTAATATGAATGTTTGCGGTGTTGGCACAAGTTGCAGTAAGAAATCATCAACAATGGCACCAAAGCATTAATATAAAGCAGCATTTTTGTGGCTGTGTGAATTTATTGCTTATGAAGGGTGACTCACCGATAGCTGTGGAGACTAAGATTCTCAGTTAATCCATAAAAGAGAGAAAGCAAACAATTCTCCCACTTGCCATTCCCCACAATTCATCTCCTTTTGCAAGGACCAGCTCCAGAGGTAATAGGAGACACTGCAGAACATAAAGGCAGCCCAGTCTCTGCTGGGACTGTCAGCAAATAAATTCATAATTAGGATATGAAGCAGCCCACTCATTCCACAATGCAGCTCCCTTATCTAGCAGAAAGTTTGTGTCACTCGATTATACTTAAATGTTTGCTGGATTGGGCTCGGGTGCCTTATGCCATTCACACTTAAGCCGTGATGGATTCTCCTCCTTGTTCAGTGTGGGCTTTCTATTTATTTGAGAATGGCTGATGGACAATCAGGTAGCAATCACCTTCTGTTTGTTCTTGAAAAGCCTCCGGGAGAGTGAGCCAGGTTAACGTACAGGGATGTTTTACTTGGTTATATTACTACATGCACAAGCAAATGTAGGAAGGCTTATGTTTTTTGCAGTGGCAGATAATTCCACCAGCCTCTCGGGGAATAATGTCTTCATTTTTAAGTGTGCTGCAGGCTTCTGGTAAAGTACTCTGCTGTTGGGCTTCCCCAGATGCAAACCCTCTATAACTATCATCCAGCTCCCATTTCTGCACATCACAAAGCTTTCCCTTAGCTCGTTTCGTGTAAAGAGGCAGACTCACAGGGGCAGGATCTGTACCTTTGAAGTGACTCTCACAGGACATTACAAATCTCCCTGGAAATCTGCCACAAACTCTAGTTTATTTTTAAAGGTTTTACTTTTTGTCTTAAGAGCAACAGCTTGTCTGCAGTCCTGGAAACACCATTAGGGGTCTGTGTGACTCAATTTATGACTCAGGAAACTGCTTATTCTGTCTTTCAAAGCACCACATTTTTAGTTCCAGATTTCAGTCATTTTATAATAAATACCTACTGAGTTACTTACTGGACATTGAGATAACATGGTTACTTATCCCATGTCTCACTTCTAAAAAGCAGTTCCTCTTCATACTGCTTGTCTGGTACCCGTGGGAATTTTAGGGGTGCGTGTGTCCACAAATATGTTGTGCAGCTGTGTCCTGACATCATGGTCAGAAGCTGTGCCTTGACACTGGCAAACACCTCTTGGAATAAGGCTACCGTACGACCTCAGCACTTCTAGCTGTGTAAATGCTTCCCTAGACCAGACTAGACAACACAGTAAACTCGCTTTTGTACAAGAAACATGTAATTGCACAGCACAATTCATAAAGCAGCTTGAAAAAACATGGTTTTGTTTTAACAGGTTACTCTTCCTCCCCTCGACCCACTTTCTAACACAGCTGAACTAGCTGAACTAGTTGAACACAACTTTGTAGCTTTCATCTTTCTGTTTCTACCTAAGACAATCTCCACAAATTAAGGTCTTGAAACAGAATACTCCTCTCAAACTGAAGATGTCCAAAGTTAAAATCCTGATTTCCATGCCAGTTCCCGTTTGGGGTTTGCACCGAGACTCTCACTGGCTACCAGGATGACCTCTTTTGTGGGCATAAGGGCAGAACGGTTTCTCATGCTCCGTGCCCTCCTCGGTCCACTTCCATGCTCTTACAAAAAGGAAAACCAGCAGAAAAACAAAAGCCCATTTGTTCACCTAGTGATTTAGGAGAATTCCAGAAAACCCCTATCAAATCTAGGATTTAAAGTCCTCAGCTCTCCTCCATGTCTCTCTGCAAGGGACTGCTGCATCTGTGCCAGGGCTGGGGAGATGTGCAGGCACCAAGAGCTGCAGCCAGAAGATTTCGATGACAGTTGGCGCTGGCACAAGGTGGGGTGGGCAGCCAGGGGTGGTTACACCATTGCGCAAAGCTATAGACAGCCAGCGGTGCATCTACCCAAACCACAGGCATGTGAGTGTGCACTCTCTGAAAGGTGGACCTCACTCCTCCCTCACAGAACAGGAGCTCAGCAACGAGAAGCTCGCTCTGCAGGGTATGTGTTCCCCCACACAGTGATTTGCAAAGACCTATGTGAAGTCTTTACATAGGTTCCTCGAGTCTTTACAGAAGTCCCTATAGCTCCTCTGGCAGCCTTTTAGAGATGTGTAAGCTTAGGGTTGTATGATCTGGCTGCAGCCATGTGTCTGTACAGTCCCCTCTCTTCCTACCCCATGGCTGTTGGGTTTTGTCTGTCACCTGCACTGGAAAACCAGGCCTGAAAGTTTAATTTAAGATGGGGATAGGCAGCATAGCTTCTTTCCTTGCTATGTAATAGCAATATGTAAATATACCATATGCATACAAATCACAATGTACTACATATGAAATGAAATTAACCTCTGATTGTTGAAAAGCTTGCATTTCTCATGAGTGGCAAAGCCATTGACTGAGGTCATCTCCATCCAATACCAATAACACCTTTACACCACATCGACATACTTTCTGCATACAACACACAATTTGCAGGAAACCTACTTTAAAACTACCATTTTTAGAGCCACCTCTAAGCAAGATTTCCCCCTCCCACTTTCAGTTCAGACAGCTTCTCTTTCTTTTTATTTTTAAAACCAGAAATCTGCCAAGTACAGAAATGGAGAGAAACCCTTTTCTTTCCCCTTCGCCAGGCTAAAATATTTTAGAAACCTGTATAAGTGACCTAGACTAACTTGTTTTTTTTTTTCTATTCCTAAAGCAGAATGCATGGTTCAGGGAAGGGATTCGGTGATGTGCTTGTGAGGACAGAGGATAGGGTGATGTTGTGATTGAAATGGTGAGGAATGAGAAACCACTTCATGGTAAGAAGGCAATTAAAAACAGGAGGTCAATGCACACCACAAGTCTGAAGCTGCTTCCCTTAGCCTGACTAAAGGTAAAGAAACTGTTGGAAGACTGTGGTAGGGAAAGCCCTGGCTTTGCTCCATATTACTCTCTTACAATGATGCTGGAGAGGGTAACAGAGGGGTTTGGCTTTTACTGGCTCTCCAACACTCAGTCACAGCCCCCAGTAGCCAGGAGCAGCCCAGGACCTATCATCGCACCCAAGTAATGCACCTGTGTTATGAAAGGCAGTCACACTTTCCATCACCAAGGGGTGCTGATGCAAGTCCTTGCCAGCTCTTCTGGCTGCTTCCCTCTGCTCCAACAACATTACCTCTGTCTGGAATAGGCATTACAGGATGAAACCGAGGGGAAAGAAATTAAGCTGAATAGGAGGAAAATTTGCTACCACAGAGCCTCTTTCGATTGCAAACTTGTCTCCCAAGGGAAGTGGTTAGGAAGCACCATAGCTTGAGTAATTTAAAACTACACAGGACAAAATGATCCAGAAGGTAGAGTAGGAAACTATACTGCACTGGCAGCAGGGGAGCTTGGATCACTGCAGATGATGCTAGTGCTGAGTTTCCAAGTGGCTGTGAAAACATGATGAGGCTAAGAGGAAAACATCCACTCTGGGCACTTCAAAAGAGAGCAATTGAAGCCTCTTGATAATTCCCGATGATTAATTTTTATTTTTTTGCTAATCTTGCATATGCTGAGTGCTGCCTACACCTCAGCTGCTCATTGGAAAATCAAACAAAAACACAAGGGTGAAATACTGAACTGTACACTTATTCCTGACAGGGTGGGAGTCACCCAGTCATTGAGTCAGAGTTTGCAAAAATTATTTTCTGAGTCTTGTGCATTGGTCTGCAGCCCTGGCCTCCAGAAGACAGACCCTGTAGCACCTCCTGCTCTGCTGCTTTTTCAACAGCACCTGGTCTCTGGTAATGCTCTATGTCACTGAAAATATGAGGAAAGGTTTGAGATCCAGTTAAAAGTTTCATTCAAGGACAAGCATTTTTTTTTTTTCCTACTTTGGTGGAAATAAATATTACATTAAACTGTCTATAAAATACATGGATTTTTGTTGCAGTTTGGGTTAAACTGTAGTGGAATTAAAAAAGAAGAGTTGGACTTCACCACTTATGCTGGTTTTTCAGAAAGCTCTCATGCAGCTTGGCTTTTACTCACTGCTTCACACAAACTTCCTGTATGACTTTGAACAAGACGGTTATTCCCTCTGTCTCACTTCCCCTTCAGTGAAATAGGAGGTGGCGGGTCTCCAATTGCTATTCTTTGTCTATCCATCTTGCTTGGGCTTACCAGCACTGTGAGATGAGGCCTGCCTTACAGCCCTTTTAAACATGTTCAAGTTGCATAGGTGACAATCTTTTAAGCTCATTGGTCCTCGTCTCCAAAGCAGCTTGAGGAAAAGGAGTGAATCCCCTTGCATAGAAATAAGCAGATTGTTGTCTGTTTCTCACTCTGCTCCAGAATCCAGCTCCATCACATCTCTGCTACAGCTCCTTGCCTGCAGACACAGCTGCCACAGGCCAGCTATGCCTTGTCACAGCCTTTGCAATCCCTACACCTGGACTCCACCTTTTCCTGAGTATTCTCTTGGAGACTCAGCACAGACTCACTCCATCTATGCCAGTACCTCTTCTTGACAATGTAATAACATAATTAGTGTATACTCTAAATAGCAAGTGAGCACATGCTGTTAAACCAAATGAACAGGCTCTAGTGATTATGGCATGATAAGTAATGGTTTTGAACAGGACAGGCTTAGAGGGCAAGATGAAATTTCACTGTCATAGGACATCAAACAGACATGCACATAAAAAGAGTCACTGGTCCAAAAAAATATAAATCTCATGATGGTAATGGAGACGCAGATGCATGGCTCTCACAGGGAAAGCTGGTCGTGTGTGCATTGAATAACAGGCAATTATCGTCAGTTTTACCATTTGCCCTAAAGAATGTAGAAGAGTATCAAATGGAAACTTGATCTACCGGAGAAAAAAAATAGTACAGCATCCTTAACACTACACCAGTTTGGCTGGACCAGAGTTCAATTTTTTTCCACAGTTAAGTTTGTTGTGGAAAGTCAAAGAAAGTTTTGCTAGTCCACCTCTGTCCATGTGCACTTACCTAGTGCAGACACATTCTGACTGGTCAGAAACTCAAAGGAGAAACACTGGGACTGAGGAACCAGTGAGGAAGCGTCTGCACATCCCTGCTTGCAAAACTGCTGCCCCCAGCAGGACTTGTCCCCATGTGAGGGCGCAACATGCCTGATCAGGAGAAAGCATAGCATCATTTTTCAGACAGATCTTTCCACCTCTTTTGGGGGATCCCACACTGGCATGTTGTTGATACCTGACAGCCTGTGCAAAAAACCCCATCCTTTGGCCTGACGCTGTGAGATGTGAAGTTATTTGCTGTGTCTGGCAGATGTGCTCTCTACCCTAGAGGAAGACCAAGGTATGAAAACCATGATTATTCATGTTTAAACATTGGCCTGTGAAATAAATGCAAAGTGTGTTTTACCATGAAGTGTTGCAACAAATAAAATATTTAAAAAAACATATTTCTCAGCCAAGTGATTTTGTTGTTGTCTTTGGCATTCTCGATACTAACTTCTGAAGTTCAGATTAATATTAATATTCAAGCTATAAGCACAAATATATATCTATCCATCTTTTTCTACACTTTCTACAGAATTATCTGCTATTATATTGACCTCATCTCTGGCCAGAATTATCATTCCTTTTAAAGTTACCAGGTGCTCAGTGACGGGAATTGCTGACTGAAATGGTGCCTCTACTAAAAACTCCAAGGAGAACATGTAGAGGGATTCATTTGTTTCTAACCTGAGGCAAACCATTTTCACTGGGATGTTTTAGTAATCTTTCCTTGAAATGTCCCCCTCTTGTTTTTAGTGCAATTGGTAGATCAGATTTATTTCTTTTTAAACATACTTCAAGTGGTTTAAATTTGGTGTATCCTTTCATTGAAGAACATACTGATTTTCAGGGGATTACAAGTGGCCAAAATGAGAGAAAAGTTTTACAAAACATCTGAAATATGTTGGAACAGAGCATCTGGATACCTCAACACTAGCTTTAAAAGCAATTTTTATCTTAAAATTTCACTTTCCCCTTCCAGATTTCCCCCCCTCTCTGTTGAGTGCAATGTATTGAATAAATTCTAATTATGTTGTCCCATTTGCATTTTTTTCCTTTTACTATTCTGACAGTTTGCTAAACTGCCTCGGTTTTGAAGAGTTACAGATTGATTAAAGCAAACATGCATCTCTGTCTGTGGGAGTATAGCTGTCTAAACATTTTCGGTGTAAAGTCTGAGTCAAAAAGGAGAAAAAAAAAATCTGGCAATCCGTAATAACAGAATTCAGTGTATGTGTGAGGAATGAGTTAAGTGTAAACAAAATAGTTATTTAGACTTCCACAGAAAATTAAAAGAACAACCCTCCAAGTCTATGACTTGTAACTTCTTTTAGAAAGAACACTTCATTAAAGAAATACAATGGCAAAATTGAATAGAATATTCAGTATATTTTTAGCATCATATTTTCACAGAAGACAATCACTTGCATTTTTATTTGAAGCTAGAGAGTCTTTAGGATCTTTAAAACCTCAATTTCTTATGCGGCTACCATTTCTAAGCAGCTCTCCAAAAAGGAGGCTTTTCTACTAGACAGATTACTTTTTTTCTTGCTCTACATAAAAATCATATATTCATATCTCCAAAGAGGACACATCCATCCAAGCCATCTTAATTTATATATGGAATAAAACTGTAGGTACCTTAAGGAAAATGATAAAGGACTGACAGACCTGAAGAATCCTACCAGCTATTTAATGTACCCATGTAAATCCTGAGCAACACCTATTGCAAGGGTCTGTATTTTTCACACTATGAATAATTTAAGCTGAAGATGTCAAAAGTTTTAAAAGCAACTGTGTAACTTTATGTCAGAAAAAGCTCCTATCCAAGTCAGGGAAAGCGTATCATGCTTGCTATGTTTCTTATAAATTTTTCTTAAGTACTTGCCTTTCCCAGGGAGAAGACATTGGACTAGATGGAATTTTGGTTTGGCTGGACCTGATATGGTTATGCTTCCACATTATGAGGCTCTTGCTTTTTATCACAGACTGCACAAAATATTTCCAGCCCTATTGTACCTGCAGTTGTGGCTAAAATTTGAAGCAGTTAAAGCCATACTTGTTTCAAACTGACAAGAAGAATAAAAGATTTTTTTTCTCATAAAACCACCTACTGCTCTCCTTCTACAGCACTTTCACCAGTATCAGGTGGGTTGGCTCCTCTGTGGGCAGGCAGCAGTGCAGGGTCCTTCCAGAGCTGAGACCTCACCTTCCAGGCTTGGATTCAGAAAGGATGTGGAACAAGCTTGGCACCTATTCCACATTAAAAGTAAGTGGAACATGGGCTCCTAATTCCCTTGGTAACCCTCTGGAAATGTGAAGTTGTGACCCTAAGCAGATCAAATATTGTGTATCACTTCAGAGATCCATCATACCTTCCTACCATAGTCAGCTGTAGCCTGTTTCCTGTGGAAGGATGAAGTGTACATAGTAAATAAATACTACATAACGTTTAAAACCTCATGATAACACCAATGATCAAGATGCATAAAATCTAAGTCTAGACATTCTTCTCACCTTGCTTATAAACCAGCTCTTCTTCAGTACTTACACATACAGCTTCTGCCCCTCCACCCCAGCTTTTAAATAAACTTTGTTGAAAGCCACAAAAGCAATCTGGAGCCTTTTTCCTCCAGAAGCCTAACAATCCTAGTGAGCAGCTGGCCTGTAACACGAGTCTTGCACCTCATGCTCTCTTTTGTGTGTGCCCTCCCAGTTAAAGAGTGGGTTATTGGATGTCCTTTGGCAGGTGCTACAGGATTAAGAGGGCCATGCACAAATTCAGAATCGGGCCTTTTTTTGCCCTACTTAAGCAAATGTCATCATCTGTGTAACCCTTCTTATCTTCTACTGGAGATTTGGGATTTTGTATCAGAAAAGGGTATTTTTTTTGTGTACATACATCATTAAAAACCGTGTAATATTTTTGTTTTCTTGAATGCAATTGGTAAATAATACACTCTCATTCTGAATACCTTCCGTGACACTATACTGCCAATTCAGCACTGAAGACTGAGCAAAACATCCCCAAACTTGACCCAACACAGCAGGTCTTTTTTGACAGAAGTCATCCCAACCTGCAGTCAAAGGGTTGCTACAGCAAGGGCAAGAACATTCAGATTTATTTCTGCTGCCCTGTGCTTCATGAAATGGACTCAGAACTGTAGCTAATCTCTCTGAGTAATATAGCATGCCAGTTTTTTTGTACTGACTAGGAAGCTGTAGCATCAGAGCAGTGAAATAAAAGGAACTAGCCTCCTGCCAGTGTAATCAGTGGAAACCCCATAGCCGGGGTTTTAGACTTTAGAATTTAAAACTCACTGAGTCATGTATTTACAGAAAAGACCAAACCTTCTGTGCAGCAGTGGAGCTGCAGTAGGAAGAAACTTGTTGGAGACCCTTTTCCTTGCTGTTGGGGATCACACAAACTTGCTTTGCACTTCAAAGAAGCAAAAGCCTGGAGAGGGATTTTTGTGTTGGAGATACGGAGGGGAAAGGTGTGCTCTGACTCCCTGCCTGTCCCAGTGGGTCTGTCTTCAGTGGTTTCTCCACTCCTTTCCTCATCAATTTTTCCATTTATATTTCCCCTCTTCTGATGATATCCCTTTTCCCCTAAAACCAGGCTCCTTTTCCTCCTAACCCCTGTGGTTGTTCCTTACCCCTACAAAACCCTCTGATTGTCTGCGCTTTTACTTCCCTATGATGATCTCTGCAGCATCTGCCCAAGCAGTAACTCATCCAGAGGAGAAGCTCTGCCCAACCACTCTTGTCCAGATACTGCCATTTGCTTTTTTGTAGCTCTGCTTTTATATCTTGCTTTTCTCTGCTCTAAATGCAGAATCTGAAGAGCTGAATTTGAAGGCTTGACCTGAAGAGATGGGCAAATTCATAAGAAGAGGACTCATGTCAGTATTGTTGATCCTCCAGAAATTTCTACAGTGTGAGCTTCACAGGTATTTGTCATTCTTATGCCAAGCATATTGTTTGCATTATGGAATGGATTTTTTCATACTGATAAGATAGCTAATTCAGCATAGTGGGAAAACTGTTTCATAGAGAGATTTTTTGATTGGTTGGTTTAAACTAGGAATAATAGTGTTTGGTTTTGCAGCTATCTGTTTTCACATCTTTTGTGTCTTCTTTCCATCTACAAACACTGACCCTTCTCCATGTCAGCTGCCCCATTTTTGTGCCTTTGGAGTGAAGGCACATGAAAAGGAGAGCTCACAACAGCATCTCCTGCACAAAGTGAATGCACCTGTCAAGGCAAATGAGGCTGCTCCCTGGCAGCTTCCTCTTATACAACAGGAGAAACTTTCATCTACTCCAGCAATGCCATTATATCACCATATCAACAACTCTCCAACCCCTGCTTAAGGGAACGGGAAAGATCCTTATCTCCAACCAGAGCAGTTCAACAGGGAGGAAGAAGAGTGTTTTTGTGTGCTGTCCATAGGACGTATCTGGACAGCAGCAGGCATTGCTCCAAAATCCCCTTGGCAGAGCCACCCTCAACACCCGCGTTCATCGCTTGCAGCCTACCACAAAGCCCAAAGTGCACAAGCAAGCTCTGCAACACTGTGTGTTTCCTGATTTACTCAGCAGCAAGCTTACCAGAGGCTGATTCATGGTAATTCATAGAATTCAGGTGCTTGCATTTCAGGGATTTTTAAAAATATATGCTCTAGCACTGAATAAAAAGCTCCTGATTACCCAGACACATTCACCAAGCATGCAAAGAGCAGCCTTTGCCCTGCAGTTTCTAGGAAGCTGTGCATACAGGTCACCAGCACCAATGACATAACGCATCTAAAGTAAGCAACCCAGCTTTGCAAAACAGGTAAGGGCAGCATGAGAGCTGCCAAGGATGTGAGACAGGTTTGATCCCTTAGTCAATTCCTTAGTCCACCATGGGTTTTCTGTGCCTACTGAGCAGCTCAGCTCAAGGCTTATCCAGCAACTAACTCCTCTCAAGCAAAAGCCTTCTGGTCTCGTCTCCCACCTGCAGCCTGCTCTTAAAATAACAAAGAACGTGTATGTGCATTGCCCTCTGTCCTTTAAAGACATGGCAGGTATTAGCTGGGCTCTTTAAAGAGGGATGTACACTTGTTGCTTCTGGTTTAGCTGGTCAGTGCACGGAGGTTTTGGACTTCTAAGTTTGCAAACACTGGTACAGCCTTCATGGCTTCCCAAGCAATGCAATGAACTTCAATAATATTAAGAAAAGAGGGTGGCCCATGCAGTTGAGCCTCTGTCCTTTACCAAAAGAGCTGATTTAGTGTTGCTGACTGTAGCAGCTGCCAAATATCCTTCATCCTAAAACACTGCCATTTAGGAGTGGCTTTGCATCTAGAAACCCAGTGATGACTACAAATAGTCTAGGAAGGATTTACTTTTATTTAAAGGGATGGCTTGGAAATGCCACAAAGACTTTGTGACACATTCTCCAGAAGACTCAATACTTCTCGTGTTTTAACAAAAACCCTGCAGAATGGCTCTGTCAGGCCAGTCATTAATACAAACCATCTTCTGTATAGCTTTTTGTTAAGAAAACAAAATACTCTGAGATAGCAGCACATTACAGGGATGTCTAATAGTGACACTTACCCTTTAGCTAGTCTTGTAAGGGGAACAGACCTATTTTTGACAGTACCTTGAGTTAATAAATAATGGATTTTGTGGTCACCTGAGCAGAAAATCCTTATCAGGAGAAAGCCATTTGTGTTGCAAATTAGATGGTAGGGAACATGAAATGAACTGTCATACAGTCTGTTTTAAAACCTACTGATAGAAGTCCACAGTTCATGCCTAAGCAACTCTCCTACTGAGGGTCAGAAATGTAAAACACAAGCTGCCATTTTTTCCCTACAACTTAAACTGGAAGCTCTGATCTGAGCTTGCCCACTTGAAATCCTGAAGCTGAACCTAGCCCTTGGAGTATGAGAGTTTGTGCTGAATCAGGAGAGGCAGAGCTTTGCAGAGACTTTGGAGCAAGGAGGGTGAAGGCAGAGCCCCCTTGGGAGACTGCAGATACGTAATTAAGTCCAGAAACCATTTTAGGATGAAAGACAACTGCAGCCTGAACTGTGCACCTTGGCCAAAACAAAGCACAGCCATCTCATGCTTACAGGAGGTTTTGGTTGAACTTCAAAATTTTGAGCTCTGTCATGCTTCTTTCCAACCTCAGCTCTGTTACTGCATTGATATAAAGAAACGCTTTCTAGGAAAAAGATTAAAAAATTAAATAAAAAAGTGGTCCGTCCAGGGAAGGCTCATCCACAAGTGCAGACAAAGCTTATTCCCATGCACCATCAGCTCTCTAGTCCAGCTTTCTGCACCATGTTCCTCTTCCCCAGCATGGCTGATAATTCTGGTACCTGAGGTGTGGCACCATTGCACTTCTCTGCCATTCTGTCAAATGCAAAAAATACATGTTGAGAATAAGGCAAAATAAATGTGAAATGCTGTTGGAAAAAAATGAGGTCAGCTAGCCCTATCTGTGGCTCAGCAGAGTACCCCATTTACCTCCAGCCTGCCTATCATCAGTAACCAAGGAATGATTGTGGTGGAATTAGTGGTGTACGTGGCTTTTTCCTTCCCACAAAAGAAAACCTAACACTTTTTGCAACTTCACTTTCTGTGAAACTCATCGGGGCAGACGGCATTGCCTTCACACTTCTGGTAACTATGAGAGGAAATCAAAGCTAATCACGGCACCATGAACTCAAAGCTGCTGACTATGGTTGTCTTCTAAGGAGCATCTTCTTCCATTGATAGAAGAGAAAGGGTAAATAAAAGCAAACCAAACTGATGCTGGCAACAGATAAAGATACCAGCAGGCTCCTTTGGAGACCCGTGCAGAGAGGTACGAAGTGCTGACTCGCAGCAGCCAGGAAGGACTGCTCTGCACTGCATCCTCTGGGTAAGAGCCAGTGGCTATTCGCAGCACCAACCTGCTTGGGAGGACCACAATTCACAGGCACACCGGACAGTTTCATCACTGAAGGCACAATTCAAGATTACCCTGGTGCCAGCGGGGGAATGGGGAGAGAAACACTTGCACTGCCTGTTAGCTCTGCAGCACCTGGAACACCGTGCTCTTCCTCTGATCCCTGTGCAGACAAGGCAGCGAGCAGCACAGCCACATACCTGTGGTGCTCCCTTGACAGAAAAAAGACAGGCTCACAGCTCGCCCCAGCCTGCTTATCATCTGCCTTTTATGATCAAAGGGCCAAAGGCACCACTCTTCAGCATGTGGTGCCCTGTGCTGTTACCAAACCACTTAGGAGATTTTTCAAACAAATGCCTCCACCTTTCCCTTTTAGTGCCCCCACTTTGTGGCAAATCTGTGATACTGTCCCACTATCCCCCTCCAATTCCTCCTTTGCTGTGGTACCTACAAAAACTTGGCACAAGCTGCTGCCATGTCAGAGCACTGGATAACCTGCCAACCTGTTTCAGGTCCATTTGAGGTCTGTGGCTCTTCTGGTTTTTTTAAGCTGAGGAACTGTCTGAGGCAGGGATGCTTTCTTTCATCTCGTCTCATGCAGCACCCATCTCAGTGAGGAGATCTAGTCTCAGTTCAGAAGAATGTGATTATTACCTACTCTGATTTTGGGAGGGTAGCTGTGAAGTGAAAGGAGCGGGTGAAGGGAAGAGGTGTGTAAAATGTTATTCGGGGCTTTACTTGAGCTGGATAATAGTGATTCTGCCCAGAGGGCAACCTCCTGTGAGTGTTCTGTGCCCTGGTTCAGCTTGGCTCAGACCTTTTCCTTCCACCTCCTGTCCCTGTTTCCTCCTCACCTTCATGCACACACCCTCCCAGTGCTGGAGCAGGTGCTCCAAACATCTCACTCCATCCCTGTCCACTTAGCAGATCTACACATTGGAGTAAGTGCCCAAAACAGAGGGGTCACAGAACTTCAAAGGAGGTTTTGAGCCCCAAGGAGAGAGACATCTCCCCCAGAGCCAGTCCTGTTTGGGGCTTTATATAGAGGGTCACTGAAAGGCTTTGTTATAGGTTGATTTGGGACAGTCTTCAAGGTCCAAGTGGTGATGTAAAATACCAGAGTTGAGGCTCCCGGCTCACACAGCTATCATCATGAGGCTACAGAAGGAGCCCCTTTCTCCCCCTGGCTGCCCCCTACATCCGTGCACTGAAAAGCCAGATCTTCTCTGTGCTTCTGCATGCTTCCCCAACATGTGGCATAGTGCAGCACTGTCACATGGCTCAGTGAGAGACAATGAAGAGATGCGAGCAAGGCTTCGGCTGCAAACACCTTCCTGGTGGGCCCAGGGGATGGGCTGCAGAGCTGCTGTGCTCACCACAGACCCTTGTCACAGAGCAAGCAGGTGATTCAAGGTGTGTGTAGCTAGCAGGCTTGAGAAACAGGTTTATGAGAACAGCTTGAAGACCTTGTCCTTGGATGAGCTATGAGTTAGGTGGCATGGTCAGCACATCCTGCATAAACTCAGAGGTTGAAAAACACAGAGGAGGTATTATTTAGGGTGTAAAGCCCATGTGCATATACATAGTGTATGGGCATACCTATACATACACACGCATATATATACCTTTATATTGCGTACTGCAAACACACATTCATAGACTATAATCATCTACAGTAACTAAGCAACTTAGCTGAAAAAAAGAAACTCGCTGAGGGCTAAGGAAAAATCCCTAACCATAAATTCTCCCAGTGAACGACTTAGGGGAAGAGATGGAAAGAATCATCATTCCTATAGCATTCAAACCCCCATCAGAGCAAGTACCCTGCAACCCTTAATGCTGCCTTGTAAAAACTTTGTCTCGATAGCCTAGAAGTTTCTCCACTCTTTATCTCTGAGGGGGCACAAAAGGCTTCAGCAAAAGCAAGCCAGTCACCGATAGGCCATCTTTTCCTGCCAGCAAAAAAGAAAAGCTACAGCAACTTATAAAGCAACAGTGTCTCTACTGAGTGAGAGCATCAGTGCTGTTGCCGTGGTCACTAACTAGCCAGAGCACCTGAGCCCAGGGTCTGGTGTGCTTGCAGCAGCCGGGTGCATGTCCCTGTGGGACCCTGAACTTCGGGGGATCCTCCATCAACTCAGGGTGCATGGTGTGGGAAGGGAGACAAAAGTGGTGAACTGCCAGCTTGTGTTTCACCTCCCATCTCAATATTTAAAGACAAGGAGAACAAGCCCTAGAAAAATGCCATACTGGCTGTTTGTACATTTTATTTTGGTTTGTTTGTTTGCTATTTGGCTCCAACAGCTGAAAAGGCAGCTTGCTATTTACTCTGTTCTCCAGGTATGCTTTGTGGCAAGAGATGGAAACTCTAAGAAAGGAAAGAAGCTTTTCTACCCTGAAACAATCCCTTTTCAAGAGAAACCAACGCAGATGAGTTGTTAATATAGAAGGTCACGTATGTTTCCCTTGCTTGCCAGTAAATGACACAAAGAAGTTCAATTTTGTCATTTTCTGTCACTTACAAAATATCCTAAAGCACTAAAAAAGTAAGCTGAAGTCAGTAAGTTTGATCCAGCAGCAGTCCCTCCTGAAGCCCAGTTCCACTTTCTCATCACAGCTTGCCATGCTGAGAGACACTGCAGCAAGCCCCAAGAGTTAGAGTGACTAAGGGAGTGGGATGTGCCAGTTACTCTGAAGCCTGTCAGTGGTGGCTTGCCTAGACTCCTTTGAAGATCCCAGTCTAAATGCTTGCTATTATGTGAATATCAATGGCCTTCTAACGTCTGATCTCTGCAGAAAGATTTCTTGGGGGTTTCCCACTTCCAAGGCAAATAAAACTTGCAGCATTCCTGTGGTCTGGGCAGGGAAGAAGATAGAGGGTATGCAGTCCCAGAATACATGTCATCAGATGGAGGGAGAGGGGAGGTGACTAAAGGGCAGTGATGGCTGCAGCACCTCTACAGTGAGGTGACGGGTGATGGGGCAGGAGGCAGACACAGAGAGGGACATGTTGTGATACCCTCACTGAGAACAGGGCTCTTGCAAGTACCTGGGGTCTGGAAAGGTCTTGCACTGGGAAAAAGCAGAGAGTAGAGCATGCATGTGCCTGGGGAGGGAGTCCACACTGAACAGAGCCCCAGGAGGCTCTCAGGGATCTCTTTGCTTTGTCTGAAATAAGACGGTCTGCAACAGGGACAGAAAGAAAAGAAAAAAAAAAGACATTTGAGTCTTTTTGTTGCAGCTAGGAGGGAAGTAAAAGCATGGGTGGAGAGTAATTTTTGGAGACGGAGGTGACTTCAAACAGCCTTGCCTTACAGAGGGCTCTCAGACTTCCTCCACATGCTTGTGTGACTGACGTTAGCTCTTGCCAAAACCATTTTTATCTTTTTGTTTCATTTCATGCTTCTTACAAACCCAATTTCAACCATGCTGGTCCAACAAGCTCAAACCCTTCACCTATATTCAGCTTGGTTTCTTGGTTGCAAATTCTTCAGGGTGTTTTCCCATACATGTTTGCAGGTCCTAACACAGCAGTAGAGCATGTCAGTTAAAAAAAGAGGACAAAGTCACAGGGAAAACTGTGGAACTCAAAATCTTGTGGTTTTGGCAGCATTTGAAATTAAAATGCTGTCCACATATTATTATTATTGCTAATAATAATTATTAGTAATAGTAATTGTGATTATTTTATAAGAACAAAGTGAATCAACATTTTATTGAACTAATTTTTCAACATATTTTTTCCCTGAAAAATCAAATTTCTTAATAGAAGCCTATCTTTTAGCAAATGAATTAAAAATTATCAGGATTGTGTAACTTATGCTGATAAGACCTCTGGTAAAGCTGTTTTAAACATGCATGTCCTGACCTATCTTTCCGTAGAGAAGTTCTCTGATAATACTGCTTTTATGCAAAGCTCAAGAAAAATAACATTGTTGGTTGAAGAAAGAAAACCCCTTTTTCTGCTAGCACTACCTTTCTGATTGGAGAGAAAGAATGGAAGACCATTTATGTTAACACATGGCTAGAATTTAAGGTGAGTTGTACAAAACCGAGTAAACTTAAGTCACGAGAAGCTCAGTGAATGTCCTGGCTTCCCATAGAGGGAGGTACACGTGACCAGCATCTTTGTAGCCCAGGCATCTGTGAGCTTGAGCTTTCGAAGCCCTACCTGCTTAGATTTGAAGAGGTGAGTAATGCCATTTACATAGTGGTACGCAACGGCAAGCCATGCAAGCACCCGTGCACTCACTTCACTGCAAAAGGGGACCCAAGGGAGATGGCGATAGCTACGGCAATGAAGTCACGCACGGTTGCAGAATGGGGAGGGTCGACATCTGCATTGCACTGAGGTTTAAACACAGACCTCTTTGCCTAACTGCACACTTCTGGCCCTGAAAATACTTTTCCCTTTGCGCTACCAGTTCTCCTCCCATCCAGAAGCGCTCTGAATGTAGGGTTAAATGAAGCCGCATGAAGTGCTCGGAGATCTTAGGCTGAGGAGTGTTGGTAGGGAGGCAGGTGTGGGTGCAAGCTTCTGAAACCTCAAGCCACAGCAGGTACGCATTTTTAAGAGCAATTTATTTGCATCCTCTTTCTTGAAAGCCACGCCTTATCCTCCTGCTCAGGCCCACAGACCTCCGTGGTCCCCCCCTTGGACAGAACAGGCGCCCAGACACCCCTCACGTGCCGTTTATAGCCGGGGAAGACCCTTTGGAGAAACCGGCGAGCAACTGTAAAAATGTGGCAGAGCTCAGCAGCGAGAACGGGTGGCGGGAAAGGGCGCGAAACAGGAAAGCGACAGCGAGAGGCTCACGGAGTCGTCCCCCCCCCCCCCGGCACTCGGCGGGGACGGAACTGCTGCAAAAGCGTCGCAGGGCTGTTATCAGCCCCGCGCAGGGGCTGCGGTTAGCTCGCTTTTGCAACCCTTCTTCAACTGTCACTTGTTTTTCAACAAACAGGATGCCTCTGCTAAGGCTGACAGCTTCCCCGTAACTCGGGGGCGAGGGGTGGCGCGGGGCCTTCTGGCCGCCCCGAGGCTGCTCGGTTCTCTCCCGCGCTGGGAGGGCAGCTCCAGGTGCCTCCGTGGAGAGGACGGGCCTATCTCCTTCCCGCAGCCCTCCCTCCGCTCATCGGCAAAACGAGGAGCCTGTGGTACGGGCTTGGTCACGTCGAAGAGGAAAGGCTCGGCTTCCATCTTGCTTGCTTGTTATTAATCCGCCTAAAAGCGGTTCATAAGGAAGCGCTTTGTGCCTATTGTTTAGGCACCAAGGGCACATCCAAGCCGCTCACCTCCTCTCTGGTTTGTGCAGCAGCCACCATGTCCCATGGCGTGATAGCTGCAGGGATGTGGACAGCACTGTTTCTTTGCTGTGCCATCCCCCTGCGCAGGCTGGAGTGAAAGCAAAAGGCAGGACTGTTTGAGTGGAGATACTGCTCGAGGAGGCAAAGGAGCAACTGCCCTCACCACCAGCAGCAATAGAGCCCGTGGCAGAGCTCCTGACACTGTTGCTGGGCAGCTCCCAGCTGTTAGGAAAACCCCTGCACCAAGATTTGCTGCTCAGGCTCACCCAGAAGCACATTCTGTTTTTCAAGGTCACTTGGGCTACCCTATGGCAAAGTTTGTTGGGTTTCTACTCAGAAGTTAGATATGGGAAAACCAAAACACGCTCTGTCCCTGGTCTGATAATTTCCTGGCCAAAGGTTAGCCACTCTCAGCAGAGGTGGAGCCCATGCCAACGGCAGTACAGGTTTTGCAGCAGAGGCACAGCAGGGCTATCTAACCTGTGAGATTTTCTGGCACTGCCCTATGCTGTGGCAAATCAGTAGTAGAGAAAGTAGAAAAAGATATAGATCTAAAATGAAGTTTTCAGAGGAATGAAGCTTTCCTTTTGAAATGTTTTCTGAAAAAAAAAAAAAAGAAGAAACACTTCTAAATTTATGCATAGTCTCTTCTCACATCTCCCTGTCCCACAATACCAAACTCCATCTTTGTTGGACCTTGGGAGGTTTTTAGGGATTCTCCAAGAATCATATTTCCAGCTAGGTTGGTAGGACTGAGCTCTATCCTACTCCTGCTCTCCTGGCCCATGGTGACCCTTCCTGCTTTGCAGACATAGGGAGGTGCAAAGCATCACCTACTGCCAAGATGGTATGGAGCTGCTAATCCAGTCTGAAGGAAACCCTAGTTCACCACTCCTCCTGTATCTGAGGTTATAGCTAGGTGCATGAGTCTTGTATCACAAATTGTTTGTCAGCTAGTCATATTTCTTTTCCCATTCCCATATTGTTCATTAAAAAAAATATATTTTTGAGTTCACCTGCTGCTGAAAAGTAATAGGAAAACATTTTTGTCTGGATTTTCTTTATGATTTGCTATTTGAATGGGATTACCCAGTTGCAGCTAGAGATGCACAATATTTGGGTGTGTATTGCTAAGGTAAATTTCTGATGAAATCATCAACCTGATCAGATTTGAAATTCAAAGTAAACAAGAGATCATTTTGTAGATAGTTGGTCTCAGAACTGTAAGTCAAAAAAATTAAGGTTCTATTTCTACTTCTTTCTCCTTTGGACTTCTTATATGACCACTCTTCCCTGGTTCTTCATCCATGAAGATGAGGAACATACTATTCCCAGAGTAGTTTAAGCAGTTTCTGAAGGTATTTCTCTATTTTTGTGCATCATTTTGTTCCAATGAACACCAAAATGAACAGCTCCTTTATCAGTCTGCTTTTCTGCAGAGGCAGTCTTATGTGACTGCTCCCATTTTCTCTGTACTTCCCCTAGCTTTTCTGGTTTATGGGCCAACTTTTAACTAAATTTGATAGAGCAGAAGTAGAAGAAGTTCCTATGGGTTTCACAAAACATGGCAGTAGCAGAGAGGCTCTGTCAGTGCTCCCAGCTGAAGGGCACCCAAGAGAGATTTTAGAGATTCCTCAAGAAGAGAAAAACTTTCAATCAGATTGAAGCCTTATCAGATGTTAGAGGATGCAGCCACAAGACCTATATTTGTAGGAAATCATCCTGCATTAGATCTGCCTAGGACAGCAAATCTTGGCATTTTAAATGCATCAAACTACATTTTATTTGGATTCAGAATGTGTATTGCTTCTGCCTGAGATTTTACCATAAGCCCAACATTTCATGGAGATTTTCAGTAGTTTTGCATGCTTTCAGTCAAACAACTCAAATTATCTTTTTGAAATTTCCCAGTGAAGGAAGGCTTACCCAGAAAAGAACATGACAAATTCTCATGAGAAGTTTCCCATAGCCCCAGTAGCATGAGAGCTTTTTACCACATTACACCAGTTGTGGGGAAGGCCTGCATTAACAACATGATGAGAGCATTTGGATTTAATATGTAGCATAATTACCCATAGTGATTGAGGTAGATCTCAATGCCTCCCTATCCTAAGTGCTTCGACAACAATTCCTTAACAACACAACAAGAACATATATGATGTCACTGATCACATCAGTAGCATCCACTGTGGATTAAGACAGGTCTTGAATATGCTTCAGTTCCAACTATCTCCAAACAATAAAGTCTTATGTGAGCATCTTAAAGTTGCATGGGGCTCAGGCACAGTAGCACAGAGCTTCAACACTAACTCTTACAAAGAAAGTAACTACAAGTGCTGGGATGGGCTTCTGGTGTGGTGGAGGTCATACCCAATGCTGTGCTGATATCCCCTACAGAACACAAGTCAATATGATTAGTATTATTAATTTTTGTAAGGCACACTGAAAGGTAATGCTACAGTAGGATTAAAAAAGAAAATAAATAATTCTGCAGGTATAATCTTCAGTGCTTGAACCAATCTTTTAGCTTAATATTCTCATCACTTTTTATCTACCACATCATAACTTGCATCAGAACTCTGACATAAGCTGCCTACCAAGTTTCACAATCTATTAGTGTATGCTAAACATGAAAATGTAAAAGGCTAGGAAACTAGTCTAGAAATACATCTCTTTTTCCTACCTCTGTTCTTCCTCCCACAGCCAGCACAAACCACCTTTGAGCTTTGCATTGATTTCATTGAGTTACTAAAATTAAACTAACAGGCTAAGTCTCGTGCAGAAGCCTTCTAGGACAGACTGGAAAAAGGAAAGCAAGAACCCACTGAAACACACACCTGTTGATCCCATGGCACCCTATACACAGTGTACTAACCTTGAGATTTCAGGAAAAAAAAATCAGAAACCTTGTAGGTATATTCACCACCTACATAGAAAGGACCAAATGCACTACTTTCTGTTTCAGGACTAATCTGAAACCGTAGAAATTAAGGAGTAGGATTGCATACCAGCATCACAAAAAGACAGTCCTTCCATCCCTTTCTAACTTTCTGCATCAACTGGAAAGGGATGAGGCTGGAGATGTCATGATCAAAGGGGCCTGGTACCAGGTGCTAGGCACAGAAGCACTTTTTTTTTTTTGCCTACCTGTATCCATTATATTCGAACCGAAGTAGGAAGATACTAGTGAAAAAAAGGTTGATAATTTAATAATCCAGTAAGATGACATTATGAACAACGGGGAACTTAGTTCAAACATCAGGCTTCTGAAGAAAACCCAAACAAATGCCAGAGGATTATTCTTAGAGGAGTGTGGGAGTTGCCTATATTGCATTACTCTGTCTTTGGCTGACTGGCTGGCAAAGGCTGCTCCAAGCACCTGTGTCTCAAATGCTGCAGCTGGGGCCGGTGTCTCTGTCACCCACCAATCCCCTGAAATTGTCGGCTACAGTTGGTTGGTAGCATGCCCTATTCAAGCTGGAAAATAGTACCCACTGAAATAGTTTTCACTGAAACAGTACTGTGTCCCAGAGGTTTGCTGAGGTAAAGTACCTTTTGCATTAGCACGTACTAACATGCTTCTGCCACACAGTAAAATACTTCTTCCCCTTCTTGCTTTCTTCCTGACTTTCTCACCCTCCCTTCTGCGCTGGGTTCTGGAAAGAAATGGTCAATAAGTTTTTTTTTTTCATGCATATTCCTTAGCAGTCAAATATATGATCCATATATGTTTGGGTTTTTTTTTTCTTCGGTTTGGGATAACTGAAGGCATTTTGGTCTCCAAAAATAAAAACTAGAAGTAAAATTAGCAATGTTAAGTCATACACTAGAAATGTTTGGGTTAATTTGTTCGTGGCAAATGTTGCAAACATCAGCATTTTATAAAAACCTCAATGACAAGGTAGTTTGTTTTCTCACCAAGGAAAAATAAATGAAGGAAACTTTGCTACAGATAATTATCTCCCAAAATAGGACAGCTAATGCTTTTGTATAGGTTACTTTTCTAATTTTTATTTCAGTCTCTCTTTGAACTACAGTTTCATATAAGGGATGCCTTAATGTTGCTTGTATTTCCTGCAATAAAATCCAACAAGACCTTGCAAGAAAGGGGGTGAGTTGTTAACAAGTGAGGGACTTCAGACAGAAAGGAATTTGGGGAACATGGAAAAAATTTTCTTTGAAAACAAGTTGGCATCTGACAATAAATTTCTGTTAAATCCTGGTTTGGATGTTTTCTTATCAAGAGAGCTGTGAGAACAAGTTGTATTAGCCTGAAACTTCAGAGGAGGCTATGTTTTTAGGCAGGAATGCTCAATTACTGGCTTAAGTCACATCTATGGGAGAATCCCTACTGAGCTGGCATCTTGTGTTGCCTTGGTTAACTGTGCGTGCTGCTTGGTCATCAGCTGCACTACTTGTGCAGGGAAGTCTCTCTGGTGGGGACCATGGGGTATACAAGGATTTGTTCATGAAAGACCAGGAGAATGAGCAGCATTTGCTGAAGAAATTAACAAAGAATAAATTAAAGCATGTTTGATGAGGAGAGAATAATTCATAACTGAAGACGAAAACTGTGTTTGAAAACCGTGTTTAAAAACTGTTTACCAAGAAAGGCCCTTTCTCTTACATCTACTTACTTTAGGTGGCCCAGGGTTGTGAAGCCAACTGTGGAATGCTCCTATTTATCCATAGGTACTGTGGAGCAAAACATGAGATTTTGCTCTTACTTCTGAACAGAGGATGGGTGGAGATGCCCAATGGGGAATCTGTCTCCCAGGTGTACAGCAGGATGCCCTGTCCCCAGCAGGGACAGCCCTGGCTCGCTGATGCCCTTTGCAGGACTTCACAAAAGTAGTAGGCAGACCAAGGGCACTCTCTTTGACAAGACACTGCCCTGAGTTTGTACAACACTGCCTAATCCCCTCATACACAGCAGGGGCCTGTTGTATTTCCTAATCCCTTTGACTAGAGCAGCCTTTTCTGAAGGCTGAAAGGGGAGATGAGACAGCCTGAAAAACCTCCAACCGCTTCTGTTTAAATAGTGCTTTTGATCTCCAACTGCTGTGGTTTAGTCAAAGCAGTAACATACTGAAACCTGGAGGATGCAGGCCTCGGGAGCTGCTTTTCCCATCTCCACATGGGTTGGGGACATGCCTGAAGCACAGAGCTGTTAGAGGGAAGGCAGGAGCCGGAGGGGGTTGCCCTGATGTGTCTGTAAAAAAGGCATCCCATCAGCAGGCAGCTGGAAATGAGATCTGTAACGTGCACAGTGCCATTTTTTTTATTCAGCAGCTCTTGTGAGCATGGAAAAACAGGACAGAAATTGCCAGGACACTGCTCCAAAGCACAAAGCAGATTGTGACACAGAAGGGAAGCCAGCCTCGCCCCTCTGTATTTAATATATGCAAAGGTGTAAACAGCCTTATGAAAAGTGACCTGTCCCATCAATGATGTGACTTCAAGATGTTAACACTTTTATCTGGAGGAGAAGATCTGTCACAGATCTCATCCAATGCCCAAGGTTGTCAGCCAGGTCTTTCTACCGGTTTCCTCGGCTCTTGGATCAGATATCATGTACACAAAACTCTGGGCTCTTTTAATTGCCCCAGTAAATTGTGAACCTAAATCGTCTTGCCTCGTATAGACATCTGTCTAATGACATAACTTCACCCCACAGGGGAACTGTAAATCCCTCTTCATGTTGGTACATGTCTAGTTACAGCAGAGCACTCTCCCAGATGGGTATGGACTTCTAGACAGTGTTCAAAAAAGTGTTCATACTGGTAAAGGTTTTTCCTACATAGTAAAGAAGCTGTTCAGGGCTAATGTAGCTTTTGTACTGCATAGTGTAAAATAGATGTACCTGAAACAATCAGTACAAAATAATATCACGCCTCAAAAGCAGTACTCAAAGTTGTTTGGATTGTGTATGAAACTAAAAAAAAAATAAATTATTTGTACTGCTGTCGCTCCTAGGAGAAAAAAGACAACAACAACACAACAATAAAAGTTCTGATTGTTACACTGAAATGCAAGTGGTTCATCACTTTTAAACTCAAGAAGTTTATTGTATTATTTCTTTACCTAGGCAAGTCATTCACATTCTTTAGTTTCCTCAATAGCCCAGCATGCTGTACTTGAAACACCTTGTTTCATTTAGAAAAGCAAATAATTTTCTCCAATGCAGCAAGGTACAACCAGAATAATTTTCTGTTTGTGTATGAGACCCAAATCTTGGTTTCAATATGCAAGCTATTCATGCTCAGTGTAAAAAATGTGTGGGTGTTTAGCACCGTACATTATCACTTTTTACAGCCTTGGTGCAGAAGCTAAAGAGAGAATCGGTGCAGGGAATAGAGGTGTCCTTCTGTCCTTTCAGAGACAGACATCTCTCCAGGCTGCGTTAGTGGCCATCTTTAGAAAGCACGTGGGGGGTGAACCACGTGGCATTTCTCTATCCTGTCCTTTTCCTCGTGAGAAGGCAACCCACCTGATGAGCTTCCAGGTTCACCCCATTTCCCTAGCCAGAGTCATAAGCAGAATGTTTTCCACATGCTATCCACCCCCCAAGCTTGGGTTCAGATGGAATGTTGATAACAAAACAGGTATCAAGTTGCCGTAGAAGCGTGATGAGTGATCTGGTGGATGCAGGTCTGCTTAGGACCCTGCAGGAAGTAAGGTCCAGAGCTCCCTGACTCCAAGTCCAGAGATGTGACGGACAAAGTGGTACTGAATTTCTTTGCAAAGCATTTGGACAATGTATATAGAAGCAATTAAGCCACCCTATACTGCAGTAACTGATTTGCCAGCCATTGTGCAAATGGGGTTAATGAACTCTTAACTTGAATGTATCTTCCAGATACGAATTCTGTTACACCCAACCTACGCAAAACCCAAAGCTCATTTACATATAGGTCCTGAAAAACAGAAGCATTTTACAGAAGTCTGATATTATCTAGTAACCGTATTGTAAAATAAATTGCACTTGCTATGAACTGCGTGTAGCGTGTAGTCTGGTATCAGTAGACTACTCTGGATGATGTGCAACATGGACAGATGGTCAGCAGCCATGGCAGCCTTGCCATGTGGTGACTGACTCCACAGGTGAGGCCTCCTCCTCCTCATTGCATCTTACTTGGAAAGTTCTTTCGGGGTAGCTTTCCAAAGCTGTGATTGCACTCATGGAAGTCCTATCCCTCTCTGTCCTTCTATATAAGACCAGGGGATACTACATGCTAAAGAGTGCTTCTTTCAGAAGCTTAGTGAGGAAATACATCTCACCTGTCCACTGGATGAGATGTACATGCTTGATATATAAACTAAGTGCAAAACAACTACCAAGCAGAGAAAGAATCCCAGCCAAATCAATACTCCGTCTATAACCATGCATAATATGCCATAAATAGTTGCTCCACATCAGTATTTCCAAGGCAAAAGAGACAAAACCTTTCATTCTCAAGCCATAGTTCTGCTATTTGGCATTACATGAATTACACTTGCACCCTAATGCTCTGTTTCTTTCAGCACCCATGTCAACACTGGTATTCAGAGTTCACCTACTGTCTTATTCACAGCTTCATGTTTTTTCTTGCAGGATTCTTTGTTCTTAAAGGACAGACCCAGCCCCACTGCAACTGATGACCATTTTGCCCACAGAGTTAGGATATTATCCTAAGAATCGGCTCTGGGGCATGCTTTCTGCTCCTGGTCACATCTGCAGAGAAAAGGGGAAGCATGCCTGAAGGCATGTGGGAGTAAAGCAGTGCTAGCTTAAATCTACCCAGCCCATATAATAACAGTAGTGAAAACCCAAAGGTACGTCTCCCGCCCCCGCTCACCACCACAGTGTGTTCCGACGTCTTCCAGGGGTTGGCTGGTGGTGACTTACACCCATGTGATTGCATCTGTCTGTGTTACCCTTGCTAGACAGATGAAAGCCTTCATTTTGCTGTGCCAACTTGCCTTTCCGCGACCCTTTGATACCACAGCAAGCGTAAAGAGAGACCTGAGCACTGAGAGGGGAGGAGGCTGGTCTGCCCACTGCAGAGGCTGTGACACCCCACTCGCAGCCCCCGCTCAGCACGCTGGCAGCGCCTGCCTTCGCCAAAGCGGGCAAACTGCAGGGTGCTTTAGCAATGCTTACAGAGCTCAGCACCCTTCCGTGCTTGTTCAAGGCTTGTCTAAATGCCCTGAGACATCCGAGGCATGTGTCTGGCCGGAACAGTGCAGATGTATGCCATAAAATCGGCTAGAAAATGGGACTTATGAGAGCCGCAGCTGGTGCTGGGACTGAGAAGGTGCAAGATATTTGTCACAAAGGAAAGAGAATGCTTGGCCCCGCGCTGTGCTGCTTCGCCCTGAACTTGCAAGGTATTTCGCAAATGGTCATCTTTCTCTTTTAAAAACCACAAAAAGGCACTTGAAAGGCTGGGTCAGTGCCTTCTGAGGTTGCTGATTTGACAAAGATCTCAGCGCTTGTCCTAAGTACAGTCAAGTGAAATGTTTATAGCAAGTCACATAAAGCTTGACAGCTTTCAAGTTTCTGTGCAATGCATTCATGGAAAGGTTTGTAAGAGAGGTAAACCTTTCAACTTATAGTCAAAACCCTACCTGAGGGCAGCTTCTGAGTGCATCTCAAAATCACAGCTTCAGTGTGAAACCAGACAACAAAAAACACACTGCAAAGCAAAATACTCAGCAGGCAAAAAGAAAAACCCCCAAGCCCCTGACTTGGACTGCTTTTGGGTTCACTGGAATCAGAAACTCAAAACAAAAAGCGCAGTCTGGAAAAAAAAAAACCCCAGATATATCAAAGCTGGATAAAATGTTCTCACAGATCTTCATGAAGTGAAACTACCCAATTTCACAAAGTTTCACTTGCAAGCAGAAGTGGTGAGCCCTGTGGACAGTACTAAGGATGAATTGGAAACTCTACCAGGTAACAGCTACCATCACTCTCTACTTCCCTGCTTTCACAGTCAGTTCTTTTGTGCCCTTTTTTCCACCCCATTTCAATTGTCTGAACACATCTTCATAGAGAATTTGACGATTTGGACTAAAAGGTATCTTGGTCATAACGCCAGGTCTTACTTTGCTGGGACCTAAGTGGCAGAAAAGGAATTTTTTTTTGGAAAACTGATTACACTGAGAATCTATATATTTAATTTCTAGTCTCCTTTCCACTGGCATCAAGAATAATTAGTTTTGCATCCAGTATCAGTGTGGATATGCTGGTGCATGCATGGACTTCACCAGTGTACTACAGACCTTTGTAGGTACTCTGCTGCTACAAACACTACCACTGTTGTCACCCCATACAGTTCATTAAGACACTTCAGAGAAGAGATATCCTTACTGCTCATCTACAATTTGGGAAGCTATCTCAAGTCTATACAAATATTATCCATTTCTGTGATTCTGTAGGATGATAGAAGAGGTAATGAGGTAGTGTAATGTTTTCTTGTCCTTCTCTTAGACTGGTGATTCACCTAGACACTGGCCTGTCTTTCTCCATAGCCAGTACCAGATGTTATGGAGAGAGCCACAATTCATTATGCAGATGACAGACCTGCTTACATGGGAAGCTTGCTTTCCAAGCTTTAACAGAGATTGTTTTGAAATATGTCAGTGAGAGATCAAGGGAAAATATAAGCCTCCCAAAGCTTCTTTTTTTCTTTACCTGGATGGTACCTACTAAGACACTGCTATGTATATATAGACCCAGCTGTTTTAAGGTTCCTGCAAAACTACTAGTTTCAATGGTATTTTATGAAAATGAGTTCTAGGCTGTAAATACCCACTGTTTAAAAAATTTTCCACTATATCTTGCCCCAATGACTAAGCACAGAGAAAGGAATAGGAGTGAATGGGTGAGCTGACTATCATAGTTGTTTTAGGAAAAAAGCAAACAAACAGAAAACATAAGTAAATAAATAAAAAAATGAAAGGATAAAAAAAGATAAATCTGAGTAAACACATCCTTGCACACTACAGAAAATTCATCAGGCTGATGGCCCTGCGGCAAAGTGGTTGTGTGGCCTGTCCTGAGCTCCCCCACTGCATGCTGGAGTGCCTTGTCTCTGTATGCATCCTGATGTTTATGGCAGCCACCCCACCCAAAACACTGCATACCCTGATTTAAACTCATAGCCTGCATCTGGGAGGCCTGTGCTGGCACAGGGAAGGCAGAGATGCCAGATAGGATATGGATTCAAAAAGAAAGTGGTCCCTCTCCAGCCAGCAACAATTTGTCGTCTTATGCAGAGACAGAGCAACTTCTTCCTTGCCCTCTTGCCAGAGCTGCTGGACCCATACTGATGCCCTCACCCAGCAGCCCATCAGGCACCCAGGCATTTCAGCACAAGCAGCCCAAGCCTGTGGCGGAGATCATTAATAGCTGCATGGTGCAGCCCTCCTCCACTGAGCTACCAAGGCCAGGCAGGTACTCAGTAGTAGCCTCCTGCATGCAAACCCTTGCCCCATGTGTGCAGGAGGAAGGCCCTGTCTTGTCAAATTATCACTTAGTGATGCACTGCACCCAGCAGTTTCTGCAGAGCGCCAGCCTAGCCTGACGTTTTCCTGTCAGTGGCATTCCTCCTTAGTTCCCAAGCCCGCTCTGCACTTCACCCTTGCTCTCCAGGATAGCACAAGAGGACTTCAGGTAGGCTAACATCCTTGCCTGGCAATCCAGGCACTGCTTCAAAGCTGTAGAGGAGACCGCTGTGACCCAGTGCATCCTCTCATGCATGTGGCAGGGTGTCAGAGCTGGATGAGCTTCTCCTGCTGGTGGAACAACTTCAAAGGTTTACAGAGAAATGCTTTTGCTTTTTCCTTAGGATTCCTTAGGATTGCATCTGCTTAGCTTTTAAAAGCAAGTATGCCTATTTCTAAATCCAAGAACAGTAATTTGTTTGCCACGTTCAGTTTAGGTATAGACTCTCCCGTAACAGGAGGTATGAAGGTAACTCTCAGATAACAGATGCAGATACTTATTCCATGTTCTGAAGTAAAATTCTTCAGGTCTTCATACATTACTTTCATAAACTTACCAATATCTCTGGCCTTCACATGCATCTAAAGGTAAGCAGACTACTCTTTTTGGTCATGCCTTAGCAGGCTGTCAGATACATTACCCCTTGCTTCACAGGAATTTGTGAGCTCGCAATGTTTCTCAAGGTTTTTTAAATGAAAAAAAAGCTCAGACAGAGAGAAGGCTGTGCAAATCGGACGTTGTGCAAGTTTTTCTTCTAGTAAGCCAACATTTTTATGAGCTTCAATTCAATTTCCTATTCAGAAGATGCAGTTAGTATTTTATAAAGGTGACACAAACTCTTTGTTACAGTTCAGGCAGTCTGCGAAAATGATGTAAAACTTTCTCACCTGTGCAGTTTATGCTATGAAAAGGTAAGTTTCTTCTACTGAGAATCTATATATTTAATTTCTAGTCTCCTTTCCACTGGCATCAAGAATAATTAGTTTTGCATTCAGTATCAGTGTGGATATGCTGGTGCATGCATGGACTTCTCCAGTGTACTACAGACCTTGAAGCAAAAATACAGACCTATGAAGCAAAATACGTGTCAGTGTTTGGTACTATGTATCTCCCAGAGAAATGTGTCTTTGTCAGAGTTACATCTAGTATATGACAACTTCTGCTAATGCCGCCACTTCTAGAGGGCTGAAATCATTATCCACTTGCTACCCTGCTCCTCATGCAGCATCCTCTCCAGACAAACAATTAATCCTAGGGAGGTCTTATATGCTGGGTGAGACTGCAGGTGTAGCTTTAGATAACAAGGAACGTCTGGTCACTTCACCTTTCCACTTACATACAGCACCAGGGATTTTAGGAGTCTGCCAATGTAAATCCCATCATAAGGCAAGTCAGAGCCACTAACTTTCAATGAGAAGCAGTGTGCTTTAGGTATAAATGTCCATGGGTCCAGGAAGGGAAACCTGTCAGAGAAGGAAAGTCTTCTTGCTGCAGTTTTATTTAGCATTTGCAAAGGAAGGAACCCACAATGTCTGGGCACTACTTGGCACGTTAGACCTAAGAAGAAAGTATGCACAGTGTATTTTCCATGTTGTAAAAGTGCTCTGCTGGAGCTCATTTCTACTTGTTAAGAAACCAACAAAACATTGCACCTCAAGTTTTCATTGCCTTGATTAATTAATAAAAAAATATAACAAAGGCAAAGCCAGGAGTAACCTTCTTTTCATATTGAAATAATTAGACCTTGCAGCGAAGGGAAAAATGAGGAAAAAGTGCCCTCCTGGAAAATATTATGCTTCATGCTATTTAGAGCCCCATAAAAACCCTGCAAAAAGATTAGTTATTCTATCGTCCTTTGTAGGCAAAATTATTAGGAAACCTTACAGGACAGTCTATTGCCCTTAAGAAATTAAAAGAAGTTATGGGGTGGGGCAATATTGTGTCATTATCTCGGTACCCTTTAAAAACTACATATATGCACTCTTTAATACAAGACTCTCCAACAGGTCTTATTTTGGTCCCCCTACCAAAGAAGTATCATTGTGTTGATTTGTCCAGTACACATGAACCTGTGGCAAACCCTCAGTATGACCAGAAAATCCATTCTTCTACTATGAATCTTGCTAAAGCAGAAGTTTAAAGTACAGCCTTACTGATGCATGTCTAGATTTGAGGGAGATGATGTTTTTCCTGTGGGTTGCACTGCAGCAAGACACTTAAAATGCTTCCACCCTGTACTCCTAACACCAACCCCAGATCATAAACTGAAAGAGGCCATTAGGAAAATGAGGCCGTCATTAAAGGCAGAGCTAGTAAATATTTGAATGTGTTCATGTGTTCATGGCACACCACTGGAGGTTTCAGTATAATCCTCATTTCTTTACCTAGTGGCAGAAGCGAGGACCTGGTGTGGTGTGATAGAAAAAGGGCCATATCCTTTGTGGTGTACCACATTCAATTAATATGTCAGGCTTTCTACGTCTGTCACTGATCACAGGGGCTGGAACAATGGTTCTGCTTCCCCACTCCCCTCTTTTTTCCCAATTTTCACAGAGTATCAGGCTAAAAAAGAGTTATGGATTTCCTTCTCAGAGGACTGCATGGACTGATAAAGTGAAATCCATGTCAGAAAACAACTTGTTATTTTTCCCTTTACCTCATGATTTCAGTTAAGAGAGAAAGTGCAATAAATTTTGGCGGGAAAAAAAAGAAGAGACGGTTTCGGACATTTCGAATGACCAGCTTATGTAAACACTGTTGAGAAATACGGGTGAGAACAACCGACCCTAGGGATGATTTTTTTTTTATTGCTCCAAGGCCCAAGCGCTACTTTTGCTGCACCCAGGATTTTGAAACTGTGTGGAGTTCATTTGAGCAAAGAAAGGAACAAAAAGGGAACTGATGGAAAACTGTCACAGGCTTCCATGTTCGAACGCAACGTTCTTTCGCAACGATGAAACATTTGCTGTATAACTCAACCAAAGTGCTGTTGCCCAAGCTTTTCTAGCACTGTACAGTGGGAGTTTGATCTTGCTTGTATGTGCCAGGATCTGTACCTGGATTGCCAAAACTGGATGAATTTCTTAAGGTACCTAACATGACTTCTAGCCTAGCAGGATTTCTAGCCTAGTCCATAAAGAAACACAAAATACTGGTACTATAGGAACATTAACAAAAATAATAAGAACAGTCGTACAGAGAATAATAAAACCCATTCTGGAGTATTGAGCTAAATCACTTGCTGGATTAACCAGCTTTAATAAAAATCCTCATTTTCTGGACAAATTGGTCCTCGGACTCCAACCAACTGCTCTCAGGCTCTCTAGGCTCCTGCCTGCAATACAGCCTCTACCACCCCCATCCCATCCCATGGTCTGTCTGTGCTCTGGCACTAACTGCAAGCACTGCCCCATGAGGTTCACTCTGTTATTTTATCAGAAACACAAAATTTCCTCAATAAGACTTCCTGTGCTACATATTAAACAGTAAACTGTTGGGTGAGCCAAAAACAAAACAAAACAACCAACAAACCAGAAAAGAAAAAAAAAAAAAAGCTGACGAAATGCAGGAAGATCCTTCTTGTTATTCTAGCAGTATTGCTTCCTTTGCCTGGTAGGGCTGCTGAGGAAATGTCATCTATGAGTGCTTCAGAGCAGTTAGCCACTTCTTGCTCACCCTTCAGCATCTCCCCTGCCCAGTATACAAGGTGCTGTGAGCCCGAGAGACTCACACAGCTCACTGCAATTCAGCTCTCCTCCAGTGACAGAAAGACAGATGTAGAAAAACTTTTGACAGAGGGGGAAAACCACCCTGTAGCAAGGCAGGAGAGCAGGCTAGCATTTCGGCAGGCTGCCCTCCGTCCGCATCCCACTTGGGGAGCGCTGACATGAAGGAGCGGCAGGATGCCTGCAGAGCTGCTGCTTGTTGTGACACAGCAGCTGAGAAGAGCCTTCCGCATTCCCCAGCCCGCTTATTAATACGAATAACTCATGACTCACACCGACACCGCCAGCAAGGCCAGGAAACTGTAGTCTGTAACTATAAAGAGTTATGAAGTGCTGCTCTCTGGCAGCACCCCAGCCACGCTCGACGAGCGGTCCACGACAGGCTTTGTGTGCCTTGTCATCTGCTCCAGTGCAGCCCTGCTGCAAAAAGGGCTTGAGCGGTCAGAGGGCTTGTGTGGAAAGGGGAAAAGTTCAGCTGTAGCATGAGCTATTTAGGAAGGTAGTTACAAGGAAGCAGACAAGTTTCTCGTGCCAGTCCCTGGCTTACTCGTATGAATAACCCATGACTAAACCATTAGCTCCACGGGGGGTTATGAGAACATTACAAGGAGCCTCTGAGCACGCTTGGACACTGGCGAAAAAAGCCAGATTGCTGGGTGAAGCCCTTCAATCCCTCTCTCAGCCCTTACAGGACCGCTTCATTTCTCTAAGGGTGGCTGCAGCTGATAATTTGCAGTCATCCGAGACCCGAGTGGCATCAACAGAAAGTCTGAGTTTATCCACACTGCTTCTTTTCCTGAGCCATGTGAGTTGCAGCTCACTTTAAGAAGGTTTCTAAGCTTTTCCTGACTTCTCTCCGGTGAACAAGCCCTTACCCAGGCTGATGGTCTAGCATAAGTGAGACAGCATCACGCTCTGCTGGCTGTAACACCAGCTTACTGCTCACTCCCCGTGAGTGAAGCCTGTAATATGTGTCGTATGTTCTTGGCTGTCATTTTTCATGGCAGTGGGTCAAAAAGTCATAATTCTGCCAAGAAGAATCAAAAGGGGGCTTGTGCTACTGCTATTGTATCTGCAGTAGTTCATGTGAGCTATTCTAGCACACTTTGATTTATGAAGAGAAAATTCACAAGCATGCAATGGCTGTTTGAACAGCTTAAATGAGTCCTTATTATAATCTCTTTAACGGACTGGTAAGTAATGAGATGGTATTCTTGCAAACTCAGACATTAGTCTTGATGAAAGCACCTCAAAGAAAACTGAAGTGAGAAAAAGCGTGTACTACAAGAATGTGCCCAGATACTCTCCAAACATGCATTTGCTTAAGTATGGGAAAGTAAAAAATATATTTAGAAAGTCTGAATGGCACTTACCTCTCAAGAAGTGCTGGTAAGAAGGAAGTGACTCAAATATGCTGTTTGAAGCCATTGTTTCCTCTTTAAAACTCACTCTCTCTTTACAGTGAAGGAATATATGATTTCTTCTACCTTGGGGAGTGAAAAATGAAGAACGGTCATTGCTACCACCCTCCTCCCAGACATCACGTTCTATTTTATCCTGGTGCCTCGGGAGCAGCACAAAGCGGATTATAGAGTTCTTTTGCTAAAAGAACTCCGAAATTGTTTCTTAAAAAGAAAAAAAACATAGCGGATCGGTTGTGGTTGATGATGCTTACCACTCTACGAAACTCTGTGGTTTGCAGTCAAAACGATTCGCCCTGCCTGCTGACCAATATCCCGGACCCGCTCTTGTGTGACTGCCTCTGTACCCAACTTGTGGTTCTGTGGTTGTTTATGAGGCCCAAAGAAGTGTTTCACACAACCAAAATTACAAATTTAACTGTTCCCCTTTCCAGAACCTGCCTCCATTGGTCCCTTTGGATCATGTGACTCGAGTGATGTCGACTTACTTTTTTTTTTTTTTTTAAACTTTCTGAAGTCATGCCCTACCCACTCCACCTGCCCTCCCCGGGGCTGAGAGAGGCAGAGATGGAGTCTGCTGAGGGAGGGAAAAGAAATATGACTCACCGTCCCTGATGCTACAAATGGTCTTGCTGAGTTAGTTCAACTCCGCTTGTTTTGTTGTTTGTGGTTTTTGGAACTACTGGTTATTTTGATAGAGATTTCATTGCTGCTTATTCAATAGTAATTCAAACCCGGGTATTAGTCTGCTGCTAAGGCAGGATGTGTAACTCATCCTGTAAAACATTAGGAATCAACTGTAGGAAAGACCACTGGCTGGGGAAAGAACACTCTAAAGGTTTTTTGGTTTGGTTTGGATTTTTTTTGAAAAAAAAAAAGAAAAAAAAAGAATACAAAAGAAAAAAAAAAAAAAAGAAAAAAGAAAAAAAAAAAAGAAAAAAGAAAAAAAGAAAAAGAAAAAGAAAAAGAAAAAGAAAAAGAAAAAGAAAAAGAAACAAGAAAAAAGAAAAAAAGGAAAAAAAGGAAAAAAAGGAAAAAAAAGAAAAAAGAAGCTGTCAACTGAGACAAAAAAAAAAGCCCTGACATTATTTTGAACCTATATGATGGCACCCTGTAAGGAGTGCTTGAGGGTCACTGGTCTCTGAGCCCACAGAAAAGATTTGTTACTTCCATAGGGTCAAAACTAGTAGGCCTTCTTTAGCACAATTCCTGTTCCCATCAGAAGGATCTCTACTCAAGGGAAAACTTGAGTAAAAACCTCAGGATTTATTTTGCTCAGCATTTCTTGAGGTACTAACAGGCCTGTGCTGTCTGAAATTCTTCCCTTTCCTTCTCCCTACCCAAAACAAGAAAAAAAAAAAAAAAAGAAGAAAAAAAGATGCTAAACCTAGTAATCAATCGGCAGTTCTGGCTCTGGCAGCAAAATGCAAAAGAGGGGAGAAAAGTCACTTACTACAGCACAAAGAAGTTGTTGCTGCGTCACCTTTTGTCTCCTTTTCCCCTCTTCCGAACAGTGGGCAGCAGCCCTTTCCCACCTCGCTGCAAACCACAGGCACCTCACACCTGTACAGCCTGGAGTTCAGCACACTGAAATCCATGAAACCCTTGCCAAGAAACCCGTGGCAGTAAAAGGACTGCACCGACATCAAGGCTGAAGCAGAACAGGACTTTCCCCATACCTACTGAGTGACTACCACAGTGAAAGAACTCCCTTGCAAGAAAAGCAAGAAGTCGTTGCAATATTATTAAAAATACTGGTAGGTGGAGCACAAACACGTAACAACACACCGTTCCTCCCACAAGAACCTCACAGTCAAAACCCCTGGCACACGGATACCACTTGTGCAGACTGGTGCCAGACTTCTGTGGGGCTCTGCACTGCCCGCACTGAGAAGCGGGGGTCATCAGACAAAACTGGGTGCTTAATGCATTTGGATATTTTTTTCCTGCTTGTAACTATGGAAGTAGAATGCCTTTTCCTGACACTGCCTATATTTCTGGCACAAATGCAATCTACCCAGGAATCCTGGCTTCCTTCTGGGGTTAGTGGGGAGCTGCACGTGCAATAGTTTTTCCTCAGAAAAGTTTCATCTGCTGAAACAGAAGCTTCTTGTGATTCAAAAGGATGTCACAGTTCTAGCGAAATTGGGAAATATTCCCAAATTAATTTTCAGAAAAAAAAAATAAAAGGAGAGAATTCTGAGCAGCGAGAACAGGAAAGGACGCTTTGCTACCATGCGCTAAGCCCAGCTCAAACCCCTGCTGTGCTTGAATCAGGCCAGTAACCCAAAGCTTGGGTTTTTTTTGCTTACTGGGCTCTTCCAGAGCCTACCACAACCACACCAACTTTTTGGCTATTCCAGGCTAAACCTCTCCCCTCTCCAGAGCTGGACTCCTTCCACCACCACGTAAATAATTTAGCAGGCGGCCGCCGAAGACGAAACCTGCCAGTTAACAGCGAGCCCCTTAGAGCGCTGTCCTGGGAGGCGGGTTGGAGAGGAGCACACCGGGCCGCCCTGCCTGGCACGGCGCGGGCCGGCGGCGGGCGGGATTCGGGGCCCGCAGGGCGGGTGCTGCGGGGCCGGGGCCGGCAGAGGGAGCTCGGCCCGGCGGGACGAGCCCGCAGCTCGGCGAGAGGCTCTGCCTCGGAAGGGGGAAAAAACCCCGCAGCCGGGCCAAGTTTGGAGTCGAAGTGACCCGGCAACGTACCGGCGGGTGGCCGAGCCGGTCCTGCCTCCATTTTTTCCTTAACTGCCTATGCGGTTGGGTTGTGCCATACCGTACCATGCGGCTAGAAGTCAAGGAACTGGCCATACGTTTGGCCAGCACATAAGCTAATTTTTTTCTTTGCTTTCTCAGGGTAACTGCCCCAGAAACCTAATTATACAACTCAGCTGGTCCAGGATCTTATGGCACATTCACCTGGGTGTAAGCCCAGCCCTTGAATTTCCAACAGCTTTGTCACCATATAGAAAAGAGATTTTTAAATCAGAGACGCAGAAGAGGTAAATAATGCGCTCAGTTGCCTCTGACAATATATGTATCTGCTCAGTCCCTAAAGGCCAATTCACCAGAGTAACCTGGTCTAGTGGGAGGTGTCCCTGCCCATGGCAAGGAGGCTGAAACTAGACGATCTTTAAGGTCCCTTCCAACCCAAACCATTCTATGATTCTATGAAGATTTTAAGTAACATCAGAGATTTGCGATGAAGCCAACAGGAATGTGTTTTAGTGAGCCCAAGGTGCCAACCTGTTGCAGGGGTATGCTTGGGCAAGTTCACTGCTGTGGCAGGGAAAAATCAGACCCCCTTGTTTCTGACCCTTTGTCTTGGCATCCAGGAAAGAGATCCTTCCTGCAAGACCTCTAGTCCTTGGCTGCTTCAGAAGGCAGCAGCAATCGCAACCTTAAATAACTACGTGTGCACCATTTTATTTCTCTTTTTCTAGTACTCAATGGGCTGGGGCAGGAAAGCTTCCAGGGCTGGGATGGACATTCAGACAGCTAGAACATGTGCCATGAGCATCCACAGTGTTCTGGGCAGCACTTGGCAGCACAGCATGCCAGTGCACAACGAATGTCAGATATGTTAATACCTTCACCTCAGTCATCTGCCATGAAGTCTGTGGCATAGCTATGCTATGTGACAGGCAACAGTTGGACTGGTTTTGTCATCTCATAGCTAGGGCAGATGATGCAAGTTAAAAGCCTGACTGTTTCGACACGTAGTCTCTTCTCTGCCAACAGTCAGCTGCAAATAGAACATGGGAATATGCTTCATTACGGTCTAATTACCTTGAATTTTCAAGGTAGAACTGTGCTACATGGGTATGTGCTACACTTAAGTGGCAGGATGGACGACTGTTGTCCCAGGCCACTGCTACACCCACCAGAAAAGCCATGAATCCTAAAAAAGTGGGCAAGGGTTTCTGTCAGTGCTCAGTGCACCATGGTACCATTTTATGCTGGGTGTACATCAGCTGTTCCTACAGCCTTACAATAAATCTATGTCAAAATGTACTGTTAGCATGTCTGGCATTGCTCAGAGGAGAGAAATAAGCTGGTTCATTTCACAATTCATTCCCCAAGGAGGACATCCAAATATTGCTATGTGAGCTGTGTCACCATTAATGCCAGTCTCAATTTTTTTTAAACCTATCCTGTAGTTACTGTAAACAGAGTCCCTTAGAAAACTCCTGTCACTGGTACTTAGACATCCTTTGCTTTCTAATGAATAAGATGTAAGATAATGGTTAACCTTCAGGGTGCAATATCAGTCTTAGATCTAGAAGTTGACACATCATGAAACAAATTAACAAGCGGCCACATGACAACAGAAAGATCAAATTATCATGCCAGTAATCATTTGTTTAATTTGGTGTATGGAATGGGACTCAAAGGTTTATGTGTACTGAAAAACATATTTCCTGCACTAGTATTGCAGATCATGGCCCTGTTGGCTGGAGCTGTTGGCTGGAACGTGATCTCTAGTAAATAAGATCTGACACCAAGTACGTACGTACTCTGACGTCTTGGTCAACAGATCCCAACTGGAATCTTATAAGGGTGTCACAATTTAGAAAAAACCCACCACCACTCTGTCCCTCAAACCCTCAAAAGAAATCTTGTCTTTTAAGAGCAGATTCTTAAGGTCTTAGTGCTAGGAATGATAGTTTAATGCAGGGAAAGTTCTGAGCACTAAAATTTATCAGTCTCTACATCTAAACTGACTTTTTCCCCTCTCAGAGCACAGTAATCACCCACCCCCACCAATGTATGCCCCAGAGGTCAGCCACCTTGCAGGCTGCAAAATCCCACGAGCTATTGAGAGGCCCAAAAGAGAATGATTTAGGGATTATTTTGGCTGCGCTCAGGATGTGTTGGGAGGTCAGGTTTACAGCTTGAGGTTTGACACAACAATGCAGGGAGGCGCACAGTCTCTCCATCTGCCCTACAAGTGACCGTCTGTACATAAACAACAGCTTCCTTCCCTCCACTGATAGCGGCCTCTCAGTTTTCATCCTCTTTTCAATTTAGACTGGCTTCAATCCCTTGAGATCTTCCAGACAGACACCGTACATGTCAGTGTAGCAGGATGTGTCCAATCCTGGGGCATAATGTGTGTGTTAGATGCACTCTGCTGTTCTGCTCCACTCCATCACAAGCAAAGCCTAGACTTCACAGTGTAAAATGCATGGTGTGCTTGGCCAGCCTTGGACCTAGCTGGTTGGGTTCAAATACAAGCAGAGATAGACAAGTGCTAAATGGACTGAGGGGACCTGGATACCAGGAGAATGCCGTCTCTTCACATCCACTTGTCCCATCCACAGGACATGGCAATATTAAAGCAAAGCAAATGCTCACAGTGAGAGGGCCAAAACCCTCCTTTAGGCTAGTGGGCAAGGGCAAACTGCAAATCCTGTGCATTCCATTTTGGGTAAAGGCCCTAGCCAGACAAGTCACACCATGCTGCTGTTCACAGCACCCTTTCACCAAGCCCCAACATACTCAAAAGAAACATGACACAGGTTCTCCCTGTCACAACTTTGTGTGCTAAGGCTTTTGGCACAGATGTTGCAGAGAGGAAACTGGGTAGGTTAGAAGTTGCCTGTGTATTTTGCTCAATACATAATTTATATTTTCCTTCAACACTCACCCTTGCTTCCTACTTTTCTGGAAGCCAAAGTGAAGGCTTCAGGCTTCCAGTACCTACATGATTAATCTCCCTGTATCCAGCAGTGTCAGAAAGAGACCTCAGGTTTTCAGCCCTGCTGAAAGGAAAATCTGCCAGCTGCCAAATTAAACTCTTACTGTCTCTCAAATGTGAATTCTATTGAACGGGAGCATTAGAAACCTTGAGTCTGAACTACTTCTTGAGTTATTGCTGAGAGACTGGGAATGTCACGAGCCAGGCAGTCCTGCAAAATCACTGTGGAATGGCAAAGCAAAAGTTACAGAACAGCAAATTGGTATTGTAGTAAGCTGGAGCTGCTGGCACTCTTTTGCCACCAGTAGGGAGCTTTGTCTTATGGTGGCCTTTCATAAGTTTATGAATGAGGTGTAAAAATTGTGAAAATAATAATTAAAACAAATGTGGAGGAGAAAATTCACCAAAAGACACCATTGTAAAGGAACTGGACCTGCCTGCAAATTGAGGTTGTCAGTCAACATAGCAGAGGAAAGCATGGAAGCATTTAAAAAAAACCAAAAAACACCTGAACATTTCACTCTGTCAGTTTCAAAATAAAATGCTTTAGGTTTTCATTTCAAAACTGACCCAGATTAAATAACTAAGCTAAAAAAAGGACTGACCTAAATGAACTGTTTCCTTCTGGTCTTCCTGTTTTGCAGCCATACCAAAAATGCAACATCAGTGCTGGTACAGAAAACTGACCAGTATCACTCCACCACTTTTGGTCCTTTCCCTCCCTGCACACAAGAGATGTTTTATTTATTTCAAATAAAATATTTGCAGTAAGAGAGTTTTGAGGGTTTTTCATCAGCCTTTTGTGGGCAGATGGAAATGAATCAAACGCTTGTGATCAGTGGGGGAAAAGGCAGAAAAGTGGTAAAAAAAAGAATAACAAGGAACTTGTGGGGAAGGAGGAGAAAAGGAACAGTTTAAAAAACCCAGATAAGCACCTAAAGATGTTTGCACATAGTAGCTCACATAAAATTCCTGAGCATTTTAAATTTTATGGCAAATATTGCAGAGGTTGCAGGCCAGCCCCTATTCATATCTGTCCTGCACATCCCTAAACTCAATGTGAAAATCAGAGGGTGCCAGGGAAGTGCTGCTCCCTGGGTACAGATACACCTATGTATAATTAGAGGTGATGCACACTGGTAAAAACAAGCAAATCCCCACCCTATTGATGTTTTTTCTTTTTTTTTTCTCACCAGCTGCAGAGCAAATTCCATCCAGAGTCCCAGCCCAACCTCTACATTGACAACTGCCACCACTTTACAGTATCTCAGTATCTGCACCAGCAAAACCCATGTAGAGGAAAATAAAATAGAGGAAAACTCAAGGCAGATAAATAATATCCTGACACTAACCAATGGCAAGAATTGAATTTGGATTAAATCTGTAAGGACTGAATTTGAACTTTTGTCAGTAAAGTCAGAAAACAAATGCAGTGAAACAGGTAATACATGCTTACATTTCTTCCTGTGAGTTGTTTTGCAGGAATCAGTGACATTACTCACAAGTGGGGGAAAATTTTGCACAATTTGCCACCTTTTCTGTTTTGTGTTTTTAGGCACACTGATAAGATTGATTAGCCATTGCAATGAATTATTTTTCCACAGTTTACTTTTTAGGATACACTTAGGCGATATTTTTCAAAGCAACTCATCGTTTTCCTATAAATGTTGAAAATGAGAAATTCAAGATCTACTTCATAAGAAGTAGCTACTTTAGAAAGAGAAGCAATCAAAGTAATTTAGTGAGAAAAATTCAAATCACTTATCTGCTTCTTCTCTCTGGGCTAAAGAATAGTGCTTGGCATCTGTATGTCACAGGGGATTCTAACAAAACTACCTTATTATGTCTAATTGCTCAGAAAAGTCTTTAACATTTATGACTGGACTCTCCACTATCAGCACATTGTGAGTGATGGATACATTAAATATGAAGTTGGTCACAGCTTCTTAGGGAAGGCAGCTGTTTTTATGGCTATACCAACCTCTTTCCAGGATGGTACCATGACATGGGGTGGCTCTGAGTGAACTACCTGGTGCCCTGGGATTTGCACCTGGTTACTGCCCTCTGCCAAAATAGCCTGCAACTGCCTCTGCACCGAGCTCAGGTCTGATCCAGTATGAAAGATGGATAGATGCCCACCCACTGCAGTCTCTGTAAACAGCAGATTCTATGGGAAGATTTTCCAAATCCTGTACAAAGGATTCAGGTACCCAGCTGCTAAAGGAATCTGGCACAAAAAATGTCCACCAAATTTCTTTATATGTGTTTAATAAAAGTCACTTCTGACAAACTTTAACTGTTCCTCCTGACCCATCTGATCATGATTACTACACTGATTTTACGCAGTTGTGATTAGGAGCAGAGAAGATGTCTAACAAGCAAGATCTGGGGGGAACTTTTTGGCGTAAGAGGCAGCATAGAGGAAAGATGGCTGTGATGTATAAGGGTGAACATGAGATTTAGGAGCATCCATTTGCAGTAATAATTTCACAACATGAGAAAAGTCAAGAGGGAAAGGAAAGAGAGAGAGGGAGAAGCTAGAAGAAAATGGAAAGTCAAATTCAGAGGGAAGAATCTGATCTGGGAAATGGATGAGTCTTGCAGGAATTGCAGTGAGGGTGGGTGGACTCTGTTAGGGAAAATAGAGCCAGACACTCATGAAAAAAAGGATGTAGCATTAAATAAATGAACCTTTACCACTAAATAAAACAAAGGAGTGCTGTTATTCATCCAGCCTTAAATGAAAGAGTGGAAGTGACAATTTGTCCTGAACCAGTGCAAAAATGTTATTGTCATAGACTTTTTGAAGGAAAGGCTTAATGCTATGACTGCATCCTGAGAAACAGCCTAACAAAAGAGTGATGAAATGGTTAGTTTGCCTCATTTTTCAATGCTGGATTTACTTGCCTTTTCTCACATATGCGCTCCTAATGGCACTGTGTGCATTTTTTTCCCCTTCAACACGAAACGCTTGGATGTTTTAATTGATGGCTTCGAGATGTGGTAAGTTGAAGTGGAGGGCAGCTGTGAGTTGGGCACATCCTGCAAAACAATGTTTGAGTTTCTCTTATTGCCAGCCACAGCACATCTCTACCATTACCTCTGCTACAAACATCCTGGTAGGGCCTGCCAGAGCAATGGCTGGAGAACACCCAAAATCAATACCCTCTGATTACAATAAAATTTATTGTGAGTATGAAAGTATCTATATCTTATGACCTTTTCCTACAGGCCAGCAAACAACCTGGTCCCTACATGTGTGGCTGTTCACTGACAGGCAGGACTGTGTCTCATCGAGCTTCCCCTGAAAGCAACTGAAGGCTTTCCTGAACAGCCAGCGGCTGCTGCATTGGACATGTTTTTGTATTGAGAAAAATGTTTTTAGCAAGCAAAGAATGCATTTATTTTCATGGAGACTACATATTCCCACCCATGAAGCATCCACACCTTTCTTCATACAACAGATAAAAGGGCTGAAAGTAAGAGGGGGTTTAGTCAGGTTGCTCCTGACTCCATAGAGAATCTCCATAAAGAAGAGCTTCAGTCTTTCTTTTTGTGTACATCATCCTGTATGTTTGATAATGAAGTTGTGCTGCTGATGCCATAATCAACATATTATTTCTCTTAGTCTTTAAGAAAATGTGTCAAGCGCATGCATGTTTATCAGTGGCATGAGGTACCCTGTAGAAAGTTAATGAAAATTAACTGTAATGTGACTTTGATTTAAAGTTTGCCCCTAAAGGAAGTTAGTGCTAGTGAATCACACCATGGGAGTGTGAGTTGATGAGAGGTCCAGTCATTAGCAACAGAACGCTGTTCACATCACTTAATAAGCTTGTCATGTGTTGGCCAACCTACAAATCTTCAATGACAGCTGTACAAGATTCCCTGTAGCCTCAAGGTAGTGCATAGCAATAAACAGCCAGACACAAGAATGGGAGGAAAACTTGCAAATGAAAAGTCTTCATGCTGTTTTTACAAGCACTGAATCGTGTTTGGTGAACATCACCAAATGTTCTCTGATGCTCAATGCCCTCTGTTAAAATTCTACTCTTTGTTCAGTAGCTAAATACAGGAAAATGCCAGTTTTCATTGGAATTGCATTGTAATAATCTTAGAGCTATGTAGAACAGAATTTCAGCTTTATATCTGTAACCTTTTATGCAGTAGTCCTAGAAATTATGAGGAAAACCTTTCCTGAAATACCATACCAGAGCCCTCTTACCTCAGACTGCAAGCATGTATATAAAAAAGATCATACCACAACACAGAAAGCAATATTATGCAAAACTGCTTTTTGTGTTGGCAGAGGTTTAATGCTGTGAACTTAGTACACCTGTAGGAAAAATGAGCACCCCTCTTGTTTGGGAGGGAAGGTCATCTTCTTGAAATAATCCTTCAGTTAAAAAGACTCCTGTAGATTTGATGGTGAAAATTGTTGGTAGCAGTTAAACATTTTCCATACTCCCACCATAAGCCTGTGGAAAGATTTGGCAATAGGAAGTCTATTCCTTTCTAAAAATAAAGTGCCCTTAATTTGGGTCTTAGAATCTGTCAGAAGATGGAGGCACTTTGCACCATTAGCTGCTTCTGAAATTCTTGGTCATGGTCTGTACTCATGTATCAATTTTTTTTTAAAGTCCCTGTTCCCAAAATTTCAATGCCCAATAGCATTGAAATCTAACTCATGGAAACAGTATGTAATTTCCCAATAACTACTGTAAATAGTCCTAATAAGTACTTCCTCCTGGTTTCAATTCTCAATTCAGTGAATGATCAGGGTGATCAGTGGTGCAGCTTTCCGTTTTGCTGGAGGGATTATGATATCTTCCAGGATGCCAGGAAAAGCTGGAAAAAGTGCTATGGAACAAAGACCACATGAAAGGTATGAACAATGGAATCCTCAGGGAAGAAATCTTTCTGAACTCTGACACAATCAGTAGCTTGACCAGTGTAAACTTTTGGATACCCTGGAGAAAATAGCGTGAATGAGCTTAAGCTTTGCTGGATAAAAAACTGTCTGGCCAGTCAGGCCCAGAGAGTGGTGGTGAATGGAGTTAAATCCAGTTGTTGGCTGGCCACAAGTGGTGATCCCCAGGGCTCAGTATTGGGGTCGGTTCTGTTTAATATCTTTATCAGTCACCTGGATGAGGGGATCAAGGGAACCCTCTGCAGGTTTGCAGACAATAAAAAGTTGGGTGGGAGTGTTGATCTGCTTGAGGGTAGGGAGATTCTACAGAGGGATGTGGATAGTCTGGATCAATGGGCTGAGGCCAGTGGGAAGAGATTCAATAAGACCAAGTGTCAGGTCCTGTACTTGGGCCACAACAACCCCAGGCAACACTACAGGCTTAGGGAAGAGTGGCTGGAAAGCTGCCAGGAGGAAAAGGACCTGGAGGTTCTGGTCAAGAGCTGGCTGACTATGAGCCAACAGTGTGCCCAGGTGGTCAAGAAGGCCAACGGCATCCTGGCCAGCAGGACAAGGGAAGAGATCATCCTCCTGTAGCCAGCACTGGTAAGACCACACTTCAAATGCTGTATTCAGTTTTGGTCCCCACACTACAAGAAGGACATTGCAATGCTGGAGCATGTCCAAAGAAGGACAATGAAGCTGGTGAAGAGTCTAGAGAACAAGTCTTATGAGGAGCAGCTGACGGAACTGGGATAGCCTAGAGAAAAGGAGGCTGAGGGGAGACCTTCTTGCTCTCTACAACTGCCTGAAAGGAGGTTGTAGCGAGGTGGGGCTCAGTATCTTCTCCTGAGTAACAAGCGACAGGATAAGGGAAATGTCCTCGAGTTGCACCAGGGGAAGTTTAGAGTGGATATTAGGAGAAATTTTTTCACAGAATGCGTTGTCAAGCACTGGAACAGGCTACCTAGGGAAGCAGTATAGTCACCATCCCCAGAGGTATTCAAAAGACATGTAGGTGAATCTTAGAGACACAGTTTAGTGGTGGGCTTGGCAATTCTGGGTTAACAATTGGACTTCATGATCTTGAAGGTCTCTTCCAACATAAACAATTCTATGATTGTATGATTCTATGATTTTTGTTCTGTGTTACCATCAACAGTAGAATGATCTTGCTCTTCCCAGGAGAAAATTCCTTGCAACAAGCTGGCATTGTTATGTTTCTGGGCCAATTTGCCAGTGGATCAATGATAAAGTACATCTTACTGTCAATTCATATCATATGAGTTTCTTGCCTTGCAATGCAACTGAATAGCCCTTAGCAGGAGGTGTGGAAGAATCTGTTCGAGAAATTGCGGTGAACGAGGCAGGGATATCTTTCCCAGACTGAACTTCTGAATGCTGCTTGCTGCCTGTTCATCTCAGAAAACATACAACCGAATAGTGTTCAAAGGTGTTTCTTCCCTGGCAAAGTCTCACGCCAAGTGCCCTCAAGGGAAAGCATTTGGGAAATCCTTGGATCTCCTCTGAATGCAGCAGCACTGCACATCAAGTTTCAGAACAGACCACACAGATGGATAAAATGCCAGCAGAAGGAAACCCATGAAAAGAGACTGCTTACTGAGATACCGACAGACATCACCATTTCAAACATCTGAAGGGCCTGCTCTAATGCCTACTGAACTCAATGGAATCAATGTCACTGGAAGGGAGCCCCTGGTTTTTGAACTGTACTCTTAAAATAAGCACATTTTGTTTAGGCTTATTTGTTTTGTCTTTGAGAGCTGGCAAGGGCTTATTTGCTTAAAGCTAGCTATGTAGAGTTTGTGACATTGTACACAGTTTCAGGCATGCTAGGGCTGCAACTTTATCCCTTCATAGAGCCGTCCTGCTAGGACAGTACACTACAGGCACTTTATTTTGCTCTGTCTCTTTAAAAACAGAACTATCTCCTTATCTGTACTCTTATCTGACTCTAAGGTCTTATGACTGTGAACACTGCTAGGAACCAAAAATGTGTTAACATGCACATTCAAGGGAAGGGAGCCTTTGTGCCTTACAGTGAATCCTAGAACTTCCACTTAAAGTGGTGGCGGCTTATTTTGATTCCTGTAAAATCTGAATAGCAGCTGTCACCTGCTTTGGTTTCATTTCTTCCTCTGTGGAGTCTGAGAAAGGGTAATATGCCAGCTAATCAGGAGCACATCAGCTCTTATGTACTATTTCCTTCTGTACCCCTTTAGGGCAGTTAAAGAAAAAACACAGAGAAGTTATGTCTGAGTTACCTCTCTCACTGGGGGAACTAGAAATCTTCCAGTTACCCAGGCAGGACAAGGAGAGGACAGTCTCTGGATGTGGTAGGATTGGTAGTATTTAGCTCAGCTTCCCTTCTGAGCTCTCCAAAAACTGTTCCCTGTACTCATCACAAAGCTTTGTCTACAGAGTCCATTCTAACTGGCTTACTTGTGGTGCAGATGTTGTCTTGTACTATCTGTAATAGCTTGTATTATCCACCAAAGTTACAGAGTTACAAAGTTATGTAAGTCAAATATATATATTTATCTATTTATCTATTTATCTATTTATTTCTCCAGCAAGCAAATAACTCACTGTGCAAACCCGTCACGCTTAAGGAGTCTGATAACAGAAGATGCTCTGGAGGAGGTGCCTGCTCCTAAGGGGGGGATCTTTTATGTTCCCAACTATTTTCAAGCTGCTGAGTCGGTTTAGGAGCTCAAGATGAATATGAAGGTATGACTTCATGAGATTGAGACTATATAATCCACCCAAAATCTATGCTGCTTTTAGGAGGAGGGCATGACAGAGTGTTTAGTGTTGCCTTCTGATACGCATGTGATAAAGAGCAAAAAAGAAGTGACGAGACATGTAGAAACGTACACTCATGCACCTTCAAGAGGTGACAGGAGGGGGACAACAGAGACATAGAGTTCAAGAGATGCACCACAGGGATGCACTAAGTAAGAGGGGAAAAAAGGTGGAACATCAGTGAAGTGGCAGTGGTGCATTTCTGCAACTGTTTGTTCCCAGGAACTATGTTGCAAACCTCTGAGATTTATGCACTCTGGAACTGTTAGCAAGTTTTTGATCTGAATAGCTTACAACTTAAATTGTATATAAGACGTTACTGATCATCCCTTCAAGCCTGGGTAACAAAACATAAAGTAGTAGTAATTTGCTGAAGAAGTCTTCAAGAGGGCAGAGAACTCAGCGTCACAGTGGCTAAAATCTAGCTGCTCTGAGAATAAACCAGCTTTCTAGATCTTGACTCTTTATGGCTGAACAGCCAAATATATGCCAGCTACTTTATTAAATGCACCTGCTCTTAGTCTGAGTTTGTTTTCTATTTAGACCTTTTAAGGCTTTTATGATTTTAAGATAAAGGATACTGCAATTCTGTCTTCTTCTGACAAGCAGTACAAGATGAGCTGATGTACATCCTTGAGGATTAGCTGTGAAGCACGTTGACAATCCTGCCTCAGTTTCTGGGCAGCCAGAAGAGTGAAGAACAACTACAAACAGAAGTTTCCCCTGAATGCAAATTGATCAGTGGTGCTACACAGTAGGAGGCAATTACTGTAAAAGACTGGAACTGTATCTATTCATTTGCTTTTGTTTGCTTGTACAAAGTAGGTTGTTTCTTTATTCCCTTTTATTCCCTTTCAAGCCAGAGCATAAATTTGCTTCAAGGTTGAACATATGAGCTTTTGGAAAAAGCCCTTGTACCTAACAAAACACAACTGTACCTTATACACGCATGCAAAATAGAAGATATTCCATTACTTTAGCTTCATTTTTCTTTTGTTCAGACATTTCTGTGGCATTCAGTGGAAAGACAGCTGTTGTATTGGAGACACAGTAAATGTTAATTAAATAAAATATTAAAACAATCTGCATCAAAGTTGAGTAGAAGTGATCAACAACAGATTTCCTTCTGTATTACTTAGGAAATTCTTGCATTTCTACATCATTTGGTAATAATGCACAATGCAAGTATGGTATTGAAATAGTATACAAAGGCCAATGACATAATATCATAAGAAAAACCTCAAACAGCATTTCCAGAGGGTAACACTTAGCCAGTTATGTCTTGATATCAGAGCCTGGACAGCAGCCCTGAAATTGTCTAAGTTGAGGAGTATGTGAGAAAACCAACTGTGGTCAGCATCCTAAATAAAAGTCAATATTCATTTATATATTTTTAATAAGTTAAGGTCTGCTTTAAGTTACCTGCTTAGGTCAGGTTCGTTAAAAGCCCACCTACTTCAGCACTGTTTAACATTAGTCACCAGATGAGAATGACTTTCCTGGGAATGGAGGTGTGGTTTTAGCATGTATGTGCTCATTTCTACAGCAGTGCAGGGAAAATGTTTCTGTCCTTCCTGAACCCTTTAAGCAACACATGCAAATGAAGACTCTTTCAGATACATTCAGATTCCCTGCATTTAATGATGTAAAGAGAGAAAAAGGGATTATTAGTAGGGTCAAACTGTACCTTAATCACAGCCTGATGCCTGGCTGCAAAGGGTATTTCAGAGGAGCAGTACCCCAGGAGCATTTTCGCAGTTGCAGGGAGATTGTGTGCATGTGTGTGCCAAACAAACAGTAATCCAACACTTGTCCTCCAAGGAAAAACTCAGTCTGCTCTTCACTGGCGAGGGAAACCTGATACCTGATCCCAAGGAAATCACAGTGAATATTACATCTTTTATCTAAGTCCTTATTGGAATGGTCAGCTACAAGAAGCTGGTTTACACAGTTCTATTGTTGAAAGGGAGGCAAGCGCTTGTGCTCATACAGGAAAGAATTACAACAAATAATAGTGTCAGGGAATGGCCATTGCTGAGGACCTGACCTCTACATCATATGTGTTTCAGGGAGATTTAACTCCAATTAGTGCTAGTCTGGCCTAGAGTGCACCTTGCATTTCAATTTCATCTGAAAGTTGTCTCGTACACATGTCCTACGAGTCCACAGTATGATCCAAGGCTTTGCCACAGGAATGGGCTGTGGGTTTACTTCAAAAGCACACTCCTGATTCACACTGAAGTACCAGTGGGGATGTACCCTCAGGCGTTTCAACATCAGATACACTGGATGGAATCAAACCCTAGGATTGTTTGGCAACTGTCTGAAGCTATCCCAGGGCTGAGGTAACAGATAAGTCCCCAGCGGACTGGAAAAGCGGGAAGCCATCTCCAGGAGCTCTGATGCTTTCCTGGTCCATTTGCCTATGAGCAGGTAGAAGGTAAGATGATGTGGAGCAGCAGATAACAAGGACAAAGAAAACAAGCATCAGGTGTGATCTCCCTGTATTAACTCCTTGGGAAAATAAAGACACAGCACTCTTACTGATGCTACTGGAACAGCGCAAACCACAAATACTTTGGAAGACAAGCCTAAAATCCTAGAAGATCTTAACCCAATAAGTAACAGTGTGAATAAAGAGGGTGAAAATCAGTCAATGAAAGTTCAAGGTCACATATTTTGCAATAACCAGATGCACAAATACTTTCTGGAGAAACACTGCAGAAGTTCTGCAGGGGCTTATAGTCCACATGGGGAAAATGTGTTATGTGGCTACCGAAAAAGCAAGTACTGAGTGTCATGGGAAAGTCACACAACACAGTCTTTCTGTTTCAGTTGGTACTAACAAAACCCCATCAGGAGCATTGTGCCCTCCACAGTTCAACATAGCTCAAGACTGTGGTCAAGCTGGTGACACTAAGGGAGAAATCCTTGAGAAATGCGGTCTGTAGGACAGATTAAGCTGGGGTTGTTTCCTAGTCTTGCAAGGGAGAGCTGATTACTTGTCTTCTGACTTGTCACAAGCTAAGAAGTAGGAAGGGAACAAGCTGTGCTCTGTGTTTACTGTAGGAAGACAGGAGTGATGGCCTTCAACTGCAGGTAGGGAGATTTAGACTAAACATGAAGGAAAACTTTCTACAGTTGAGGATAGTCAAACACTAGAATAAATTGTCTAGGGAGGCTGCAAACTCACCATTATTGGAAGTTTTGAACAGGAGGAATGTTTGAAGTACTTGTCCTGACTGTTGATGTAGCTGGTCCTGCTTATATTTTAGGTATTGAAATGATGATCTCCTAGGTCTCTTCCAACTCTTCAGCTCTATGTTTCTATCAAGAGACACAACCTAGCCAGTCCTTCCCTTCTCATAGCAAGTCTGTTTTGTTGGCCAACCTGTACCCAGGGGACAGTTACCATGACTGGGGGTTCTGGCTTCAAGAAAAAAAGGGTCATTGTCCAGTTTGGAACGCAGGATGCTTCTCTACAGCCCACATCAGACTGCAGTTCTTTCTGTGGTGTTGGTACGACATCTGAATTCTTTAGATATCACAAGACAGACACCAAAAGCCACAGGACAGCTTCAAAGCATGCCTTTAGAGAAAAGTATTTGAAAGCCATCCTCCATCATGATGCAAGAAAAATAAATCATTGATTGTTCTTTGAAAAAATAATAGACTTGTCTTCTTCATAACGTGGTGCTTCCAATGGAACACAAAAGTCTTTTACAACAGCGTCACAAAACCTAAAATTATGTCTAAGCTACGTATCATTGAAAAAAAAAAATCCAGAAAGAACTAAAAATGTGGATTACAAGCTGCCTGTGCCTTAGAAAGAGCAACTCACTGTGTGCAGAGTAGTGATTGCACTTGTGTCTCTCAGATACTGCAGGACATTCCTGACAAGGCGTAGCAGTTTATTAGGAGCCTTTAATAATCTAATCTGTCTCCTCCCACCACAGTTTTGCAACTGCATACTGTGTGGTGCATCTTAATTACTCCTGCAGCAGCATCCACCTGCACAAGCACCTGGCATGACACCTTGCCACAATATTTTATCCATTTAATTTTTGTCTCCAGTCAATGCTTGCAAGACCTTCAAAGGGAAAAAAAAATGATGTAAATGATTCCTACAAACTGCAACTCAGGTATTTATTTGGAAAAGGCTAACAGTATGCCTGTGTTCATGGCTCCAAGGCAGATGCAAACAGTAACCTATCAGTAGATACGACATGTAAAGAATAAGGGTCAAAAGAGCTTAATGGATAGATCCTAGTGGTAATTCTTCATGACATTTTTGCACTTTTATTTTCATCTTACAGAAGAGGATCTGGCCTTTTTAAAGGTTGCACTTAGGGCGTGGCATTCTTGTATTGAGTTGCATTTAGCCTGACATGACAAGCAGTGCACTCCTCAAAACATGCACAAGCCAAACATTCCCTGTAGCAAAAAAATTAATGAATTTGTAAGTATAGTCCATTAACAAAGAATCAGAAAAACTTCCCGATGAGCATCTGCACACAGAGGTTGTATGACAAGTTGGATGGTCCTACAAGATAAGAGCAGTATGCAGGCTATCGTACCACTGCCAGCGATGACTGCTCTTCCCTTTCACCTGGCAGTGCTGAACTCCCCTGACCCTGTGGGAACTGAGTCAGGTTCCTTCCAGGGACCAAGCAAGTTGCAGCAGACTGTGCCTGCAAATTATTTTCCTCCTTCCTCCCTCTCCACCTTTCCTTTATTTCCTCCCAGGTGCTGTGTTTCTGCTGCGGTCCATGGGCACAGACTGTGATCCTGCCTTCTGACACCTTGCATCACTTACTTCTTGCCAGGCTCTAACCTTCCTAACCTGGTGGGAGGGAAAAGGAACGGCTACACATCCCTCTGTGTCATCACTGCCATCTCTGCAGCTGTACCAGAGACTGTGTTGGGATGTAAGCAGCCACCAGCTTTTCTTACATGACATGCAGCTACACTGGCTACAGCTGTACGAGGCTGGGAAGGGTAAAGCTATCCCTTTTTTCATTAAGCGTATTTATAAACATACAGTACACAAGCATTTTTCCTTTCTTCACAGTGACAGATGATTATATGTCTATGAAATGTTTTCATTTATTTGGCGCCAGAGTAATCAAAATCAGTTGAAACTGTGGTGATGAAGGGAAGGAAAACAAGTAGGCGTGGGATTGACTGTGCCTCTCACTCTCCGGGCTGTCCAAGGGTAGTAGCTGGCAGAAGTGCACCCCTTGCAGATGAACATCTTATTCAGTTGGTAATTGTTCCCAGTTGTGCTCATGGCCTCTGTCCATTAAGGATGTAGCCCTGCATAACTTTAAAAGCAATTGACTCTGCTCTGGAAACACTGTGGGAGCGTCTGAGCCAGCATGTGCGTGACTCCATTTAGGCAGAAGAGAACTGGTCCCAGAAAACCTTTGTGAATGAAATTTTCATGCTTTCATGTCTGCCCCAGTGCAGATTCTGGGTCAGTCCTTCTGATCTCAAACATCCGGTTTAAACGGGTGTTTTCCGCTACATAGATAGAAAAATATTTCCATTATAAGCCTTCAGTCGCTCTGCATAGGCAAGCAAGGGGGATGAGGTAGGACAAGGGAGTTTAGGAGACTTTGTCACAGACGTCAATGTAAAAAGAAAAAAAAGTGCTCGGATAAAAAAAGAAAACACACCCCACATTTCTCTTCTTGTCAGTGAGAAAACCAAGAACTTTGTATGTTCTTCTTAAAGCCAGATGGCAAAGATTTCAGTGATGATGTTTTTGTTTGTATTTCTTCCCACCTCTTTCCCTATGTTTTCCCTGTCAGCAAGCAGCAGAGACAGCTCTGTGGCTGCAGATGGCTGCAGAGGTGGCCCATGCTTCTCCTTCCACAGAAGCTTCCTGGGACATTCCCCACTTCCTCCAGAAAAAGGCTCCATCCAAGTACTCCACCTCTGATATTACACATGAGCTGGTCACTGGCTGCATTTGCAAATATTGTGCCTGCAAACCACAGCCTTTATTTAATGTCAAAGAGGTTCTGTATGCTTTGGCTGCGTGTCTGGGCTGTGTGTGAACCTGTGTAGAGCAAGAAGCAGGCCATGGTGGCTGGTTGCAATGGTGGTTAAAGGGAGCTGGAGGTACCTTTTCCCTTTTCTCCCATCAGAGACTGAGCAGTTTATCTCCTCTGAAACATGTTTGGTTTACAGTGGTCAAAAGTGAAAGCTAAACAGAGGCTTTGTGGACATCATCATGATTATTTGAACCACGTCAGCACAGAAGAGCTGGAAATTCATTGTTTTCCTACATTAAAAAGAAAACAAAACAAAACCAGCAGTTCAACCACTGAGGTCAAAAAGGTTTGAGGAAAATACCTATTCTCTCACTCCCACTCAGCTTTTTCTTGCTAGGCCCTGCAGAGCAGCTTGAAAAAAACTTCCTTCAAAACTGAGACATTCCCCTCCTCATTAAAATTGTGTATCATACACATATACATATGTATATATATATATATAAAACTGAGTCCAAATAGCATGGAACTGGCTCTTGTCTACTATGATTATTTCTCACTCTGCATTAGTAGATATCATCGAGCATTTCCATATCTTTTTATGAATGGACAAAACCACAACCCTGAAAAGCAGCAAGAGCTCAGTGTTCACAGCCATCACTGACAGTGAAATGGAAACAATCCTTCTGGACAGATAGCTGCCCTGAGGCCATGTCCTGGATGACACCAGATGCCTTTTAGTGGGCAGATATCTGAGCACATCCCCTGGGGAGACAAGGTGGGCCTGCTGCAGGAGGGTGGCTCAGAAAGCCGTCTTGGGGGGCCAGGTTCCCCTCAGAGTGGCTGAGCAGGTTGAAAACCATCAGGCTGTAGAGTCTGATGTGTGTGAACATAGCCTCTTACAAAACACTTAAGAAAAATCAAGTCTTTAAAAGGGAGAGAGGGGGAAGAGGGGGGAAAGAAACAGCTTTTGAGACCAGTTGTCTTCTTACTTCAGGATAATTCAGTAAACAATCTTAATTTGGGGGCAAAACTTACTTTCTTAGAACATATCATGTCATCTCACGGTGGCAACTGCACTGTTTAAGGCTGATTATGTGGATGTTGCTACTGCTTGGGGAAACTCATTAAAACAGCTGGTAAACATTCTTCTGTTTTACTCACTATTCTAAGAGACGGGTAGATAATATGGGATAATTTATATGGAGGGACTTTTTTTCAGCACCTGATATTATTGGCTAGTAGGACGGATGACCATTTGCAGATAATTGACTATACTTCCTCTTCAAGGATATATTAGACAGCATATGCACTCCAGAGGCTCCAGCCCAAGATGCTTTTCCTTTTGATAGACTGCCTCTTGGCAGACAAGTAGGAGCACTGGTTTCTGGGCACTTCAACTGCTGTCCTCATGGCTTTCAAAAACCCATTCAGGGTGACAAGGCTGTAGGATACATAAGCAGTATCTTTATTGACTGCACTTGTGACTCTTGTCAGCCTGCAAGGTTGAGCTATTTGCAGATGTCAAAAGAAAATGAATGTTACCCATCTGGTAATCTACAAGTAAATTACTTGTCTATCCATCTGTCTATCTGTGTAACAGTAACTGGTTAACTTCAGGTGCCCAAGACCTAAAAGAAGTTTCAGTTTGTCTAATGTACAGGCAAATATAATGCCTGTCTACTTAGATCAGTTTTAAAACTTGAATGAATTTTTATGTGTGTGTGTGAGGCAAACAGAGGGTAAGAGTGGGAAATGAGGCAGGCTCCTAAATCTGTCAAAATACAGTATGATCATGTCAACACATTTAACAGACCACTTGACAGTGGACTGCCAAGTTCATTCATATGTGTGCAGACATACATTCCACTTATTTACATTCCTCTAAATCCCTTCTCTGACTAAATATAGATGAAATAAAAAAGATCAAAACATTAAAATTAAGACATGGGGAAAAGGACTCCTCTGGAGAGCATGGTATTCAAAACAGCAAGATTTCAGTCTTTACCAGTACATGTTAAAGCACAGAAACATCTGTTTCATTCTCCCCATATTGGAGCTGGAGGAATTGCCTGGGAGAATCCCCTCCAACAGCTTGGGGCAGAGCCCGGCTCTCCCAGTGCCTGCACCAAAGGCTTCTCTGCTCCCCTGAAAATTGCCCAGGCTTTCTTTTCTGCTTGGAGTTTGAGACCTTCTGAGGTAAGTCCCTAGGCGCTCAGGGAAGAGGAAGCTGAAAAAAAGACTATGCACCTTTACCACAGAGTTCAAAAAGACTCAAGGAGTAGACTGCAGGCAGAAAACACACCGCAAACACTGCGTGTGACTTGTTTTGAATATCGCTAAAAACTTGCACTCTTTGTTTCTGCTTTTTGGTCTGCTTTGAATTTCCTTACATGGCCCGGGAACAGGCCAGCTCCCCTGGAGATCTTGCCAAACTTTGGAGTAGACCCAAAAGGATGCCTGTGCACGAGACAATGGTTAAAATTTGGGTGTTTGTGTTTCATCTGCATTTTTTACCAGACAGACAGAAAAGAACACCCACCATGCTGACTTGCAAGTCTTTTAACTGCTCTGTCTTGGTTGCTTTATAACTTAGATAAGGACGGCAAAGTTCTCCTGCCTTCTACATGAAATACATTCATATTAATCTGAAAAGTACTACAGGTGTCAAGTATTACCTCTAAAGTAATTAATTTAAAATGTTATATATGTATTGTTTACAGCAGAGCTAACTGCAAAGTTATCAGAGCTCTACTGGCAGTATAAAAAATAATTTCAGCTATGGAGCTGTGTGGGTATTTTTCTTCTGTGATGCACTAGAGATCTGTAAAGTCAGGTTAAAAGCACACAGATCATACTTGATAGTTGAAGTATTTAATTAAAAACTGCACTTACAATCGTCTAATTAAAACTGCACCTTCAATATATTCCATTGGTGCTATGGACATGAATTACTTCTCCAGGAGCAACCTGCCTCTCATGTAGAGGTACGTAGATATCTGTTAAAGACACAAGAACATCTACTGTTGGACAGTCTAGAACTTTTTAACTTTTACAAATAATTCTGCATGTATCGGAAGACAAATGGCTCCCAACCTGATGGTCTACATATATGTCTCAGGGAATGAAAATACAGTCAGCTTAACTTTCAGGACACTGAGTAGTGCGATAAGCATGAAACCCGTGTCAGAACTTTTAAACCACCTTGTCTTGTGGACCTAGTCAGATATTTAATGTTATTTGAACATGGCTGCTGTAACTAAATTTCTTTCTTATAGTAGCTCTTAGGAAGGGAGTGTTATAGAGTGAGCATCTCCCACAGTGCTATTTGCTCTCAGCACACAGAAAGAATGGTGTCAAAGGCAGCCCTAGACAGGACACAATAATTCTAACACCTAATGGCTGCATGTGACTTCAAATGTTTTACAAAATGATTAAGTAAACCTCTCCACATCTTTGTGAGATATGTAAAAATAATTTCACTTGGAGAAAAAAAAAAATGATTAGCTAAAGGTCAGAGGAAGGCTCATGTTTGAACTCTTTCAGCAATTAGTGGAATTAAGACAGCCTCCTAAGTGCCAAAATTTTCTTTTTGACTCCTGGAGCTCCTGGGAAACCCTGCGCTTTTCTCATAGTGAAACTTTACAAAAGCTGTCACCGGTGTGGAATAGTCATTACTGAAATGGTGTTAAAGACAATTATTTTGAACAGTTCTCGTTTTGATTTTATTCTAAGGTAGCCATCATGTTATGTTTAAACTGCAGGCAGGAAGTACTATTGCTGTAAACCACTCCCATTTCCCTGCATTTATAAGCTGCAAAGACTCCTTATGCTTCTGTAACCTAGAAAAGTCCTAGCTGAATCAGCAGTGCAGCCTTATGAATTTATTTTGTAGAGCTGTTGTCATTTCAGCATCAGCGCAGAAGAGAAACTACTCACTAGTGTGTCCTTTCGTAAGGACTGACCTTACACAGGCATACTTGGTTGGTTATTTTTTCATACTGACCAAGTATTGGAAAGGCAACAGGTTTTAGGCTTGCAGGACAGAATCAGTTAAACGGAGCACATTATCTGTCTACAGCACGTGGCTTTATGATCTTACCCATCCATCCTGAGCTACCTCAGTCTCTCTTGGTGGTGGAGGGCAGGGCCACTACTGCATGGCTGTCACCTGCGGAACCTCCTCATTGATAACAAAAGCTGTCCACTGAGGCCATAGTTAAATCAAACACTTGGCTGTTATAGCCCTAGGGCTGCTTTGGTTTTAAATGGCTGTGACTTTAGTTGTTGCTTGCTAGACTTTTCCATAGATAGTCTCAGTCATTCCAGTGCTCTCAGCCCATGTATTTGCTTCTGAGTATCCAATTGGATGTAAAAATCTAAGCAGTGCCAAATACACCATGTTTCTCCCCAGTATCTGCAGGTCTTGAAAAATTAAAATACTTTTTCTGAGTTTTGTAAAAGAGGAAGCTATTTAAGTGGGAGGGAAGAGGCAAATTTAAGGAAACCTCCTAACAGATCCCTTGGAGCTGCTTCATGTTTTAGGGACTGAAGCATCCCCAGATGGAGGATGTACCCAAAGTCCTGTAAACAGCACATCTCCATCTAACCCAGAGTTTGGAGCTGATGCATGTTACTCCATTACAACAGGGCTACTGCTGAGGGTAGGTGCATATCCAGACCTTCGGCGTTGGCTGAAAGAAACTGCTTTTTTGACCTCAGCAAGGCAAAGTTTTTCCATAAAGCCCATCTGTGTGCCTCCTTTCTCTTACTGACCTGAAAATAAAAAGTAATTTCATAACTATTTATTATGGTTTTCCATTCTGCAAGGCCTCTGGCTGAACACATCTTTCTTCCAGCTGTCTCATCCAGTTTCCCATCATCTCCCCAGTACAGCTCCCAGATCTTCCCCAGCTCTCCATTTTCCTCTCCTGCATCAGCAGCTTTTCTACATCCCTTAAACATCCTCAGCTTCACACCACTTCATCTCCTGTCTCCAGACTCAATGCCTTCAGCTTCCTCCCAGGTGCCATACTGCTCCTCCTGTGTCTCCTGCTGGGAGCTGCACAAAGGACAGCTGGTGGCTGCGGCTGCACCAGAGCCCGTCGTGCTTGGGGTCCCCATGTAGGCATGTTGCCTGGCCAGTCTCTGACTCCTGATACAGATAGGGGTGAGCTTTACCTACCCTTCCTGGTAATCTCTGGTGCTTGTACTTGCCATCAAAATTTTGGTTGAAAGTGGCTACCTCTCCAAAAATTACAACAGGGTAACAAGAGAACATGTAGACAGGTATTGCTTCCTTAGAAAACTACCTAGAACTGCAGAGTGTTCATCTTGGTTGCCTGTTTATTTTGCTTTTCACTGTAGTCTTGATATGCAAGGATGAAAACACACAACAGTCTCTGACAAAGAAGGAAAACATATTTTTCTGCTTTGCAGAGAAAAATGGCCCAGTCAAGAAGAGTGAAACATGGCCATGCTGTGTCATTTGTGGTGCTCTAACATACCTGCCTGGCTTCCAGCTGCTTCTCCAGAGAAATGACCATGGGTTCTGCAGTATTAATGGCAGCAGAATCAGGCTCTGAGGCTGAATAGGCCCTCTGGCCCCAGATGGCAGGATCAGAGCAGGACACCCTGCTCTGACAGTCTCCTGGACTTCAGTTCATTGTGCGCTCCTCCCAGCCTGGGAGATTTCTTCTGTCTGTGTAAAAGCCAAACCCACTAGCATTTAGTTACCAACACTGCTGTTTATTTGATGTCATATTTTTGCATTCACTATCACCTTCTGGTAAGCTAATCTTTATGTTCTTTGCTTTTTTGACCTTGTTTGTATTTCGTCTTTCAGTCTGTTCTCTGTCTTACTTTTAGATCCCTTTCCCTATGCAGTCCCCTCAAATATATCCATTTGAGCGAGCACTGCAGAGAAGTTACACCCCAGGCAACTTTGTACTTTCCCGAGGCTTTGGTTCACATTATCCATGAACTCTGGACAACCTTATTATACTGTACTTTGCCTCTGAAAGATCTGTTCTGCAACCAGAAAGCTATTTACATAAAAAAGGAAGGTTGTCTTATACAAAACACAATTATATCACTTATATACCAACACACTTATATAGCACACTGTGTGTGCTAGACAGGGTCCAGAAACCAGCTCTCTGAAACCTCTGCAGCAGAGGAGTATTCCCATCTGTGTGCCGGCTCCAGGGGTGAACTCTTGTTTCTGGAATTTGCTTCCTCCAAGAGTTCGTCAGAGCTAGCCTTCGGGGGTCTGGAGGGCACTGTGGTGAGGAGGCTTGCTTTGGCAAGCCCCTGGGCTCTGCTTAGCACATTGTTATGGGGAGACATACAAAATCAAGGAAAGAAAGGCAGTTGTCGGGCCAAAGTGGAAGTGGCTGGGTGTTACTTGCTTGATTTGCCAGAACGTATTTTTAAATATGGAGAAGTGCCCAGAAATGGTCTGTTCTGTGCAACATAAAGGTCCTACCATGAATATATATGTATCTGTACACATATACATATATATGTATAAATCATATATGTATATCCTTTTCTGCTCCCTTCCCACCTCCTCCAAAAATGACTAAGAGTGCATCAGACAGAGAAAACATTTTTGTCTTTTGCCAGTCAATATATGTTAATTGATACAAATCTCTAAGCTCAGATGTTTCATAAAGAGAAGTGTGCTCTGTCCCCTGAGTCACCTCTTGGTTCTCAGCACCAGCTTTGTGCCTTGTGGTCTGATGTTCTTCTCTTTCTTCAATTATCTGTATTTTACAGTTTTTACCCTTCCTCAGTTCCATGCCCTCTGAGTTCCTGGAAGTCTGTTTCTTCAGTATGGTAAATCTTTCTGGCTATTGTCTGGGTCATATGCTTTGTTTTGCATTGCTGGAATCCTGCTTATGGTTAGTTGTACTTCAGGGTCCTGTTTCTCCAAACTCTGCCTTTACTGATGGCATCAGTTCTTTCTCCGTCTTTAGGCTGAGAGAAGCATATTCAACATGAATTCAGTCAAAAGAGCTGGGGAAAGTTATAGCACCAATCGATATATGTCCTCTGTTTCCAGGTTTATTTCCAGGGTGCATGCCCCCCTTCTTTGCCTCCAGCTTTTCTTCCATCTCATTTGCTTGTACAACAGCAAGAGCCAGCATACTCAGGTGCAATCTGCAGCCCACTGTCTACAGGAAGAGAAACAAAGCCGAATCTGTACTGTCTCTCTATGAGACAGATTAAAGGGTTAGAAAGAAGGAAGCACTCACTGATTTTACAGAGGGAATGGAGGCTAAAAGAGAGGAAATTACTTTCCCAAGGCTGAATGGGAAGCAGCCTGACGGGACTTTTTGCAAGCCAACAGTGAAGCAGACTGCTGCCCGTCTTGCTTGTCTTCCCATTCCTACCTAAAGCTTTGACAAACTCTCTGGGTTACCATGCCATGCCTCAACTCCCTCCATCCTCCATATTTGGACTGAAAAGCTTCCCATCAGATGTGTTCTTCTTATCTTAGCTGTCATTTGTTGTTGCTGCTGCTGCTGTGCTTTGTGTATGAATAGGGTTTGTGCAGCTTGTTTCTTTTTGTGTCCCTGCTGAATGAGTTAAGATGCAAACACAAATACAATAAAGGTCAAAATTTCACAACCAAACTCCACCAAAGAAGAAAGTATTGTTACAAAGCAGGATGTTTATGGACATATTTGCATGTTCGTGATGCAAATGAGCTTGAGCATTTTGCTTAAGGAAATTACAAATTTCTAGTATGTATTAAAACCAACACAGTAGTCAGGGAGAAAAAAAAAGTAAGAATAATGGAGAAATACAATTCTTTTTCACTAACTGCAGTCTCATGTGTACCCAGGGATCCACCTTTGCAAAAATGATGTGAACATTTTCAGGCTAAACACATTCTGATGGGAGAGGTAACACTCCCCTGAATCAGTTCTCGGAAGGTAAAGGCCCACCCTGGCTCACATCTGAGCAACATCTTGAGCAGAGTGAAGATTCTGCTCAGCATGAGCTACAGCGACAATAATCTGTTTTTAATCTGCTCTCTATCCCACTAATTGAACGTGCAGGAATCTATTACAGCTCCCCAGAGGAGAGCCTGAGAGGACCTCTGCTTCCTCCTCCCGCTCCCCACTCCCATCCTGTGACAGCTCCAGATCAAAAATTTCAGGCTAGCCCTCTGTCTACAATAGGCCAAAACTCAACCTTCCTCCCACCCCCAGCTTGATCCAGGACTTAATATGATTTCCTGGATCTGTTTCTAGAATGAGGACTTCTTGTCTCAAAGAAGATTAGGAGGCTCTAGGGTGGTCTAATAGTAGCAACAAAATAAAATAGCTGTTTACAGCAACCCATGAGGAATACATTTGACCTCTGCAGTACCATGTCTTATTCCTTCAGCTGCACAGCGATGTACAGGCTGGATGCTCTCCACCTGAGAACGGAGGTGCTTCATCAGTTTCCCTTTGAGGTGACTCAGTCTGGAAAGTAACCAGACTTTCTCCATCAAACACATCACAGTCATGAGGGAAGTTCTCAAGAGAAACAGGAGGGAAAGAAATGGAAAGCAGATATACGAGATGGACTGAAACTGAGGATGAGATAGGGAATGAAAGTGAAGTCCAAAATCTTTGTAGCCTTTGCTTCCATACGGTTTGCAGTTGAGACAAATTTTCTTTTCTTACACCTTCAGAGTTATCCAAAACAACAGGTCTGACTTTTCATTTGTCTACTTTCTCACACCAAACCTTATAAACCTCCATGGCTGGAGGAAATTGATGGGAGAATTCACTGTACTGTCTCCCATCCCTCTTCCTCAGATGGACTTAGCTGGTGCTGATGCTGAGGATAACTGGAGGCTGGAGACTAGCTGAGTGATGACATGTTGGGTTGGTGTTTACATGTGATATTCACCCACAGAGGTCCAGGACAAGGAACTCATACACTTCCTGCACCTCCACCAAAGGTGCTACAAGAGACACAGAACACATGCCACTGCAGCTGCCCCACTCACACTGCAGCTAGATTGACATTAATGCACCTCTTATGTATTGTTCACCTTCTGCCTCTTAGACTTGAAGAAAGCAGATAATACACCTTATTCTCATCATAAAGCATAAAGGATGGAGGAAACTGCCTGACTGGGTAGAATTTTTGAACACTAAGATAGTTGGATGAAGGATCTTCCATGGATAGCACAGATGAAAAGACAGGATGTACCTGTATCTTTGTCAGGCTCAACTTCTCAGCAGGGAATTTAAAAATTTGAAATGAGGAGTAAACAAACTCTGCTGAGTGTCATGAGGCTCATTCTCAGGCTGCAGTCTTTCTGGGAAGCAATCAACTCAAAGCCAGCGATGATTTTCTCCCTCCATGTCCCTCAGAAAGACTAGTAACCTGTCAGTTGAAAAAATAGAAGAATTTCAAACTGAGGTCATTAAAGTGGTTGTTAAGGCATGTTGAAGAGCAGTAAGTGCTCTGCCCTTACATAAGGCATATCCCAGAGACTCCATTTCCAAGAAAGCGAGGTGATAATTAAAACCAGATTCAGGATCTACCCTGCTCCCAGCAGCAGCTTTTACATCTCAAGAGAACTTCAGCTGTTTAGCAAAATCCTGAAGGTACCAATTTTTGCCTTGACCTTGAACCTCCCTTGTACCTGCCTCATGAACTGATCTTAAGAAAATCAGTGCTAGGCTCATTGTTGTCCTCTGGCAGGTTCCCCAGGTACTTGAGGAGGTTTTGCACTGAGAAGCAAAGCTCACTGCTGGAAAGAGTTCTCTGTCGCTGCTGCCCACACGTCAGGAACACATGTGACCTCCAGCACATACAGGGTCCTTGTTGCCCATCTACATGCTTGCCATTGCCCTACAACATTCTCACCAATGCAACTGCCTTGCTTGAAAAATCTCTAACAGTTTTCTCTGCTGTTCACTTTCACCTGCCAGATCATCGTTCTTAGTGAACACAACGAGTTACAGCAAATAAAAAACAGCCGCAATTTTATTTAGAATGACTGCTGATGAAAGAGGATCACATCTAATAAATTGCAGATTGCTGAATGCCAGTGTTGGCTAGTAGGCTTTACTAAATAAAAGACACAGTTTAACACTTCAAAAAAAGATCTGTGTTATCATGAAATGCTGTAATAAAGCGTGACCCATTTTTTACTCCATTATTTATTTTGTTACCATGGATGTCTTTAACTTCCCCTGAGGACAGCACCCTAATCGTTTAAAGTAGGCGTTTTCTTTTTCAGACATATGAAAAGATTTTGTACAGAATGCATTAAAAGAGAAAGCACAGCTGTAAAGAGGAGTCTTCGTCTTAACCTTTTCAACTGCTGGATGTGTTTGTGTTTTATAGGCAAGCATAATATCTGGGTTGTCCATCAAACGGTAAGCTTGATTCTGATAAAAAATTTATTTTTGCTTATCAAGAGCAGGCCACAGGCTGCTGCCCTTCTTCAGAAAATCTTCTCCAGAACCTCAGAGTTTTGTTGGGCTAACGCCTGTGATTTGGATCCTCTCAGTTAAGCTATGGGGTTGTCATCCATCTTCTGATAAAACACCAGAAATATGGCAGTCTCTTATATCTGTTTTTTACAGAAAGAGTCAAAACAATCTACTCTAGCACTCAAGATGAGTAGTCAATGCACTTGTGGTAGCAGTAACTGCCTAAATAAGCAGCTTTACTTTGGAGATGCTAGGGGTTAGGGCTGGCTGCTCTCTAGTCAAATGACAGACACTCTCTACTAACCATTCTCCCCTCCCCAAGATGAAGAGAAAGGGAACGAAGGAGAGAGACTTACAGATGGAAAAGAAAACTAAACCAGCTTTAATGAAAATAATAACAATAAAATGACATATATACAAAACCAACATCAAACACAACCCCTTGAGGGCAATTACGCTACTGTTACCACCGATGCTGTGGAGCCCGCACTGAGGGAGTCCCAGACTGGACTCAGTGGCAAAAAGGAACCGTATTCAGAAGCTGGAGTCTGAAACTGGATTCAGGATCACACAGATCAGTATTGAAGGCAGAAGGAACAGAGCCCTCCTCAGACGCCAGCCACTGAAGAAGCGAGCTTGAACCTCATGGTCCCTCAGCTCTATACTGAATATGTCATGTATGGAATAGAAAACCTTGTAGGTCAGTTTGGGGTCACCTGTCCTGGCTGCTCCTCCCCACAGGTGCATCCCTTTACTTTCTGCATCCCCAACATGGTACATGAAATTTAGCAGTGACTTTGGTCTGCACAGGAGCAAGTATAAGCAAGAGCCTTTCTGCACACCGATCCTTAGTAGTATGTCTAAACATCAAGCACTATCACTTCTAGAAGCAGGCACTGTCTGTGAAAATATGCCCTTAACTTCAGAAAGTGCAGCTAGTTAGAAGAGGCTGTTCTGATAAGCAAAATTACTGAACAGCATTAGTTATGCTCTAGCTAAAACTGGGACAGGAGAGTGTTCTGCTCATTTTAAGGGTGTTGTGTTTGTTTTGAAGACTGGAACTTTCCCAGAATTCTAAAATGTCAACATTTTAAAGAAGATATTTTTCCAAATTTTTTTTTAATGACTCTTCCTGAGCTGCTCTAAATCTATTCCTACCCTAGACATGCCTTCTACATTGGGCATGCTCGATCCTTATGTATTTGCCACGAGGCTCTCTCCTTGGAAAAAAAAATAAAAATCAACCAGAGTAAATATTCTGCACAAAACTGATATTCTGTTACTATTCTGTGTGACTTCCTATATGGATGGTACTCCAGAATAAACATCCCCTTATTCTGGAATAGTATTTCCATTCTGTGAGTATAAGTGTTATTAAGAAGTAAAATGATTTTTTGTTACAGAGTCCACAAAGGAAGCTACCTTGGCAGAGTGGCTAGGGCAAAATTTCCCATGCAGGCTAGCACTAAACAATAAATTTACACAATCTGGTAACAGAAATATCAAAAACCTATTCTTCTGCCATTTCAATGGTAATGAATCAAGGTTTAGGTGTACATACTCTCTCTCCCTTGGATTCTGGAAACATAGATTACCACTTATACATTGCACAAGTCTCATACAGATTATAACTTTCTGAAAGTACATCATAAGTGCTACTACAACCACAGCCTCTAATCTGAAATAAAACACTGTATTTTCAAACCTTCTAGTTAGAAAACTGGCAATACCTGCTGAAAGCCATGTGTTTTTCACAATGTCTTAGTTAAGGGTAGTTCCAGAACCACTGTGGCAACCTCTAACTTCTTAGTAAGTCCACTCCCTGCTGCCCACTAGAGATTTACAGGATTTGTGTCATGCAGTGACATGTTTTTCAGTGGGTCTAATTCAACAGAATTTCTCTAACTATCATTCCTCGTGGTGGGGGTAGCAAGATGGTACCAAAAAGTCTGGAAATGCTGAAAGGCAGCAGGATTCACAGCGCTGAGTGACTTGGTTCACCCCTCAGTATGTGGTCTAATCTTCAGATCAGTGCTGCCAGAGACCTCGTCACTAAAGCTGATCTGTGTTCGAATATAGATTCATACATGGAAATTTTTAGAGGTATGTCTTCCTTTCCTTTAGCATCCACCATATCTCCTGGTAAAAATACTTCCAAGACCAAGAAGTCCCAAACAAGAGATGTCCATCCCAAGACAGTGCTTGCAAAAGTAACACTGCAATTCTATAGAACCTTTTTCTGAAACTCAGTTATTCTGAGACATTCTGAGGATGGGTTGGTGAATATTTCTCCCTCGCTTCCATAAATACCAGGTTTAGGAACATTTGAGAACTTAAAAATAGTCATCAGCCTTCTGCGGCATTCCTTCCTCTACAGACAATTGTGATGAGGTTGTCCAAGCTTTCCACATCTGCTGCATGGCTTCTGTATATCAGGTTTTTCTGAGAGCAAGCTCTCGTCAGAGTCCAATAACTACAAGTAAATCCCCAGTTTGCACTGACTTCGTGAGTGGGCCAGGAGTGTTCAGTGCTTCTGACAACCTTGTTCCTATAAAACTCACAGATTAATATGAACTTCCAAGAACAGAATACACCATGCCTCTTGTGAATAATATAAACCATAATTCCCTTGCTGCTGGAAATAAATAGTTTTATTCTGTCACTCACTATAAGGATATAACCAATTGCAAATCTCAGCTGTAAGGGAAAAAACACCTTCGGAAAAGCGAACAGGTGATTTTTAGTTTTAGACTAAATCTGTGAAAACTATTGGAAGCACTAATCTGTAATGCATTTCTTTTCTCCAAATCCCTCTGACAAGGAGTTCCAATTTTAGCTCTCTGCAATTTATAGAAAGGTAGGAATATAGGTGTACTTGACTGCAAGTAAAATACTGTGTGGTATGAAGCAGTTTATTCAACTGCTGCATCTAAGTATTTCAAGATGCACATGAGTGTAAGGCAGAGCAATCCCTGCAAAGCAGCCTGCTCTGAGAGCTCCCTCAGAGGCTTTTATGATGATACTTGTGCAGTGATGGGCACGGGCAGCTGTCTGCGTTGGAGGGATTTCTCTTTTACATGCACTTTGTTAACTCTGTCTTTACAGCGCAACTTGAAAAGTCTCATGCAGTTGATCTTCGCACACCCAGGGTTGTGATTTTTTTTTAATTCTCCCTCCACATTCATTAGACAGCACTCAGCCTCCGTAAGGAGGAAGCTAGGGCAGGAATACTCACTCTGAGACAGAGAGCAATTAACTGAGTGTCTCAGAGGCTGCGGTGGGTCTAGGTTCCCAGCACTCGATTGGAGGTGAACTGAGTATACAGCAGCTAGGAAGTTCTTAAATTTTTTCTACTATCCTCCCCAATTACATGACCAAATCTGCTAATGAACTATCCCATTAAAGCAGAGAGGTAATCCACTCTTGCGTGGGGCTGTCTGCCAAAGAGTTCAAGTTGTTAGGAAAAATGAAGTGGTACAGCACTCCACACTATTAACGTGCCAAAACAACAACAACAAAAATCTTTTCTCATGGTCCAGAATATTAAACAGACACAAATAACTTTCATTAAAAAGCCACATTTTCTGTATGGAGCTTTCCCTGGAGAGAGCAACATTTCTTTTCAGAAGTCGGATGAATTTTGCACTTCATTAAATGCCTTGATCTTTTCATCACATTAGCCTTTAATGCGACAACATAATCTTTAGTTTGTCTGGATTAATGATTAAAACAAATGCCTGCGCTTGTGTGCGTATGTGCGTGTCTGTCTGTGGGTGTGTGCAAAATCCTTCGCTAGTCTTTAAGAAACAAAATGTGAATGAAGAACCCACCCTATGTTCCTGCCAAAGGTATTGGTTTAAAATAGGTATGTATGCACTTTTTAAATTGCAGGGTTAAAAGCTAAAGGCCTCTACTTCTCCCCTGTGACAATCTCCATGGGGAAAGGTGATTACTGGGTGCCCCAGTTGCCTTCCTCCCTTCAAGACTCATCTGCTTTACAAGTGCACTTGGTGGGCTCACGTTGAGGTCTGAATGCTGTTGCTGAGCCTCACACAGCCCCACAATGAGACCATTATGGCTGTTAGCTGATGCTAGACTGATGGGAGAGAGGGAAGGCTGAGACAGAGATGTCTGACAGGGCTGCTGTTCCCAGCTCTCCCTCCGTCCCACCGTGCAGATGCTGGGCAGGCTCAGGAGCTGGCTCCCACTATCAGGAAAGGCAAATTCAGGGAGGACTCATCCAAACCTATCTCACCACGAATCGGTGTTGACTGACTGGGAGCGCAGCTGTCCCCATGGTGGGGCAGGAGGTACAGCTGCGTGTGGCAGCCATGCATCCAGGAGAACAGTGTGCCAAAAAAAGAAGGCGAGAGCCGTGAAGACCAAATATAAAACTCCATAGGTGTCTTTTTGGCTAAAGATGGAATAAATAATTCATCCTTTATGTGGCAATATACTGAATGGGGGTTAGACTCAGTTTTATGCCAAGAAAATTTGCTGGAGAGATTTTTGTGTGAACAAGTAAAACTATGTATCTTGGATAATGAGTTCTCTTACCTGACCCAGAAACAGAAAATTCTTTTGTACTTAAATCTCTTTAAAACCCCTTATTTGTATGTTGGTTTGGTTTTTTTTTCCAACTATGATGGAAGGAAGTGATAATGAGGTCATCTCCAAGAACATGCATCAAAGTTATGCAGCCTTTAAATACCTCTTTGATATAAGCAATGTGTCAAAACTGACACAAACACTCCAGCAGATTTTATTACTTTAAAATAATAATTTTTTCAATTAAAAAAAAAATTCAGATCAATTTTTTTACTCATTTACACTCCAGATATACTTGAAAGCTATATTGCTCTAGTTTCTACATTCAGACCCATGCACAAATTAATTGTCTATCCACATTTTAGTGATGGCCAATGAACCAGGCTAAAATTTGACAAAAGCTGCTGCTGCTTCTTTTCTTTTTCCTGGTGTTTACAAAACAAAGCTCTGGATGACATATGGAGCTGAATACCCATCTGCTTCAGAGACAGCATCAAAATATCAAAGCCAAAATTTAATGCAGAAACTGCTGTCTTGTCTTACAAACATGGGAATACCAAATTTCAGAAACTCACAGAACAGATCTGACACCAACATATGCCCCAAACAATCCTTGCAATGTGTTTCCAATCTGGGTATTGCAGTGAAATGAAGATATAGTAAAAGCTGAAGGGTCCTAATGCTGGAATCACTTAGGACACCATAGTCTCAGAATACATTCAGCGAAGGTTTAATTTCACTCAACTTCACATGTATAAAGCAAGACTTGTAGTCCTGGCTAATTACCTTGGTTCCCTGGACAGTGAAGGGAAAGAGTTGCCTGTCTCTGGAAGGAGGCTGCAGAAGAGCTGCCAAAGCTGGGAGGGATAACCACAAGCCCCTCTGCTAGAGGGCCAAATTAGGCAAGAGGAGCCTTATCACAGCTGCTACAGCAGAATGAAGGGAAGCTCCTGTGCAATTAAAGCATTCAGCTGGGTAGCAGTGTTGGGCTGGCCCTGTCAGGCAACACACAACTCCTTGGGACTCAGAAATGTTATAGAAGTTCACCCTTGAGCCTCTCACTGTTATGGCAAAATTGATCCACTGCGCAAGCTTGAAAGCTCAGGCGAACCTCTGTGGGCTGCTCTGTCTGCTCGCAACCAACGTGTAACCACAATCAAGCCTGCCTCTCTAAGAGATACAGCTATTGCTACTGACTTAAAGGAGCACAGGCAGGTAAACAGAATCAAATGAATGTCTTGAAAAGTGGCGTAATTGTGGGTGGAAATCTCTATTCCCCAAATCTTTCTGCTCCCTATTTCCTAGCTTTCCAGATACTTACAGCAAAGAGCTCAGCCACAATGATGGTTTTTAAGGTAGTGAAAATAAATGCCAAACAAGTTAGTTTCCAGTAAGATATAAAAGGCCACTGAATTCCTGGTGCACACAGACTTGTGAGTAGTAGGCTTTTTTTCTTGAAAACGTGTTATGTGACATGTCCTTGGAAAACATTGCGTGGATGGGTATTTTACAGTTTGTGATTGAGGAGTTTAGAAAGGACACTTGAAATTGTCTTGTATTGTAGCATACACAAATAAATTAGAAAAGAGATTTTAGAAGAACTGCATTATTTTATCTTTGTGACTTAAAGCACATTGCCCAGCTGAAGGAAGCTGAACCACAGAACATTAATATTTGGAAATATACCACTCTTGCTTCCCCCCTCCACACATAACACAGGGCAAAAAGGAATCCATGGTACAGATCAGCACTAGGCTTCCTACATTTTTAGTTTTAATAAATGATCTGTAGTCCTGATCTGCCACAGAAACTTTACAGTAGAGGGAAGTAATTCTTCATAAAACTTTAATACCAGCAAAAGCTCTTAACATAGATGCAGTTGTTTTGTGATATGCCTCAGCTCACACAGCATCCTGGTATAAAAATGCATATGAGAGTTCACAGCTCTAAACTGTGTTGCTACACTGGCAGATGTTTATGGTACGCACCCTGTCCCAGGATTATAACACAGAATCAGGGAATCTGGGAAGGAAGGTACTGGCTCTAAGCATCGTTAACTAACTATACAAACTCTGAGTATTGCCAGGTATTTAAACCCCCACTTGAAGAATGAAAAGAGTTCTCCCAGTGGCTTGATGTCCTCTGCTGTATGAGAGCTGTTTTGGAGCATTCCTCACCATCTAAACCCAGATCTAAAGCTCATTGAGTTAAACTGGCTTCAGATCAGACCTTACAACATCCTCCTGTGCTAGCAAAGCCAGCACATATTTTACCAGCAGTATTAGGCACTCAGTGAGTGCATTAGACAACTAGACTAATTTATAATACTTCAGGGTGTGTGTTTGTACAGGTATGTCTGCTGGCAACTGCTGTGAGTCATCTAGACAGACCTAGTTTACAGCATGCAAACTTAGGATGCGATCTGTGCTCTCTGAATGAAAACTTCTCTTTTAGGAAATGTAACTGTTTTTTTCCTCTTTTCAACAGAAATTAGAAGCACTGTTAGTGCAGGGGGTTAAGCACCAAATAAACAGGAGGTCATAAAATGAGTGCTCTTGAGAAATCACCAGGAGGGATGGTGAGAGGAAGGAGACCTGCCAATAGAGCAAACAGAAAGGGAATCAATGTCACTGCCGGTTGGGAGCTGGAGCTGACCATGCCCTCTTGGCCCCTTTGGCAACAGACTTCTAGGGTCACAGCAGTCCTTGCAGTCAGGTAAGAAAATGGGAAGGCCCTAAATGACAGAACAAACCCCATCACATAGGGGTGCCTAGGGAAAATAGCAAAGTAAATAAATGTATAATGTTGCTGTGTTTATTTTCTCCTCTGCCTCTGCTCCCTGCAAGCCTGCTTGCCCTTTCTCCCCTCCAGAGAAGGTCATGAACCAGCCTAAGAGTACATACTTGAGTGGAGTCCCTTCAGCTGCCAGTTAAGCCACCAAATTCTGACATCATACAGTGAGTTTTAGAGGTGTGGAGGGGAGCATGAAAAGTTCAGGGTTAGGAGTCACTGTGCAAAACTGTTGTTGTCACTGCACAATGTGCTGCTTAAAATCACCCACTGCACAGCACCCACAGCAAAACCAGAGCACAGGAGAGGTTAAAGCCATACTGTTATCTATAGCCGACTTTTTCTCCTTTACCCTCATGTTTGTAATTTTTAATGGTATCTGAATTAAAAATCATCTAATTTAATAATGTTGAGTACCTTGAAAGTAATACATAAAACTTCAGCACGTGATATGGCTGATAAATGAGCAGCAAACTTTTTCCAGTTTGGTAGGATTTCCTCCCATGGTTGTGAGCTTTTTGTCTCCGAAAAGTGACAGAGAAAATAAAAATAAAATATTGACATTAGGACTATTTTCTGGCACTATTCACAACACTTTAATCAGGAGAAATTATTTGATAAGAATTTCAATGTTTTTAATATGTTCAAGCAAACATTTTAAGCCCAATGAGATGGTTGGAGTATCCTCTAAACTACAGGGTTGTTTTGGTGTTTTTTTGTTTTACTAGCAGGCTAGAAGCAGCATGATGCATCAAGAACAGCTTTTCCCTCACCTGCCATTTCTTGTCACACTCCCACGATTTCTCCTTCAGGTGCTCTGGCAAGTAGGAGGACCAAACCCAGCACAACAGCTCCTTGCTTTAATTTGCTTATTACCAACTTCTCATCCACCACATGCATTTAGGGCGCAGGCTAGGATCATTATTTCCTTCACCTTGTCTTCTTCAATTTCTTGACTTTGAGTTTATCTTAAAGCCTTTTGTTTGGGCTCATAATTCGGCAGTGAGTCAGTAACCCACAAGTACCCTGAGCGGAGCCAGCCGTGATCTGCAGGCTTCACTGACCACCTGCTCCAAGCTGTTTCCTGTGTGGGCGGCCAAGTTCAGAGTCACTTAAAGATATGAGTTACGGTAAATTTTGTTTAACCTTGCATACACTTTGCAGGCATTCAGGGTGGTTAAAACTAGATGACACCGAACTCAATTTCTCAGCCTTTCTTGGCTTTGCTGTAATGCTGGCTAAACTTTGCTGACTTTAGGAAAGAAAGGCAGGAATCTGGCCCTAACTATTTAGTTCAGCCATGTTTCATTGTTTGCTGCACATGCCATTACTTGCTCTCTTGAACTTCTGGTCCCATCCTCCTGTGGTTGCCCACAACAGGCACATTGGCTTTCCCTCCCCATTCGTGACCAAGTGATGCTTCTCTGGCATCTCAGGCCTGCCCACCCTGGGAAAAGTTGAGATGCTCTTGTTCTCCCTTCAAGATTTTCCTCAGTGACTGTAAATTAACACCTCTTGGAGCCTCAGTGCCCCAGTCAAAAAAGAAAAGGGAAAAGGAAAATAAAGAAAAGAAAAAGCAGGCTTAAAGCAGCCAACCAAACCTGGATAATAAAACTTTATTTGGAGATAAGGAAAGAGAGGCAGATGTGATACCTTCCACCCAAAATGTTTCCCAGGCTTTAATAAATTCTCATTGTGTGTGGAGATTCAGGCAGGAGTGCTTGTAGGCCCATCCCTTCCCCTTTCATCTCAATCTTTTCTCTTCCCAGTCTGACATTGCACAGTTGAACTTTGGGGTTTCTTGATGTGCTTCCCTTATCATGCCAGGCTTTCCTAATGGCCAGCCCTCCCTTTGCTGTGCTTCTCTGCCCCCCAGTTTCAGCTCTCATGTTGCAACCATGGTGCTGCTCTGCCTTTCCCTCTGAGGCATTCCTGCTGCAAACCCTGGTTTGGGCAGTTTTGGCTCCTGCTTTTTTTATAAACACCTTCCCATCTTGGGTCATGTGTGCCCCGTCTTCCTTCCAGCAGCCATGCCGCGTCTGGGCTTGTGAGGGGCAAGCTGGGCAAAACCTTAGCCCAGCCTGTGCCTGGCAGAGCTCCCCATCCTGCTCACTGTGCTTTAGGAGCAGGATTGAACCCAGCAGGGTAAGGTTTCAAGAGCAGGTTTATTTGTTTGAAGTAAATTTTTCTGCTTATTTTTTCTCCTGTTTCAAGGAAAATATTCGTGCTAGCTTTGAAAGTCCTAATTTGTAAGTGGCATGTTCATCTCTGTTAATTGCTATTTATGTTTCATTTGGTTATAATAGCACTGGAACCAGTTTCTTGGTTGCACATATATCTTTGGGAGAAAGAGGTAATATCCCACATTTATCTCCAAAGTCAATAGACTATGAAACACTTTTGCAGTTGATTATTTTGATGCATCTTCTCCATTTGACTTAGCAAAAGGGAGCTCCAATTTCCTCACACCCTGAACTTTGTCCTTCTGCTGAGGAATATCTGATATTTTTCTTTAAAAAACTCATAGTCTTGATCTTTATCCCATCCATCACCTTGCGCACATTTTGTGAGCAATCACTTTGGCCTATTTTTGCTCTTGAGTGCCCTAAATTGCTTTCAATTCTTCTACACCTTTATTCCATGATGCCTAATGAGAATTTTTTTAATGTGTAGTTTTAACATAACTATTAGCGATTTTCTGTAGAGGAAAGAACTGTCACTTGCAGTTTAAAATGTATTGCTCTTTTCCCTCTTGCTGGATATAGAGGTATAAGAAAGATTCCAAAATTTGAAAGATGATGACTTTTAAAATATAAATTTTAAAAATTCATATGAAAGAGGAAGATGTGAAAAATATTTCAAAGATAGTAACACAATTATACCCTTTTTTCAACATGATCTAATGAGCCTGAGAATTCTAGAGTTTTTTTTTTTTTTCCTCTGCAGACATTTTCAAAGTATAAGAAAATGGTGTGCTGTGGATAATTTGCTTTGCTCACAGGCAAAGAGCTGGGATGGCATCAATTGTTTTTAATTATTTGCTTTTCTTCAACAGTTCTCAAATGGTCATTGGTGAGGTTTCTTTTAAATTCTGGCTTTGAAAGTAGTATACTTCTTTGCATTTGATGTTAGGCAGTAGAAGGGATTAATTACAGTACTATGAATGCATTACTACCAGTCTGTTTCTCAAGATGTTTATGAGCATCATGATGGTGAATGCTTCTGAACCCTGAGATGCAGGAACTCATTCATACTTTGCATAAAGAAATTAAGTTGAAGATAAGAATGGCAGATGAATTTCAACATTGTAAACGGATGTCACCTCTGGAAAAAAGTTATGAACTTTAAATATGCAGCACTGGGCTCTGAGTCACCTGTGAGCATCTCGGAATGGAGTCCTGGGGCAAGAGTGCTATGGAAATATCAGCTCCGTACCCAGGGATAAGGAAGGACCAAACCAAACCACTATCTCTACTACTTGATATAAAATCCTGGTGTGTGCTTGTTTGAATACTGTGTGCACCCCTGCTTCCTCTCTTAAGAAAGGCCATACTAGGACAGGAAAGGATGCACAGGAGGGTAGCAAGGATCATCGAGCATGTGCAAAGAGCTTCTGTGCCAAGAATGAGTGGCTAGTTTAGGACCCTTTAGCGTAGCAGAGACCATGATGCATAGAGGTGTTAGGAGTCACCAGGCAAATTTGATGGGAGGCAGGTGCAAGGCAGGCAGTGGTGGGTCCTTACACAATGCTGGGGAACTCCCTGCTGCAGGGCTTGGTGGGAACGGAGAGAAGAGTATACGTGGAGAAACTCAGAGAAGTGAGAATGTGCGTAACGCTTCTATTGCAGGCAGGACTAGCCTGACCATCTGCGGGGATTAATTGACTGAGAAAATTGAGAAAAAGGCTGAGATGACTATTTCTAGCACTTAGATGTTTCTTCCCTGCAATTTCATCTGCAAAAATGGGACCTAAATCCAAAAATGACTGATTTGTACAGATGAGTCAGAGCAAACTTGGTTGCACAATGTGGAAACTGTAAACCTAATAAGGGAGATTTTCTCAGTGTGAGAAAGTATGTGATCAACTTGAGAGTGGAAATAAAGAAATTTAATTTGTTTTCCCAGGAAGGAGTCTAGTATTTTTCTTAGATCCTGTTAAGCACTTTCTCTCATTTACATTTTGTGATTTAGGGCTACTTCATTCATTGGTTAAATTAAGAAAAATGAGCGTGCTGAAGTGTAGAGATGATAAATGGGTCATGTAGTCAAATAGCAGTGGCACTGCAAATCATCAGCGTGATGCTTGGAGAATGATGAAGAGATCAATCCAGGAAGGAACAGGGGGACTGGATGCTGTGAGTTATTGCAAAGTCAGGATTTAACTCTGATATTTGCATTTCAGCTCTTCCATTATCATAAAGCTGAGTGGAATAAAACTAAGGTGAAGAAAGTTATGAGCGTGGGCCTGGGAATAAAAGTCAGGCTTCAAATCTATTTTCTTCTCTGTGATTGTTATATATTTACTATTACAGTCTACCCATTAATGTCTTTGCCTAGTTTGGTGTAGGATTATAATTCCATATTGTTCTGACATATTCCAACTAATGTAAATTTAGCTAATGGAGCTAATAAAGGATGGGAAAATGTAGCTCCTAATTTTATTTTTTAGAGTAAAATGGAAAGTATAGAGATCACGTGTCTAACTGTACAAGGAAAAAAAGCCACTAAAGTTTTCCTATATACATTTTGTGAGTGTTTACTTTGGTTCAGTCATGATAGATTTGAGGTCCTGCATCCCACCAGTGGCTCAAATCCATAGCATCTCTACAGAGGGTGATGGGCAGGAGTCTTCACTGTCTCTCAGTGGGAGCAGCTGACAATTCCAAGAAATACACCATGGAAACTTAAGCTGATTCATAATACTATCTTAGCTGTGATTAGCAGCTGCAGATTTACTTTGATTTCACTCTATTGAGGGCCTGGCTTTTCAGAATTAACTCGTGGATATTAAGCCTTGGAAAATCACCACGGCCAGTTGTAGGGGTAGCATAACTCCACTGATATTGCTGAGCCACACCAGCAGGACAGGGCGCAATCTGGAAAGCCAGAGTCCACTGGTATGCTGTTATCTACTTCTCAGCAAGGGGAGGGGAGCACAAAGGGTTTAGCCCTCGTGGACCTAGGGGAAGAAAATGGGTGTTCTTTTTTTTTGCAAAGGAAATTATACATCATGAAGAAAACCACTGCTGTCTTAGAGGTACAAAGACACAGAGACATGTATGAACACACAGCCTGATCTTCAAGTGAGCACAGTTTATCAGCTTGGAGGAGGAGGAACAGCAGGATAACATAAGGTACATAGGGAACTTTTATCAGTAACTGTTAAGTGAGTAGAAGGGAATTCACCCAGTCACCCTACAATGCAGTCACTAATGTGACAGGTTGCTGCCACACATGAAAGCAAGCTTTCTCAGGGGCACTGACTATAGCAAATTAATACCATCAAAAGGTTTCTTTCTTGGAACCTAAATTAAGTTTCTCTGTAAAGTTACATTCAAGAGCTGCAAAAATTCTGTAAGTCTTAAAACTGGGTCAAAGTCCCCTGAGATCCTGCTCGTGTATACACAAGTCTGTTTGGAAGAGGAGAAGTAGCATGCAGCTGGTAGGTGCAGCTCTGTGTCTGCAGGTCAGCATATGGGCAAGGATGGATTGCTGCTGAACAGGAGTGCAGATGGCATTTTGTTTGCCAAGCAGGGATGATTCACCAGAAAGCAAAATCAGGTATACATTTTCTTATCAAAAGTAGAGAAGGTCTGCAAAGAAGGTGAGGGAGAAAGTGTGCTCACAGCCCTCTGCCTGTGGTTAGGACACTTGTTTGGATAGGACAGAGCTTCCTTCATGTCCTTCCTGGTGTCTTGCTGTGCCTTTGCAGTGGGCCAACAGGGTGCACACAGACAGGATCTGTGGTTCAGCTGCCATCTGCAGTGCAGGAAACTGACTTCTAGCCATCAAGAGGACACACGTGAACTTCCCAGTGCACTGCTGAGGCACTATACATGGTGGAAGTGGACTGCTTTTGAGAGGGGCCAGACCTAAGTCTCTTCTCACAAAAGCTACTCAGGGCATGTGGCAGTAAGCAGACATCGACTAAACTGCCTTAGCTAGGAAGATGCTGCTGGCTCCTCACATCTGCTGTAGCAAGGCTGACTGTGAGTCTAGGAGCTTGAACTTCAGGAGCCCACCACAGTGGGGACCTCAGAGAACAGGGATATGGGCAAAATTCAAGCCAAATGTATTCCCAGGCTGGTACCTGCCCCTTGCACAGGTAAGTTTTGGTGAACACTGGCTACAGGCTTGGGCAATGCTTGCTTTGGTGCTCGCTTGGAGGGTATATTGATGCTGGGCATGTGTCCCTGCCCCTGGGATAGGAAATGCCATGGTACTGTCAGCTTTCCATGAGCTCCCTTTCACCCTGCTGTCACCCTGCACTAATTGTCAAATGTTTTCCTCTCTCTTCAAGCACTGAAAATGAAGGGGGAAAGAAAAAAAAAAAAGAAGTATGTCGATACATGAGTCACACTGATCTCCAAAGAGTTGGATGAGGCAACCACCCCAGGAGAGGGGGTGGGATTTTAAGGAAGGTCATGGCTTGTGTTTTACCATGATGAGGCATTTTTTGCACATAAGAAGGCCACCCTGGGAAGAAAAAAAGAAAAAAAAAAATAAAATCAAACTTCATTGCTGAACTGCAGTAAAAATGAGCTTGTGTTCCTGTTATGGATAATGCAGTCCCACAACAGTGCCTGCTGATAAATCTATTTGACTACTTTCTTCCGGAACAACCAAAAAAAGATAATTTCTCACCTATAATAATGCATCATTGCCACCCACCCCAGAGAGGAGTAGTTTCTGTGATGTAATCCCACAATCATCTTTAAAAATTACTGTCATTCTAACCAACAACTTGCTGAAATGTTGTACACACATCAGGGCAGCAGTGCATAGTTTTCCTCATTTACTGTGCTGCTGCCCAGGGTAACAGGAGATGCTCAGATGGGGTAGGGAGAGCAGCCAAATAGATGAGGGTAGGGTTTTCAAGACCAATTTGTATTGGCCTTTGAAGTCAGGGGAAGGCCTTGTTGGGAGGGGAGAGGTAGGCAAACGCTGATGACTTTGGAAAATCTGACCCTACAAACACAGATGAAGGCTATGAGTCGCTAAGGGAATTAGTGCAAGATGTACTGATGTCGAATGCTAGATCAAAAATGTACTCACAGGAATCTTTCAAGGTCAAGGGTTTAGAGCTGACAGTCATGTAGGTTTGTGTTTTCTTGGAGTAGAAGGACATTTTGAATGGTTAAAACCAAATATTGGCACTGTTGAGTAGATTATATATATAAATATATCTACCTATATGAATAGACAAATATACACACATACAGCAGTTACTAAAAGTAGATCATTTGGAAGTAACCCATATTGCAAAGTCTCTCTCTGCAATTACATCCCATTTCACACCTGCTTTAGTGCTGGTGTCTCTTTGAAGTGCCCCTGTGGTCACAGTTGATCTGCTGGGCATCTTTTTATTTGAACTGCACAAATAGTTTTAAAAAATTCCTAACCCTTACTCATTTAATGGAAAACGCAGGATTTGATTGCCCATGTATTTTCACAGGATGTGCCTGTGTTCCTCAGAGTGTCATTTTTTTTCACTGGGATACAAGCACATTTTCATTTTTTCATGAAGTAGAGCCTTGGCTGGCTGACAGATAAGGCTGTGGAATTGCTCCATGACAAATCCCACAGTTGTGAATTATTTGAGTTCTCTATTTATAAAAAGTTCTTAAACACATGCTCTTACTTGCTCTGTCAAATAAAAATGAGTAAAAACCACAGGCTTGGGCAGTCAGAAACTTTGCAAATTTGAGCTGAATTCAGTGATTAGATTTAGGAGAGGTAAAATATAGCAAACGAGACATTTCCAGAGAATCAAAATGCATTTTTCAGCACTTCTGAAGTGAAATTCCTAAGTTTTCATCTTGATTACTTGTTCATTTAAAAAGATCTTTTTGTTGTTGTTTTAACAGTTTGGTTTTCCTTTGTTTCTTACTACAAAGTGCAAGCAACCTGAAACAAAACATTCCCTCCACCCCAAACATTTAGTTTTGATTCCAGAGAATCTTTTGAGAGCGATCCAAAATAAAACACGCTCCTCTTTGATTTGCCAAGAATCAAGACTTTTCCACTGTGGGACAACTTATTTTCTTAAATCCTTATTGTTCCCCCCTTTTCAGTTCAGTCACTAAACAGAGAACTCCATTACCCAGACAGCACTACATTTCATACCCAGGCAGACATGAATTGCTGCACAGGTAGACAATTAGGTTCCTTGTGGGAGCTGTACCTTCTGGTACTGAACTTCAAATGAACAGGTTTTACAGTAATATATAACACAATAAAAGTATTAAAATAAACATATCTGCCATGGGGTTTGGTCTTCTTCCAAGAATGGAGGTATTACTTGTTCTATAGAGCTTGTGTTTTTCCTCCTTTTCATTCAGGTTTGGACATGAAGTTGCATACTCTTTATTTTTCTTTCTCTTTTTTTCCCTAGTAATAATTGGACCACACAGTCTCCTGTCAACAGAGCACTTACTGTCACCCTTCAACATCTTGGACCCTCTGCGTGCAGTTCATACATTATAGCACTCTGTAAAATTGATGTCCAAGAAGAAACAAGTACATACACTTAATAAATTGAGATTCCCAGCAGTAGCTTTCTCTTACAGGAAAAAAAAAATGTCTCTAGGATCAGATCACACTCTGACACTAGCTCCTTCAAACAGGGTAAGGAAAATCCATGAATTACCCATTTGCTGTCTTCTGTCCTCTGACTTACAGACCTCTGTGGCTTAAAAATACACATGTATACATGTATATATATCTGTACTTACAAGAATATCCCCCGTGCATAATAAAAGCACCAAAGGTTGAACATCAATAAATAAAAAAAAATATTTCAAACCGTGCACTGCCTTGGTACTACACATTTTTGGCCTGCCACACCTATCTATTTAACATAACACATAACTAGAGAAAATACTGTGCTCGGTGGTTTGCTTCCAGCCCTGCTAAATAATGATGTAATTTTGTGTCTGCCCTCATTCTTTTACAAGGTTCAGGCTACGACAGACTAGAAGCCAGTTACCCTGGAAAACCTCACCGACAAACAAACACTCTCAGCCTTGAAAGACCAAGACACTGAAGGGAGACTCTGCAGTCAGGCTGACTTCTGGATACAAGTGGGTGGTATAAACATAAAAGGGATGGCATTAGATTAGAGCTCTTACTTTGATCTCCGTACAACAACAATAAAATAGTCATAAAGGACTTTCACTCGATGGATCTCAAAGCACTAGACAAAATGTTAATAAGCCTCACAGCTCCCCTGTGAGGCAGATATTATCTCCTTCTTTTTACCAAACAATAAACTGAGCCCAAAGGTCTGAGATAGCTTGCCTGAGGTGTGCAGGCAGCCCATCCTCATCCCTCCCAACAGGGACATGGGCCTGCCAGACACCTGAGAAGGAGGCACCACAGTCATGGCTTTCTGGTGTCCCCCTGTTTGACCATTGCACTTTGTAGCCCCATCCTTGCTCACTCTGTGGAATCCTGATTTCACCACTCTGTGCCCATTTGCTCTGCCTTGGGTGAGGGCAGCAATGTTTCTCATTTCTGTTTGCTAACATTTGGAGCATTTGTGTCTACCCTGGTCTTTATTACGTTTAACTCTCTTATGTTTTTTGTATGCCTGCCCTCACAGTGTTCTTGGCAGATCCCTGAGATACCCAGGTTGGAGCTTGTGGTTCTGATGCCCATACAGTGTTGGAGATGGTACATGAACAAAACTGAGAAGGAAGGACTCTGATGGAAGGGCTGAGGATGTCACTCAGTCCCTCAGGCCACCTGCCCCAGCCAACCACCCTTGCCATCAGGGTGCTTGGGAGAAGCGCTGCCTTTCCATGCACACCCCGAGGAACCCTCTCCCCAGGCTGTGAGTCAGAGTGAAGAATATGTTGTAATTTGTTGTCCTGGACAGCATCCATCTGGTTTGAGATGTGGATCTGACCAGGCAGATTAGAACTAGTCTCACCCTCTTCTTGCTATGTTCACACTTGTTGTTACCCATGGATATTGGACTCCCCATCCCCTTTCAAGCTTCTAGAAAATCGGCTCCCATCCTAAAAGTCTGGTTGCTTGCTGCAGAATTACCATAAAGCTCCTTTTTTCCCAGACATGTCCGCTTTTTAGTCCCTCCAGGCTTGATCCAGGTGGAGTTTGAGCTGCAGCTCTTGTCTGGATTTTGGAAATCTCTGCCAGGAGCCCAGGCATCTCCCTGAGGAAGAAAAGAGGCAGGCCTGGCCAGCCAAGGCAGCACCACGGCTGCCAGCAGCCTGTGGCCCACTGGATGATGCTGAACCTTGTGCATGCCAGGGGTCCCAAGGGTCTCTGGTGGGACCGTGGGACAAGAAGAGGGGACAAAAGGAGAAAAGCCCTCCAGTGGAAAAGGTGTGGGCTGGGGGCCAAGAGTGAGCATTGAGTCAAGGGGCAGAAGCATGAATTAGTGCCTGCACTTGTCTTGGTTAGCAAAGAGAGAATGGGATTAATTATATTAATTTTAATCATCTGCTGCATTTGCAGCCAGATGGGAGGCAGGAGAGACCACAGGGATGGGGAAACTTTGGATCTGGGGAGGTGGGTTCCTGTACAACTAGTTGGTACAGGGAGTCGAGGGAAGAGGGTTTGGGAGCGGGGAGTCAGGGAAAGGGGCTTGGGCCATGGGACAGGAGGTTGGGGTGGAGGTGCTGGTGGAAAGGGAGGCTTGGGTGGCTTTGAAGCAGGGAAGCCACACAGGCCTGGAGTCTCTGCTGGGACAGGGCAGGGACTTCCCTAGTGTGAGACTGGAGGTGAGGGGGAAGGATGTGGAAAGATGCTTGAAAAGCCTTCAGGCAGGCATGAAGCTGGAGGAGCTTTGGAAAGAGAGGCCTGGGGGGATAAATGCCCAGGGCAGGCAGGAACCACTCATCTTCAGGGCAGCTGGGCTGAAGTACTGGTTTTGATGCGTGGGCTACTCACCATCCCTTTCTCCCAACCCTTTGGAAATGTGGCAGTCCTACCTTGCCATGGGAACATTTTGCAATACTGTCATGATTGTAACTAAGTAATAATATTAGAGGCTGACAGCAATGAAGACAACTTTCTGCCTTAAAAAAATAACTATTTGAAGAGTGTAGTAAATTGTCTGTTGTACGCCATCACAGTGAGACCTTTTTATCCCAGGGAATCATCTCACCAAACCCACATGACCTGTCATCCTGCAGCCAGGTTTATCTGCCACCCATGTACTCCAGCAAAGATCTGATTTTCCTGAAGCACCCACTGACAGTAGTGTTTACCTCCTTCATGTTCACCATCCCAAAAAAACATGTTCAGGCATAAAGTCAGGATTGTCTTTTCATGTAGTGATTTCTAGTAGAGCTGGGTAGGATATGTTTTTTTTCTATCCCATGGGAAATTTTCAAGATTTTGAATATTTTACTATCTTGAATCAGTAAACCAAAAAATTCCATTGATGTCAGGACAAACAGTTACAATATCATGTACATTTTTGAGATTAAAAAAACCCAAGACAACAGGTTTCATTTAATAAATTTCAAATATTTTTTCATTTTTATGTCAGCTTTTTAAAACATTGCTCATTTGGATTACAAAATTAAAAGTGCATTTAAAGAGAACCTCCTCCCCCTGCCCCCACATTTTCCTTTGAAAATAAAAAATTACACATTTAGACAACTCCTGGTTTTTTCCAATAGATTTTTCAAAGAGAGAAATTAGTCAAAGGCAAGTCTTTCTTGACAAGTTTTTATTCAGCAGCTCTGACGATACTTTTCAATGATATATTCCCAAGAAACCTTTTTCTAGCTGTTGTTCAATGAGAGGCTCTGCTGATGAGTAGCAAAGCAAACTCTGTGTACTGCAGTGATCAGCCCACTGCAGTTAAACACATGATGTTTATCCAACTCTCCTGTGGCCACTAGAAAGCCTGAACGTGGGCTGCATCATCTACGGAGGGCTTTATGTGCACTTTGTTTAGAGGTGTGAGGCTTGATGAGCAAAGTTTTTTTGTTGTAATGTTGGTACTTTGTTTGACAGATCATCCTGCTTTACTTGACAGAGGGCTTCAAGATGCTTTGCTATTGTCTGAAAGCTCAAGGAGCTTGAGGAGTGGTCAAACTCATCAAGCTCTTTGGTCTTCTAATCAGCATGACTGAGATATAATACTGAAATATAACTTTTTTTTTTTTCCGTTCAAATGAAATTCAATATGAAAGAGGTGTTCTGAATGACAAGGCAAAGATTTTATTGACTCTATATCCTCCCATGAGTGTAAATACCAATGCTGGGCTTGCAGTATCCATTGGTCTGGACTTGGGTCCACCTATACGGTTTAATAAACTTGATAATCCATCAGATTCAAATGGTTTGAACTCATTAAAATCCCAAGACAACAGACATGCAAGGAAACACACAAATGAGTCACCATCTGGCAGGATGTCATAAAATGCCTTTTAAAGCATCAAAGTTAAGGTAATACAAGAACGATGCCGTGACACATACCTTTTTAGCCTCTTATACATGCAAGTCCCCCCTTCATATATACCAGTACATGTGTGCACATACACATGCGTCATTTTTATAAAATCTGATATTCAAATGTAGTAACATTTCTTTTGATTAATGCAGCTAGTGTATTTTACTGCACTGCATATCTTTTTTCCACTGGACTGTCTCCCCTCACCCCCAAAAAAAGAAACCAACACATACTCAAAAGACTCCTGGTTTCCTGTCAGCAACCAGTATCTTCTTGAGAGATTACCCTAGGGAAAAAGAAAAAAAAACCCCAAACCTGACTCTCTCACAGAGTTCATGTTGCCCTCATTTACCTTTTGCATAACAAAAGCTCAGACTATAATTCTGAATAGATGTTTTGTGTAGTTGAACCAGGTGTCTTGCTTGGAAAGACAGTACATTAAAAGTCAGCAAAATGCCAATTTGCTTTGTTTCAAAACATTTTGTTTCAATTGTTGCCAAGGCCTGGGGCTAAACACTACATTCTGTTTTAAGTGTCTCTGTTCTGCAGTCAGCGAGTTTTAAAGGTTTTTCTTGTTATTTATCAGAATACTCTAATGACAGTCTCACCTAATCCTATTGCTCTGGAAGAGATTTTAAGAAGCAAAACCATAGCTGCATACAATCATGACTATGATAAATTGATGCCCACAAATAAGGCAATTTCTGTCCAATTAGCGAGCCTGGTGAAAGGAAAGATCAGAAATTAATATCTTTATTATAAGAATTGTGACTCTTCTCTCATCGTGTCTGTAGAGTTCATAAACCTTCAACTGCAGTGTGCAAGCTGTGCACCATACTCTTGGTTGATGATTTATTTAATCAGGGTTTAAACAAGTATCCCGTGATTTTATCATTTGTTCTCTACATGTTTGTAAATCGATGGTTTAGCTCTGCCACAAGTCTGTGCCTGCTTGGTCAAACACACTGAAGCTCTTCAGCAGGGGGCCTTAAGCACATGCTTAAGTGCTTTGCAGAGCTTGGGACACAGTGAGTGTGTTTTAAAGTCCCTGCACCTGGAAGCATTTTTGTACACGCCTAATATTATGCACTTGAGTAGTTCCAGAGAATTTAATGGACCTACTTATACCTGTGAAGTCATTTCTGTGCAAGTGTCTGGATGACCAGGGCCTAGCACTGAGCTGTTTTGTCTTGAGGTGTAGTAGGACATCTCCAAACAAAAGCTTTTTCTCTTTAAGCCTTTCCTAAGAACTAAAGAATAGTCAATAGTGCATCAGAGCAGAGGTTCTTTTAGCTCACCATGTTGATTTTATCAAGGACGCCTAGGGAAAATGAGCATAAAACACAGTGGGCATGCAAGGATATGTCTTGTTGTATTTCCTCCCTTCTTTGCAGCTCTGGCCATCAGTGCTTTAGGGTGGTCCTGAGCTGGAGGTCGTAGTTGCTCTGTTGTGTTTCATAGTCTGTAATGGCTCTTTTTTCCATTTAGACTTTGAATTCCACAATATCTGATGGACAAAACTTCCACAGCTTAAAAAGCCATGTGGGAAAACTGCCACGTGGAAGAAGTCCTTCTGGCATATCCTGTACTTGTGCCTGACTGTCTTGGAGGCTGTCCCCCCAGCTCTCATGTGATGGCAAGTTCCTCCTCCAGTCAGTTCTTCCTTCTGTAACTGTCACTGTATACCCCCTTTCGATTAAACCTCTCCTACTGATACCTCCCCAAACTGTGTTTTATTTCATCTCTCTAGATGATTTTCCATAGTGCACTCCATGCGTCATTCCAGCACTCGGAGTTTGACATAACTCTGAGATGGGACTAATAGCAGTGTTCAAGTTAAAATGTGTCCTAATTATGTTTTCTATTTTATTCCAGACTACTGTCTTAACAGCAGTATTTTTCATTTGATTGCTGCAGAGCACTGAGTTGACATTCAGAGATCTGCCTGCAATGACTCAGTTTGGTGTATCTTAACATTTCTCACATGAGAAAAACTGTGTGAATGCTATTGGCCTTGGTCTGACAGAAACAAGAGGTTCTTTGAACTGCAGCTGAGTCATCTGTGTCCTGCAACTAGTTTAAATATCATGATTAGGGTGACACTTCTGTCACTGAAGCTGTGACAAAACTTGTGACTAGTGATGAATGAAAATCTTGAAAAAAAGATTGCAGGTTTTCTTCTAAACTCAACAGCTAATTTCAGTTTGACTGAGTTTCTGGCTTTTTTTTTTTTCCTCTCTTTTTTTTTGGTAACATTTTGAAATTTCAGTTAATGCATTCAGCTGCAGAACTGATCTTTTCAGCTGTGTCATGGTCAGTTGGTTACCCATGTCATGTGGCTTTATTTCTGTTTCCTGGCTGGATTAACTCTGTAACAAATCAAACCAGCAAGTACTGAAGTCAGAGAGATTCGAGCTATTCCTGTGGTCATGTGAGTAGTTCAAGTAATATTCCAGACATGATGCTATGGCTTGTGTGTTCCTCTGCGGCTCCCTGTTTTGCATGAGCATCAGTGTTGCTTGTTGAGAAATCCGATTATGTTTCTGAAAAGTGAATAGACACTTTGCTTCAAGTAATCTAGTCCCATCCTAAAGCAATGAAAGCCAGTGAGAAGGGTCCCCTAGATCCTAGAAGGGTCCCTAGATGGGATGGAACTAGGCTGTCAGTGAGCAATGCTGTGATGCAAAACTTAAAGAATAAATAGCAGAGTCAAAGTCAGTCACCTTTACCTAGAGCTGACCCTAGAGCTCAGACTCACCCAAAGGCAGGTGAGTTAAGTAAAGTAACACCCATTGGCTTCAGCAGGATTTGGGTTAACCCATCACCTCTGGATGGTGGCTCTCTGTTGTTGGGGAAGCACCAGGAAGAAGTCCACAGGTGAGCGTTGGGAGGATGTCACAGCTGCTCTGTTAATCCCATTGAGTTTTTCAGCTAAGGTCTTCCCCACTGCTACTGTGACTAATGCACCCCTTCATCCCAGAGACAGAGTTTTACTGACACTCCAATTTGCTCCAAAGAACCATTCCATTTAAATATATGATGCAATTACAGCATATTAAATATTGATTGTTTAAGAAGCACTTGGTAAAGGGTATTAAACAAAGTACACACCTTACATCTAATTGCCTTTATGAATATGAGAATTCAATATACTGTTGTACATTTATTACCACACTAAATATGACATGCACATGGCACTCTGCATACCCTTGATGTAAAAGCATATGCTAATACTTTCTCTGACAACAGCTGCCTAAGTGATACATGTCATAGCTTGTTCAATTAAACACTAGATAACTGTAAGAGCTCCTTAACCTACAACGCTCTAATACTTCCTGGTGGACTAGAAGAACCATTTAATGATGTTAACTTCACAGCTGAATTGTGTGGGCTGAAATCCAGACAGGGTCAATTCCCAATCCCAGTACAGTATTTTACACTTCAGAACACTGAGAAGAAACGAGATATAAGATCCAAATTTTAAGGCTGGACTGGATGTACCAGATTGGAAAACTTTTGCGTCTTGGCATGGGCAGAGGGTATGCACAGTTCAACAGCCCCCCACAGAAGTGAAAAAGCAACTGTTCTGACCCCAACGCCCTGTAATTTATTCAAATAATTAAGATCCTTCCACAGAAGAACAGAGAATTATGTTCATGTTCCTCTCCAGGTCACAAAGAGGTGGGATTTGAACTTGAGTGGACACTAGTAGGGCAAATCAACCTCTCCATTTTCTCTTTGTTTATCTTTCTGATAAAAGACTGATCCAGTTTTCAGCTGGATCTTCAGTGCAGCCTTAGTTCCTGAGTGCAAGGAAGCATGGCCATAGCTGTGGCCAGCACCACAGCATTTCCTGTGGGCCACCTTAACTGGACTATACTCACCAGGTCTGGTCTCTGAGAATCCTGTCTTAGGGACATAGTTCTTGGCATGGACCAGGCAGCCCCTTGCAGTACCACGTCTCTCCCCAGGTTTCAGCCCCATATACTCACTCTGGCCATATAGTAACTACCCTCAGAGGATACTGATTTTTTGGTGGAGCTGGCATCTGAAATGACTTTCCAACTCCAGCTTGAAATCTTTGTGTCTGGGTTTGACTTTGGTTGAGTTTTGATTGTTTTGATTTGATTTTGATTTTCAGCTCAGTCTTTTCTAACTAACTGCACTTTCTGAAGTTAGCAGCATATTTTCACAGGCAGTGTCTGCCTCTGGTAGTGCTAACGCACGATGTTTAGAGTTACCACAAAGGATCAGTGTGCAGACCAAGGTCACTGCTAAACCTTGTACCATGTTTGGGAGTGCAGAAAATAAAAGGCTGCACTTGTGGGGAGGAGCAGTCAGGGCAGGTGACCCCAAACTGGCCAACGAGGTATTCCATCCCTTATATTCCGTACTTGGTATAAAGCTGAGGCATCACAAGGGTCAATCCCTCTTCTTCAATGGACAGAATCCGAGCAGGACTCTGTCCATTTTGACTTTGATCCTGATCTGTGTGTTCCTGAATCCAGCTCCTGCATCCAGTGTCTGCCACTGAGTCCAGTCTGGAACCTCCTGAGTGACTGCTCCACAGCATCACTGATGACAGTGATGTGATTGCCATCAGGGGGGTTTGGGTGTGATAGTGGTTTTGTATATATTTATATATATATCTATCTATTCCATTTTATTATTGTTTTTATTTTCTTTTTTGTTAAAGCTGTTTAGTTTCTTCTTCTAATTGATAAGCATGTCTTCCCTTTCCCTTTCTCTGCCCCTTTGGGAAGGCAGAGGGGTTAACAGAGAGTGTCTGTTATAGGTCTAGTGGATGCCCTGACCCTAAACCTTGACACATTGCTACTACAGCAGTACAACATGAATTCTGGTCACACATCCTCCATTATCCACAGCTACCTTTTGTCCACTTTTCTCTTAAACTTGCCAAATTTGTTCTTCCCCACAGAAAAGACAAATTTCAGATAAATAAAATAACTTCCTATTGTAATATTGCCATGAGCCTTAAAACACCATGGTGGTGTTTCTGAGAGCTCTGCTTATCCCATGTGTATCCACTTTGGTTTCACTAGCATTGCAGTAGGCATCACCTCTGACCCCTTCTGTTTACTGCAAGCAGAAACAACCATTTTCATGGATTTTGCTTGGCTTCTGAGTAAGTAGGCAAACAATGTTGACTGTATTTAGAAATGTAATTGAAGTCACAGAAACCAAGCATAGGAAAAATGCATCAAGTAAAAATAACTGCTTACAAGAAGAGGGAATGTACTGGACAAATTGCATGGAAATAGTAAATTGGGCAGAAATTCCACTGGAAATAGGACAAAGATCTTTATGAATAGGATTCTCTAGCTTCTAATGAAATTCTTTCCAATAAACCCAAGCTTTTGAAAGTATAGCAATGCAACTAATTCTGGGTATTTTTCATTAGCTTATTCTGTTACTTAGAGAACAAAAATGACTGCTGTGTACTTGTGGCTGCTACGATAGGTTTGTCAAATATCTGTTTTTTGGTTTTGGTTTTTTTCTTTCCCCCCAAAATCAAGTTAAATAGTTTAGGCTGGATATGTTGGTGCAATGTTTTACAGGGAGTTGAAGTACAGGTACCTTGATTTCTAGATGCTTTTGCCAGATTGCATCTCCCAGCTCACACCATTACTGGGAAGAAGGTGAGAGGGCAGAATATATGGTGGGAATTTCCCCATATAGCATCATGGTTCACATAGCCTACTTGAGATACTCTCATGTGTACTAAGAAGTAAGACTTGGGTAGTCAAACCAGAATGACTGCAAAGCAGATTTTTTCTGGCTGAAATGTGCTTTGTGTTGGTTTTCTTGGAAGTGTTATCTATTTCCTTAGTTTTAACTTCATAAGTTTTCCCCGTCCTTAAAAATCAAAGTGTGCCACCAGAGTTAAGAATCCAGAAAATATTCTACATGTCTTACCTGGAGTAGCCACAGAAGTGGCAATACAGGTTTCCACATGTTATCCTCAGTTTCTCTATTTCTAGAAGTCCTTAATCAGCTTACGAAGTACTTTTTCTAAAGGCTATGATTTTCTAAATTACACTTGTAGAGCCTACAAGATATTAAAAAAGCCCTCACTACAAAGTGCTCCTGCATGTTTTATTTGTTGACATCTTCCCCAAAGAAACAGTGGGTGCTTTTTTCTTTTTATTTCCTTTCAGCACTGATAGCTTGTCTATTAAAATCAGATCAGCGATTACAACTCATTTTGCACACGCCGCGAAAAAAGCTGTCAGCTGGTTGCTGCTGATCGTAGCTGGATTGCAAGTAATATACTACTGTATAATGCAGTAACTCAGTGCGTTGTATTTAAACCTCAGAAACATTCAGTCTTTCCCTGTCTCTTGTAGTTTTAGCTGAACTGGGCCTACTGCAAAACCATCTGGAGAAGGTCTTCATTTTTCATTCAGAATGAGTCTGAGACTCCAAAAATCTTGTAAAACTCTTTTAAAGAGGTCACAGGGGTGGAGAACACTCACTTCTGTGAAATTCTGGGGAACCTCTCCTAGCCCTTGAAGCCCAAAGGCAGACATGGAAGGGAGAGCAAACACAAGTGGAGATGCTCACCCTCAGGCAGGTGCTGGGGCAGGAGTATCCCTGGGACAAGACCATGGGTCCACATGGATTGACAGCAGAGGGAGTGAAAACAAACGAGGGAGTTAGCCTAATTGTAACACGAATGATGAGCCCACAAGGCCAACCTCAGCACCCAGAGACCACGCGCTGCAGATTTAGGGACAGCTCAGAGGGAAGAGCCTCCTCCTCACATCTGTTTTCATGCAGTGATCCCATGACAATAAAACCAAAGCTCCTGCAAATGTTGTAGCTCATCTTGCTGAAACAGTCTGTGGTGCCTGACAAAGCTGGGGGGAGCCTCCACCAGGCATCAGTAGGAGCTTTCAATTAAGATGGCAGTAGTTCTCAGTTTTATATTCCTAATTATTGTAATGCTTCTGAACAGTGTCAGGCAGACATCAAAGCTCAGGGCTTACTGTGACAGCAGATGCCACAAAGAGAAATTGTTTCCATTGTCATTAGCCATGGCTATCTAGCCTTCTCAGGATGGCTTGTTAAATATAGAGCTTCAAACATGAACCCGAGCCAATGCAAACAAAACATGAAATGTTGATTACCTTTGGGAATTTCCCCGATCTTTCATTTCTTTAGACAAACAGAAAAGAAGAGATTTTCTGGGGTTTTCACTTCACGGGACTTCTTGTTTTTTTAAAGCCTGTGTTAAAACCTGATCTTATTTTTTTGCAATTTGTCATCCCATGGTTTTCACAAAGATGACCTAGCAACTACCATCATTGGGAGCCACCTCTCAAAAATTTTCTACTCTGTGCTAGGATCATCCTAGAGATCCCCATGTATCCACAGGAGACATTGTGTAGATAGGTATTTTTGCCTGTTGCTTATGTGCAGTAAGACAAGGTGTATTTTTGTTTAAACTCTGCTGAAATTGGTACGGTTACAGAACATGATAACAGCTGCATTCTACTTTAACAGAATAAGCAGCAGTGATTAAAAAAAAAAATAAAGGAATTTGATGAATCATGAAACTAAGTAATTCTTTTGCTTGGTTTTCCCTGATACAGGCATTGTTTTGTCTCAGTTGGTTTCAGATGGAATAGATTCTTAAAAAACATAAGTGAAAAGGAGCTTTGAAAATAACGTAATACCTCTACAAGTTTTTAAGACTAAACCTCACATAGAGGGTCTTGTTGGTTTCAGAGGAAAAAATCCCTCCTTCTCTGTTTCTCAGAAAGACTGAGACCCTCTTTATATTCAATAATAAAATTATGTCAGAAAACTTGTCCATTTTGGAGGCCTCCTACACCAAGCTCCATAATCACACTCACATAGTGGTGCATCATGATGCATTATTCATCAAATGCATTTGTTCAGATGATGTCATATATCTCTCCCTAAAGGGCCACATTATTTAATAAAGGATTTTTATTTTCTGCTGGGAGGATGCATGAGGATGTAAAAAAGTTTTACTGGGCTTCTGAGCCTTGTAAAAAAGTACAACTTTATTCAGACAATCCTTCTGATCCATCTGGTGGGCCTCTGCCTATGTTACTTAGTAGAAATATTGGCTTGCTTACCAAACCTGATACGAGTATTATGCAATAAACACAATATAATACACACGTATTATATATAACCATAATAATTAATGTATAAAATACATACATGCATGCTCTATGGAGTTATGTTTCATAAATCCATATACATATTACACTAACACCACACAGAATAGCAAGAAAATCTGTTTCTGCTGCATACAAAGCAGACATTTGAACGTGTGAAGCAAATAGGAAACACGTTTCCCAGTCAATTTAGAGGCCGTATTTCATGGAGATCTCCATATGTCTTCTTAATTCATCTCATGTTCCTATGATCGTTTGCATTTCTTCTCTCTTTGTTTTTGTCTCAGAGATGGTACAAGTTAGTCTGTTTGTAGAGACAGGGTCAAGACTGATCTGCTGTCTCTCCACATAGCCTTAATAAATTTTTCAAGGTTGCCTTCTGAGTAAGTAGGCAATTTTTCAAGGTTTTTTGCTCCCCAGCTATTGGTTTGTGATTACTATCCTCTTTTGGAGAGAAAGACATGCTGAAAATGAAAATGAAATATGGAAGTGGTTTAGCCCCTGTGCAGAGATTCATGCACTGTATTTAGCATTAATTGGCAGTATTTAAGTAAGGGGCCAGTGCAAAAATACCTAAGACTGTCCTCTAGCCTAACTGCCGAAAGGCCTAGATTAGAAGACATATGGCCTTTTGGTAACTACACAGAAGTAGCACGTGCCTTGTTTAGTAAAAGTACATATACCCTAGCTTTCACCTAATGTCTAGAAAACAAGTTACCTCAGCTTTGGTCATGAGCTAAGTTTGTACCCCAGTGCTCTAAGAGTCAAGCCCAATTCCCTATGCCTTAGGTCACAGGTTTTTAGTTAAAAGTCATCATTTAAAAAAGAAAAATATTTTGCCTTCCAGAGGCAATGAATATTTCCTTAATATTTTAAATGAAAAACCTTTCTTTAACTAATCAAAAAACTTATGCAAGGTAAGCCTGTCTGCCACTGTCATTAATTGGCACTGGTATGGAGCTATTGGTGGGTACAAATTAACTGAGTTTTTCTCATTGCTTCTCCCTCTTCATTATAAGCAAATATGGAAATAACCGATACTGCATTTGCCAATGACGTCTACCCTTTTCTGTGGTCATTAGCACACAGGATGATGTCTACTAAGAATTCTTTTTATGTGGGAAGCTATAAACTGCTCTCCAAGGAAAAAGCACCCTTTCTGTCTTGGTTGAGGGTAGTAGCAGAGAAAATGTTTGGTGCTCAGAAGAAGCAGCCTTTCAACAACAGCAAAAGTGAGCATCTGAAGGAGCACTCACCACACGTTTATCTTGTAAACGCAGGAGTGCTGCCTTACAAAATGCCCACATGGTTGTCACTGCAGTAGAGATTTAAGTAATGCATTTTTCACCCCCCTCCCCCTTACATTATCTTCACAATATACCATCAATAACATTATTACTACTGCTGTTATTGCTATTCTTCACAGCAAACACAAATAGGATCAGCTGGTAAGTAAACCCAAATATCCATTATATTTTCTTTCATTGGGGAGACTCAATTTCTCCACCCTTGAGTTCAAGTGCACAGTGCTGCTCTACTTTGGACTATGACAGTGTTTTCTTCTCCTGGTTACCCTTCAAAATGGTTGCAATATGTGTGCAAACTACACCATTGCTACTTTGGAAATACAACCACCTCATTGCCTGATAACAAACTAGGTGAAGCTTGCCCAAAATACAACACAACAGGATAAACTTCTATTTGATACTTTAAGAGAAATACTTCTATGCCACAGCAGTAGGAAAGAGGGATATCTAAGAGTATTTCTTTAGTGTCAGGTACTTAGGTACAATATGTTTACTAGTTAATAGCACTTTTTGAAGTCTCAGAGTCAGAAGAGATCCATACCAGTAGGAACAGCAAAACACAGAAGTGAGGCAATCCAGAGAAGCTAATGTAAAATAAATAAATAAAGACAATGTGTGCACCACATCTTTCCTCAGTTCCTTTGTATTGCCTCTGGCTCAGGCCCATCTAGAAGAGCCTAACTGTTGGCTGATGTCTCATTTCTGAAAACAGAATATATTGTAGATAGGCTTCCCTCATGCCAGACCTGATGCTAAGACAAGGCACATAATGAAGAAAAGTCACTTGACTGAGGTGATCAACCTGAAATCTTCTTCTAAAACAATTATTTAAATGAGAACATGAAGCAACATGATGAGGTTCTGTTCCTGAAGCAAGACTTTCCATGCAAAAAGTGGGAAGGTGCACGTCTAACTTATTGCTGTTGCAGTTTTAAGATTACAATCTTGTGGTCTCTTTGCGATGTCTTAATATGCTTTGAACTTTGAGTCAAGATATTTCCATATTCATTTGCTTACTTCCACAAGAACGGACACCAATAAGACAATACACTACAAATCATTTTGTTTTAAGTTACTGAAGAGGTGGAGGAAAAAGGGGGAGAAGAAAGAGGCAGGGGAAAGGGAGAGAATATTTGGTCTGTTCTTAATTAAAACCAGCCGATGACATACAGTGATTTGTCTGAAGCACTTCTGAGCTGTACCCATTTCTGTTTACACTTGACAGCTGTACATTCTTTCTTGCCTGTATTGTTTGAACTATGGCCAATGGTACAATCATTAAATCTTTGATAGTGTTTTTTAAATACAAAATTGACCTTTTTCTTTGAGACAAAAAGAGAGGTAAGGAAGGGATAGCTATGTTACATTATAGAGGTTTTGATTTACTAGGTTGTCCACCCTGTATTGCAAAACAGTGCCTCTGGTCATTTTTGGACTGGCTATTAAGAGCTTTTTTTCATGTTCCTCGCATCTGCTTACAAAGAGAAATCATCATCCTGTGACCCTTTCCTCCCAGAAGATGCCTGTTTTGGGTAGAGAATAAATGAGAGTATCGATGATTACTGAGTGTAATTCTGAATTGTAAGTGAGAGGCAGAGGGACTCACTGGACTGCAATGGGTTTCTGCTATGAACAGAAAGATTCAGCGGGGGAGAAAAAAAAAAAATTAAGAAAACCAGAAAAGTTACATATATGTGAAATCAGCTATCAGTCTGTCATGAACTGCGAAGCTGGAAAGTAAGTCTTTGTCAAAGCCAAACATTTCCTAGACACTCCGTGGGTTGTCTCTCTGTATCCAGTCTGCAGCCTCCAAAATTGATGGCTCATTACAAATGGAAATGCTTGCCTAAAAAGGAAAGAGAAAGAACATTAGCATATGCCTGAAGTTTGAACTAAGCCACAGAACTGATCTGATCCAGATATCACCAGCTGTCCCCTGAACTTGCCTGAAGCATGTTTTGTTGCCAGCTTTGGCAGAGGCAGATGGTCAGACGATGCTGTATTAGTAGCCAGGGCTGTACTGCTTCTTGTTGAGCTGAGACGCCAGAGATGCATTTTGTTTTATAGACTGGAGCTTAGTCTAAAATCACACAGAGAGTAAACAGGAAGGATATATTTAGCTTCTGCAGCTTAGCAGGAGTGGGAAATCTTTACTTTAAAGTCCTGCAGTCATCTTTAAAAACTTATACAGACCTCATGATTATCTCAAAGCTCCCTAGAGTTGTATGAGCAGGAGTGGATGTCTAAGTCCTGCCAACACTGCAGCAGTACCTATTACTCTGCTACTTGTCCTGTCTCATGTGGAGATTGCCCTGGGTTACCAGGTTTGGTTTATTTGTTAATTTAAATGTGTTATGAAAGAGAAACTAAATTCTTAGATTTCATTATCCAGGTTATGACAGCACTTAACTGGCCTTAACTGAGGTTAAAGATCAAGACAAAGGGAAATATAGTCCCTGTCTTGACTATCTGAGTGCTTTCCTCCTCTATCCTTTAACGTCCAGGCTTTCTGAAAAGATAGACTGCCAAAGATATATAAAAACACATTGCACAACACTGAATGCATTCAAGCAGTGTCACAGCAAAGTTAGGAAGGCACCAAGTCAGAGAGCATAACAAAGCCCCTGCCCCAAAGACCTTCATGTGAGATTTTCAAAACTTCTCAGTACTGGACTAACTGAAGTTTATTGGAATATTTTCCTAATTTACTTCCAGTATTAGACCAAGGCCAAAATATCAAGAAATTTCACTCATACTCTGAACTGTTAACTTGTTCAATTATTCAATCAACTTGAGATCTTGGTGAGGACAATTTCGATTTCAACAGCTGGTATCTTGCCCTAGCATTAAAAGTGAAAATTTGCTAATTTCGGTGGAACTTTTAGTTTCCTTTCATTTTCCTCAGAATCTCAAAAAGCTTCAGGGATGTTGCCTTTTCTGAGAAGACACAGGCATGAGATGCTTGAACAACTGACAAAAGAATTCTTCAAAAAGACATGAAAGCAAAGTCTTCATCAGGAACAACTGAGGACCAGCTGTCAGCTTTTCTCAAACTTTTTGGAGGTGTTAAAGTTGTGGGATGCCAGCGTGCCACCAATCACTGGTCCACACAAGGAAGACAGCCTCCTCCTGATGACCCCAGGTACATATCTTTGCTGTCACTTCTGACAGAGGTGTGACACCCCTACAAGCGCAAAAGGAGAAACCTTCAATTTGTACCTATAAGCCCCCAGTCTTCCCTGACACTTAGATGCCTCCTGTATGTCTGACCCTGGCAGATCCCTCAGAACACTCACACTTACTTCTACACAGCAGATTCAACCTCATATTCCCAGGTCTCTGAAGGATACTTGTGGGGAAAACTAGAGACAAGACATCCGTCAGGCTCCACGTTTGCTGTAATAGTGATTATTTACATGCTGTGCTATGTAAATACAACTGGGATCTTTTCAAAGCTGGGTGGGTTGTGATGCCACCATGTATTTTGTATTACGCCTGGCAGAGTTATACTAATTCATCCATAAAATATCTTCCATCCAAGAGATATAGATTTATTTCTTTCTCCTTTTCCTCATTCTTCCAGCACTTCTGACCTTTCTGTTTTGGGATCACCACCTCCCACTTGACAGAATTGTCTCCACACATCATCTACCAATGCTGTGGCTGAGAGGAGATCTCCATTTGACATTTAAGGCAAACTCCATACACACATTAGTGAGACAGTCCTGTAAAAATCTCTCTCATTGCCCCATCTCAACAACTGCCCCTCTCTTCCTGTCTGCTTCTTTTTGGTCTTTGATTGATGTCACTTTGCAATTCTGATGCATTACTCACTGACTCAGTGGCCACGCTCTTATGGCCCCTTCCTGGGACTTTGATTGCAGAGGAGCTTTTGCTGTAAAGAGTCTAGCCTTGTGCTTTGAATCACTTCATTTTCTTGAAGGGACCTGATTAACTGTGCTCATTACAAACTCTAAACATTTTTATTCTCTAACTACATTGTGATCATCTTTGACTGGTACAAGAACTCCAGGGGCTGTCACCACAGGACTGTGTGAATACAAATATATCACTACCATTGAGAAGGATGAAGGGGAAAAAATGTTTGTCATGGCACAGCCTTTGAGAGGGCTACAGTCTCTAAGTGTGCCTGCTGCCAGCAGTGATACCTGACTCTGTTTTCTGTCTACCATGTCCCTTCTAGTTTGACTTCAGCTTCACCAACTGATTCTTCCTCTCTTCCTGGGGAGTAATACAAGGATATTTTAGAAATGATCACAACAGAACTCTTATGTTTGTTTTCATTGGTAAGGATACTTCAGTTAACTGCACACCAGTAAAACCCACTGACTAGGATCATCATCTGTCTATGTCACTTTACTGAGAGCTGGAGCAGTTCAGGATTAACACTAATTTAGAATTGCTAAGAACAAGGCAATGTCATGAGACACAGAACCAAGGTCAACAAACAACCCACTTCCATACTGCCAGCAGGCATCCTGTGCCACCCCAGCTGGGATCCTCAGCCATGTAAGGGAGTGTGGATTTCTACCACAGTTATGCCCCGAGCAGGTGGACCTGATGAGCAACAAGATGAGTCAGTACATGGGGGGTTTAAGGGAATTCCCTACATAGCTCTGAATCATCAATCACCGATTCTGTAAAATAATTTCCACAGCAAGCAGTTGGGAACAAACAGTTAAAGCAGCAACGGGAGGATTTGGGTTCAGCAGTAATCTCTCAGGGCACTGCTGAGTCACACTCAGGACTTGGAGGGAAAGAGCGGACGTCACAGCTGGATGCACCCAGCTAGGAAAGAAATCAAAGACATGATCAGTTCCCAGCTCATGATATTTATTTGTAGTTCATTATTGTATTTATATTCTTCCCTGTGAAGAGCGCACAATAATCAGCAAGGCTGGCCTTTTGGGGAAGAGCTTATCAACGCCTCTAATGGAATACAAATGTACAGGGCCCTCAGTGGGCTGGGAAATGAGGGCCAGTGAGAAGGCCCTATGGAAAGCAAGCTGCGTGGCTAACACAGCATCACTTCCCCGGGCAGTTGTAGTCTGATGGCAGCAGAATCTGAACTATTTCTGCTCAGGCTGAGCAAAGGAGGTTTTAAATACATACATATATATGTGTATATATCATAAACTCATGTTTTCAAATAACTCATCTGGGACAGTTTCCTGCAGTTTATGAGCAAGGAGGGTGAAGACAAGGACAAGATGTGAAAGAATGGGTAATGACGTATGGCATCCCCTTCCAAGGAAGATGCAGCCTATGTGATGAGCACAGCAGGGGTACTCATGCTGGCCAATTTCAGATGCCTCTCTTACATGCCTCTGCTTCACAGAGATCCCTCAGGATGGGTTTCAGATCCATCGTGTGTGCAGGGCTCATGGGTACGGGGTTTAGTAAATCAACAGCTATAAGCATACAGAGGTGTTGCCTAGGCCTGGGGCTACCACCATTAGTTGCCCACGTGTCTATGCAGTAAATGCAGGTTTCACTAACATCTGGATCACGGGGATCAAAGACTGGATGGGCAAACCCAGCCTGAACAGGTTAATGGAGGGGATTTGCCCTTTTTTTCCTGTAGCCTGACAATACTTGTAAAGACCACCACATCAATAAACTCACATTAGGCTGCACTGAATTACACAATTCAAAACAGAGATGTGTCTTACTTTGTTCAACTATTATTAAATCAGCTCCCTCAGCTTCTTTAGGGCTATGCCAGTTTACACTAGCCGAGGATGTGGTGCTGGCTCTCTAGGAAGCTGCTGACTCCTAAGTGCAAACACATTGCCTGCTAAGAGTTCACAAGCTGAGGCAAAAACTCACACGGGATTCCGGTGATCTCCTGCTGCTTTTCAGCCTGAAGAACCAAGGTATTAAACATGTAATATGAAGAAATAAAAATGTGCATATTTTTAGCTGAGCTAGATTCCCATGTCCCCTGCTTTTAGGAATATTATATCAACACCTGTTAGTTTTGCCTTAGTCATCATTTCCATCAGAAAAGTATTGTTTCAGGGGTTTTATAACTCATAAAACTTTTATAAGGCAGACAAAATGTGTTTTAGGGAAAAACTGATCTTTCAGGTCTCAGCACTGGAATGTATTTTTATATGCAACAAATGTAAAAGAAAATGATGACTGTAATGGCTTTTATTATATTTAGATGGAAGAAAAACTGCAAATATAATCAGAAATCAAATCATTTAACTATTAATTTTACACAAAGAGTTTGGACAAGCCTCACAAGATATGTGTCGAGAGACAACAAATTAAAAGGAAACCAGACAGTGGGGAAATTCTCATCCTTCATTTACAAAAAGCACTTAAGCACATACTTAAGTCCATCCTTACTGCAAAAGACATTTGAGCATGTGTGTAAACCCCTTTTGCAAAAGGATTACTTTCCTTAGTGTCTGCTGTAAACCCAGGAGTCATCCCACTCAACTCATTACTAATGCTCTTGAAATTACTCATGGGCATAAATATTTGCGAGAATGGGGCCTCAGTGAGGAGTTGTGTCTATTTGAGGAATCATGGCCAAACTATGCCATTCTAAAGAAAAATGCTCCCAGACTTGCTGTCTCCACTGGAGAGCTGTTACCAACAGAGCGCAGAGTAGCTGTTGCTGCCTGGATGGCAGAAGCCAAGTGCATGCCCCCTGGCAGCAGGCCACATCTCTGAGGGGTCGGATGCATCTCCTGGGAATGCATCTTCAGATGAAGCCTGGGAAGAAAAAAAAAGCACTTCCATGGCTGACAACTGCTTGCAGAGGAACAAAAGCTTCTTTAAATGTGCTCCATCCCTGTTTACGAATAGTGGATTGAGGTACTTTGTGACTGTTTGCACAACACACGCCTGACCTAGAAAACTGCAAAGGTCCTCTACAAATTGCCATCTCAGACAGCTCTGGAGTTTAGGGTGGTGAATAAATGTCACCCTAGCTCAAATCATCCATGATTTCCAGGATTTCCAGTGAAACTCATCACCCTCTGACGTCAGCCAGAGGTTGGGTCCTCTTCCAGAGGTAGGTATCATCTCAATGTCTTCCTGCTTCTGAGACATCCTCTGCTGAGACACCATCAGTATCTGCTGTGAAAATGAAAGACATCATGTTTTCACTGAAGCACAATGGCATATTACACTCTTCAAAGGCCCCTGAGCTGAAACAGTGTCAGATTATATTTGAACACCCTGAGCAAAGCCACCTTAAATCTGGAAAGCTTGGGGCTCACTTCCACTAAAAAATAATTCCTCACTCAGTGCGTGATCTTGTCACACAAACACACACCTTGGGACACAGCCAGTGTTGACAAAGCCTAGGTAAAAAGGTGAATCTAGTGCAGACTTGTTAGTCAAAGAGAAACAGGAGATTTGATGCTATGAATTTGAGAGCACCTGTAGTGCTTCTGAAACACTTTACTTAATTCTTGTTTGAAGTCTCATAGATCCATCCCTGAGCTTTTATTTTCTCAGTGCTTTGAAGACCTTATAACTGTGTTTTTACAGTGGTACCTAAGAGTTGGCATGACTTCTTGCAGATATTTCCATACTGGGGAGACCTCATATAGACCTTTTCACAAGTGAGTAACAATGAAAATAGTGGGTGGCAAAAAAAGCAAATGAGAAATGAAATCTGTAGGGATGGCCACAGCTCCATCAAGCTTATTTCTCCAATGTATGGGTGGTAGTCATAACTTGTAGTCCCTCTACGATTCAATTGTCTCTTCAATTCCCTACCAAACCTGACTGCTCAACAAAACCTACTGAGGAAAACGTAAAATCCCAACACTGGAAGTTAACTTAAAGCTTTTGGAATCTCTTAAGGCTGAGGAAAAAAATCATCTTTCCTGTTTCTAATGCAGCCCATGTGTAAAGTTACAGGCTGAGAGTGCTGGCTTTTAACAGGAACTGTTAACAACCCTTTTTGATCACAGGAAGCAGAGGAAAGCCTCCTCACCTAAGAAAATAACAGCGATGTTTATGGGCACTGCTCTTCTCCCTGTTGGGAGCTGCCAATCACACTCCTGCCCCCTGAGCTGATTTCTGGGGGGCTGTGGTGGGGGGGCTGGGTCTTACTCTGGCTTCCTTCCGTTGGAGGGCTCCGGCAGCCGATCCTGTTTCTGGGCAAACGGCCACTGCTGCGATGTTTGTGTTAGATAGGCTGCAGCTGGGCTGGGTGGGTGTTGTAGGCAGGTTGCGCCCAGCCGGCTCCCCAGCCTCCAGTTCCTGGTAAAAAGAACTTTGTGATTCCTTTGAGTTTGAACGTTCATGGTTTTTTTGTTGTTGTTGTTTTTAAAATTTTATTATTTTAAGAAAATAGGTGCTGTTTGACTGACTTCTAGGAACGTTAAGTGTGAAAGTTTGCTGTGCACGGAGGAAAGCAGGCTAGCCCATCCATCTTATCTCTCTACGCCTTTCTTCTCTTTACTATCTCTGGTAAGGGAGCCAGCAGTTCATCTTCCTGACACTCAGAGCTATACTTTTAAAAGCAAAATGATATTCAGGGCTACTAGTTAAAAAGCAGAGCGCGCGTAACTGGTTGAACTGAAAGGAACAACGCCAAGGGAGAATTTGTCTTCCTGTGTTATCTCATGATTTGAATTCTGCACTGCCAAAACTTTACTGTTTAAGCTGCAATTTCAAGCTGCAAATATTCAACAACTGAGGAACCAGTGTGTGTATATATATATGTGTGTGTGCACGCGTGCACCATATGTATTAATGTTTATGCAGTTTTCCACTCAAAACAGTCAGCGGAAATGAAAACCTGATTTTGCAAGGCTTCCACTGCAAAATTAAACATTCAGTTTTTCCTTAAGGGAGCGTGCTGTTTTATGCACTGGGAAATAACTCCTAAATTTTAATATTTCTTTTTTCTTTTTAAGTCAAAAATATCTTGCCTTGAAAGAGAGCTGAGCTATGATGGGAAACACAACTATTCATTTGGGATAGGAGAGGGGAGCAGCAAGGTAAGAGAGACTAAAAAGAAATCAAAGAGAAAAAACAAACAGAAGTGAGGGATTTTCAGTTCCTGTGTGTGTGTCCATCTATTTATATCCTAGAAGGAAGCTTCTTAACATAGCTGTGTTTTCTTTCACGCTGCTCTCCTCCCTTTGTGAGACTTCCAGAATTCATCTCGGCACCTGGTTTTTCCCTGAGCTTGATGTGTTTTGCCTACAAGGCAGGACAAATTTGGCAGCTGTTGCACTGGAAGCAGAAGGGGAGCAAACAGCAGCAAAGCCGGATACTTCATATGTCCAGGGGCACCAGAGGGATGTCATTTATTTCTTTTGCTTAGGCTTTTGCTGGCAAAGCTGACTGCTTTCCTTTGGCCTTGACTGGGACATCTAGACAGTGGGAGAAGTTTCTTTCTTTTCTTTTGGATCATAAATGTATCCTTTCTCCTAACACTTCTATTGCTTGTGTTCTTATTCGGAGAAAGCTTTTCATTTTTCCTTTTTTTTTTTTTTTTCATGAGGCTCTGAGACAAAGGAAACTTTTGCCTGAAGTGTTCTTAAAGTGGAAAGGAAGCAGAATCTGAGGCACCAAAACAGAACTTCAAATATTTTTCCATTTGAAAAGCAGCGTACAGCCAGAAAGAAAAGGCAGCATCCCAGCCCCACTGAAGCTGATAAGAAGTGTGCCACCAACTTCCATTGGATGGGAGATCCATGTGAGGAATCCAAACTCACTGGTCTGCCCATCACAATTACGATGTGTTATTTGTATTGCTGGAGCAGCTTACAGTTCCAGTTAATGGACGGGTTCTCCTCTATCCAAAGGGTTGTACAAGTCCAAGTCAAAGAGATGTTCCTTGCCCCAGAGACCTTGAAATCTAAGTTTAGGACTTAGTGGAGTAATTGTATGGGGAAGATAGCCCCACTTTGTCAGGTCTGAGCAGATACCTGTGCCCTGTGTTCTGAAACAGCCACATGTCTAAGCCCACCTGTGCTGTGTGAGAAGCAGAATAGGATGCTATTGCCCATTCCAGGGCACGTGCAAAGGATCAGATATGGACAGTTGATATCTCTGTTCCAGCTCAGTGTCTTAGGAGAAGCTCTCCAAGAACACCCAGTGGCTCCCATTCCCTCCACGGAATTAGCATGTCACTTTATTAGCAGCCTCAGTAAACCCGAGTCTTTAATAGTTCCCCTACAAGGTGAATCTGATTTTTATAATGATATAGCCCTAGGAAAAAAGACCAATGTATAAAGCTAAAACAAGGCATAACAGTATTCTAGATTTAGCAGTGTGTTCAGAAGAGAAAATTTCCTTCACAGAAGAAGTTGTAAAGCTAAAGAATATTTCAATTATTTGGTGCTGCAGCACCAGATGATTCAATATCAAAGGGAATGCCATCATTATCTTTGGCATCAGAATCTCTAAATTTAGGCTGAGATGCTGGAAAAATAAAAATTACTGTAATCAAAATCACAAAAGAGAAAAACGCCTTTTAAACTTGCTTGAGATGTAACTTGGCTGGAAATGAAACAAAAAGAGTAGAACCCAAAAGAAAGAAATTCAAAATGAGAAGCTTGAAGCAAACTTCCTTCAAGCATGGGTGGCCGAGGCCAAGTGAGGAGAAATACACATGTAAACAGCTTTTCATAAAATTGTACCTTGCCCTTATACATAACTTTCATCAGACATTTTCTATCATGATGGTGGTTCTCAAAAGAAACAATAAGTAGCTGCAAACACATCAGTAGGAATTTATGGTCCCAAAAGGAAAAAAAAAAGAAATCCCACAGAATTTCTACAGACATAAGACATGTTCACTTCCTGAGAGAAGGACCAACACCATCAAATGAATTAATGAAAAAAACAGGAAATTCCAGTCAGCTGTCCCCATCTAATACTGAGGGACCAGAAATCACTATGTATCTTTTGTCTCAGTAATTCATTCAATGAAGTTAATAATGATGAACTCTCTGAGAATAATCCTATTTCTCTTAGAAAAATAAGATTAAGAATAATGGCCAGTATGAAGCCAAGGCTGCTTAGGTAGGTAATGGCTCTGTATGTCAAAGGATAAACAATAATCTCTTTACACAGGCAGTTTCCAGACACTGCAGTGTTGCCTGGATGCAGCTGTTCCCCACAGCAGCAGCAGTGGTGGCAGCAACAGCAGCATTGGGTGCTGGGTACACTGGCAACAGATAGTGTTCAGGCTTCATTTGGGGGCCTGAAACTGTTTTAGGACTTTTTATTTTCTTTTTCTTTTTCTTTTTTTTTTTTTTTTCTTTCAGGGCATTGTCTTAACGGAAGACCTATTATCTAGTTTCCCCCCAACACCTTTTCAGAGCATTTTTTTCTGCTTTAAATTTTTTTTTTTTTTAAAGAGGAAATAAGTGTGATCTCTTGGAAGCAGGTTTCTCAGCATCTTCCTGGCACTACAAGAAAGCTCACCACTCTGAGACACTTCTACTGCTACCAGATGCAGCACCCGATGCAAGCTCCCCTGTTCCTGACTCCCAAAGGCAGCTCTTGTACGTGTGCCTTTTTCTTGATGAGGTAAGAGTGAGCTTGCCTGTGTTATTGCAGCATATCACTGTCTCTCCTGCTTCACTGCCTTACATGAAAGCTGTGCCACTGCTCAAGGCCACCTACTCCACCAACCATCAGTGAGTGATGCCACTGCCACAGCAGTGTGTACCACAACTGCCTTGGCAATGGTAGGGAGATGAGACTCTTCCCTAACACCATGAGAAAGAGATGAAGGAGGCTTATGGCTGGATCCTCTCCAGACACAGGATGTAGGAGGCAGTGGCTGGGGGGGATGCTGGACAAGAGGGTATTCAGGCTGTGCACTCCCAACAAGCCCACCTAACCATTGCCCTCCCCTTCCCCCATCAGTTGCAAATAAAAGTAGAAAGGGAGCTTTTGTCCTGCATGCCCTCAAGAAACCAAGCTGCTCAGCCAGCATTTAGTTTTAAATCTTTTTATGTATTTCTCTCCATGGTCTGGGGTGACAGTATTAGCATCACCCGCTTCTCCCGTTATTCACCTGGGGCTTGCCATGTGTGGGAAACTGCTTTTTCCTGCACTGACATCCTCTTTATCAGCTGGTAAATGGTGACAAGAGCAACTATCAGCCCTAACAAGTATCACAGTTGCTATGTGTTCCTTAGGATAAAGAGTAAAACGTCTTCTACAGGACAAGAGTATCAGCAACCATAAGCCGGAAGACTGTGAGATGGGGCCATTAAGGAGGGCTTCTGGGTTCACAAAGTTTGCAGGCAAATCTGGTGTAGCCACCAGTGTCATAAGGAGAACACATCCACAAGAAACTGAAGTGTGGGAGTCAAGTCACTGAGGGAAAGAATGACTGCAGAGAGGCTTGCAGAGACATCTGTGAGACACCCTCACGAAGCATGGCACATACCCATGCCTTCCACCGCTCATCTGCGGAGGTTACCTCGGAGTTATTTTCTCCCATCTGCTATGCGCTTTATGTCAAACATCTCAGAGACAGTGGAGAAACTCGCAGTAACCTCTGAATCAGGGTTGGTATGAACCAGCCCCTGCAGAGCACAAGAAGCCCATCTTGCCTGATAAATAGGCTGTAATTTTCTTGTCTTTTCCTGCTTCATCCTCTGTAACTCCTTCCTCCCTGCCTTTGGAAAGATTGACTTTAATGATGCATGCATTGAATTCCTTCATTCCTGACACAGTGGGTGCTTGGTAACTTAAGAGCAGATGTATTGGGTCAGACCTGAGGACTGTCTACCTGGTAACCTATCTCCAACATGACCAGGAGCAAATGCTTGGACACATCAGATGTGGTACCTCCTCCTGTTTCCTGTGTCTATGAACTTTCTGAGACATCCTAGAGCATTGCTACAGCTACCATGAATCTGAGCAGTTTTATCTTCTATGAGTCTGTGAAAGCTTTCTTTGAAATAATTTCTGAATCAATTATGGTGATGAATTTCCTGTTTTACTTATTGTTAGGGGTAAAGGTAATTTTTTGTTTATTCCTTCCCTTGCCCTTCCTCTCTGCCTTCAAAGGTGTGGCTAAATATTACAGTAGAAGAGCATCGCTTCATCTGCTCAGGGCTGCCACGCAGCTGCATCTCTACCTCAGCCCCTCCCACAGTTCCCTGCACTGCTCTTACTTGATAGTTCTGATTTACAAAGCAACTCTGGGGTTACATCTTTCAGATCATACAGTTTACAGCACAGTGCAGCTCAGCTGATGACAGCAGCCATAAACCTAACCACAAGGGCTCTGTGATGCCGTCACTGCGAGTTTGCACCACCTGCAAGTATCTCTCCTCTACAATGACTCCTCCAGCAGGCTTCTGGACTCCTATTTCTCAACAGTAAAATCAGCAGCCCTGAGATAGTAATAAATGAAAGAAATCCACTATTATATGTAGAAAAAAAGGAAAGGGCAAAGGGAAATCCATCCAAAACAGCTGGACAAATCCCTTCCTTTGACTCAGTGGCTGACTCCTACTTCCAGTGGGACCATTCCCAGAGACTACTGATGGTCTACATTGGTCTTTCTTCTCACCCCACTCCACTCCTCCCTATCAGCTCATCGGGCTTTTGAATGTGGTCACCCTTGTATATTCAGCTTGCTGACATCATGTAGATGTCAGCCAACCCCTTCATTTTCAAATTTGGAACCAAATATAAGTTCACGCTTCAGTCACTCCCAGGACAGGAGTAGGATTGCTGGTAAGGAGGAAAGAGTAGGAAAAGCCTGCAGAGAAGAAGGGGGTAAGAGTTCAGAGGGTTCAGGAAGGGTCACATTAATTTGTATGTTTTCCTTCATTTTATATTTAAGTATTTTCTTCAACATTTCCATACTGAGAATTTCACTGCCCTCAACTTTTCCTCACTTTTATAGTCACTTTCCACACAACTGCTGATTCAGTGAAGATTTTATAGCCATGAGGAATTTAAAAACCCTTTGGCCAGCCATAGCAGCCCAGAAAGCATATTCTTCATGGGAAATCCTTCCCTGAAATACTCCATGGACACTGGGACTTGAATACTGCTCTCAAAGCACAGTCCAATGCTAGTCTCACTGGTTTCTTTGGGAGAAGGGCTGAAACTCTTTGGAAAATTCCATTCTTCAAATCTAAGAGCAGATTTTGTCCAGTTCTGTTGGGTGGGTCCCAAGCACAACAATTTAATTAGGAGGTCCAGACCTCCCTGCATGCTTATGCTCACACTGAAGTACCTATTCCCAGATATCCAGCAGGACCAAGAGCGAGTTCTTCTATCAAAGCCATGTAAGGTTTTTGACATACTGTGCAAAGGTAGCCAAGTGGAAAAAGCAGGCTGCTTGTCTAGTCTCAAACACAGACAGTAGCCACATTCTTGTAAAAAGCCCAGAGCATGTTCAAGAAATGCAGGGAGGTTAAATGAAAACCTGTTTCTGTCCCAAAATGAAGCTGTTTGACTTGGAATGGAAATCTTAGTCATCTGTCCTGCAGGGGTTTGCCCAGCTCCTTTGGTCTCTCTGTCTGTCTGATTTGCTTCTTCATTTTTCCATTTCCTTCCCTACCTTCTTTTACAGGGTCTCAAACATAAAAGTGTTTGCTTTCCATGATGATATCTCCAGTTACACAATGCCCAGTGCATTTCTTCACACTTTTGAAAGGGGGCATCGACAGGTGGGGTCTGATGCTTTACAGTAATATTCTTATGCCTACATGACATACGGAAATGTTTAGGAAGAAAATAATTTTCAAAAAAAATTTCAAACAGACCACTTGTCATTGGTTGCATGGCAGAATCAGCATCAATCCTCTGTCCCCCTTTAGTTACAACTCCTGTTGCATTTAGTTCCTATAATTAGGAAGTAATTATAGGTTCTCAATTACCTCCTTTATGTTTCATGGGATATCATCTAGTATATAAGTTATGTTCCTGTTTCATCAAGTAATAAGGCAAGTGTTAGGAGGCTGAAGTTCTTGGCAGAGACATACATCCTACTGACACTTATATTTGGCTGCTGTATGTGACTCATTAGATGGAGGTGGGTAGGTGACATCATCAGTAAAGGGAAACACATGATAAAGTGAGGGTTCAAGGACTTAAACTTCAGCTAACAAAATATCCAGACAAAGAGTATTAGCTGTGTTTGCAGGAAGAGAGCACTTGCCTCTGTTCAGAAGCAGGATAACCCAAAGAGAATAAACTATATCCTTTTTCTTCCTTCAGCCACCAGTTTATTTGCATGCTGGAAAAAATATAAGAGAACCAAAAAAAAAAAGAAAAAGAAACCATCTGTCTTTCAAATGGATGTAGCCATTACCTCAGTTAGTGCATTACAGAAGCATTTTTAAATCAGACAAATTTTCTGGTTTATATCCCAGGTTTGGATTTCCTTTCCTTAAAGACATATTGAGATGTAGAGTTAGACAAAACAAAAGTTGTTTTAGTAGCTTAACAAGAGGAGCAGCATGCACAAGTCTACTCAAGGGCTGAGCTACTACTCCTTTGCATTATCATGGACAGCCAGGGATGACAGCTCTGCTTTAGCTACTTATTAGCCAGATACAAGTGTTTGAGACACTAGGTAGGAATGACAGCATCCCCACCCAGCTTCCTGCTGATAAAGGGAAGAGTGGAAGCAGAGCCCTTGAATCTCTGAGTCCATAGAAAAGAGGATACACCAGTGACCTTTCCCAGACAACCTCTCCCTCGGGGAGAAAAACAAGGTGTCATGGGCATTGCCAGGAGCAGCAGGCACTTTTTGCTCTCAGAGAGCATGGAAAAAAAATGACACTGGGTAAACACAAAGGCAGCTTTTCATTTGGGAGCATGGTCAGCAAATGGTCTTTGGAAAACGTGGTAGAACACAAACCAGGGCCTTTCCGAGCACTTTCTCAAATGCAGTGGTTCATCACTTGAAGCTGTTAGATAGGATCTCAAGAAGGTCACAAGCTTGCTTTGTTAGTGCTGGTTCTATGCCACAGCTGACAAACCGTGGTCTGAAGCATCCACAGACACAACAGCAATAACCTCTTACTAAAGCTCTTTGGAGCTGACCCACAAGGCTCAACCCAGATTTCTCTTACGGTAAGCTGGTGTATATGCCACTTGCATGCCCAGGGGATATGTCAGCCTGACTCATCCTTGTGCTGTCATCATACAGGTTTCAGAGTCCCCCAGCTATGCTGTGTGGGCTGCCCCAGAGCTACGTTACAAGTTGCAGTGGTGACCAAAGGTGACAAACAGCTTATAAAAGTGAAAATCAGTTTTGCTAATGTTATCCTATCCAAAACGCTCAGTTCACTTCACCACATTAAAGAAGGGCATTATAGTAGGTACCACACAACAGTTACTTGTTGCCATAGGCAATAAGGAATGACCATACTCAATCAGCTTGGTCCAGAAATACTTGGGGTGCACGCAAGCCCAAGTACTCAAGTGAGCATTGGCTTACTGGCTTGGGCTCCTCACTGTGAGAGGCAAGCAGCTTTGCCACCTTTTCACTCTAAAGCTTTCTTAGCTTCAGCATTAAAATGTCTCACATGAAAGGCTGTTCACCTTTTCTTTCTCCACAGTGTAGCCACAGCTTATGGAAGTCAAAGGCTTCAAGTATGATACAGAAACAGATCACTACAGCTCCTGTCAGATGAGGCTTAGAAAAAAACAAATGCACAAAACCCCAAACCTCCAAAAAAACCCATACACACTGCAGAGCAAGGGTTGTACTACACTGTTCTCACAGTGGGGAGGAGAGGGAACTGCTTACACCACTGCAGTTTTTGCAGTTATTGCCAGGTTTTAAAGAAGAAAGATCTATTGGGCTGTCTCTAAGGCCTCCTGCTTTCACCATTATTTTTTATGGCTGACATCTCTATTTCTTATCATATTACCTGCCGAGGTAGAACTTGTCCAAGAGAGAGCTAACCCTCCTCCTCCTGGGTCTTAACTAAGGGTGATAGCAGATACTGCAAAATAGTGTATAATGTTCTCCTATATTTTGTACTAAATTGATATACAAGCTTTGGTTAATGGCCTAAGCCATCCTAGGTACTGGAAGGTCTTCATTTAACTTTCCCACTTTTGCATTTATATTTCACAGCATTGCAGATTTGGAGCAGCTTTATCTTATGAAAATGTGAAGTTAAGTCTTCTGTTTTGATAGCCACTGGATGAGCTTTTAGGTTTCCATTTATTGGTGAGAAGCTGCTCTTAGCCAAAGCATCAGCCTGTTGCCTCATAAGTCAATGAACTCATTCTCTGGTCTCACAGTGGAAAAGAAACACATCACACTGATTTGTGATTTTTTTTTTTAACTTTTCTTTTTTTTTTTTTGGCTAAACTAAATGCCATTAGAGCATATTCTTTTTATATGACAAAGCAAATATTTGTAATGAGAATTTGGAACTGATCAGCCTATCCTCCTCTGTATCTCTAGTTTCTTCTGCAGGGTGCAAGACGTTTTTTTTTTAGTGTTACTGAGGTATCGCACTGGCCTCCCATACCTGCTCACATCTTAGAAGAACTGAAACCAAAAGCTGTTTCCTGACACCACAGCAACTGAGCCTGAAGAAAAGAAACTATCAGATGTTTCTGTCTAACAGCTGCATGTCAAAAATAGTAGACTGGACAACAGCTTCACTGCATTACAAGTATAGGAAGCATACTGCCTCTAAGAAACATGTTTCTCATTTATTGGAAATGTGCAAGTGAGTCCTTTTTCCATAATCACTAATGAGTGGGAACTGAAACCTTTCAATACAGAGATCTGCATTTGACACTGTAGCTGTCTTCTTGTTATTCAGCCACTGTGGCAACAGATGCAGCCTGATCGTTGGGCTTTTCTTTCCTGTCTGAATGAGAATTTCCCATTGTGTTTCTTACTGTGACACAACAGGAGTAAAGGTGCATGCATGGACTCATCCTAAGGTCTGCTTAAATAAGCCTATGCTTAACCACATCCAGCTTTGAGAGGACCTGGTTATGTCTACCCCAGGCATATCAAGTTTTTGGATCTTGCCCAGAAAGGGACAATATATGAACTGGGAATTAGGACAGAGCAGTCAGAGTCATCAGGAATTTCCCTGTCTGTGGTTTGAGGAAGGTGACTTTGCTACCATTAGCTGCACTTCCAACCCTCCACTTCTAAGATGACTGTTCTACAGGTACAGTGACAAGCCTTTAAGATGAAGGCAAAAAGTGTTGTGTAAAGCCATGTAATTACAAGGCTCTGAGCTCCTTGAAGGGATTCTGGTGCCACAAGACATCCAAGGCAGTGTCCTAGTATAATGCTGTTCATACAGTTATTATCTGCTGCTGTTTCTCAATACAGAAAACTTCAGATGTTTGCAGCATGGTGCTGACTGCCTCAAGCTTTTGGCTGCTCGAGGGAAATTTTCAGGGATATTGTCTGACTGAATTTAGACACACGCACATGCACACAAAGAATATCCAAGCAGTTCATTCAGTAAAATGACATTTTTTCCCCTTGGGGAAGGGTGTCTGATTTTGCCTTACCCCCACACCACACCCACTCCAGTGAAGAAAAGAATTTTTCTTCAAGAAATCACTCCTATGTCACAGTTTTTAGACAGTTGTGTGGCACAGTGAATGCCTTTTTTCCTTCCCCAGATGGTGGGAAATTGTTCTTTAACAGCCTCCCACTTGGTCAGTACATGGGTGGTTCATTGCCAATGAAAACCCAGGTGCTGCTGAATTCTTGTTAGTGATTCAAGCAGCAGTCTTCCCTCTGAGTCAAGAGAAAACCAATACCCCCAGAATGGTTTTTATAGGGTGTCTGTTGCAGATTACTCAGACAAGACATAAAATAGAGGACCTGACCACATCTAGTCATTAAAGATCCTGTAGCGCTGTTTGCAGAGGTAAGAGCATGAGTCCACAGCAACTTTCCATTGCCTTCTGCCTTTATTTCTATCCTCCTTCACTCCCTAACATTGATGTAATTTTGTGCTGTTTCAAACAGTTTGGGACATATCTGCTTAGTAGTGGATAAAGCATTTTTAAGGATATTGTTCATCAAGCAAGGCATGCTAGATTTCAGACACATCTTCACACATGCATGTATGTATTCACACCCAACGCACATGGAAATAAATCAAATCCTTTTGTGAATTGCATGGGCACTGGGGAGGGAAGCTGAATGCAGGAAGTCTCAGGCCTAAGCAATCTCTACAGCACCAGGCACCAGCTACAGACCAAATGCCTCTGCTGTGCTGTGCAGGTAAATACTGAGGTAGAAGTACCACTGCCTGCACTCTGTACAACAGCAAGATTTATTTCCTCTGTCACACTGTGCAAGTTTCCCCTGCCTTAGAGATACGGCTTCCTGAAAGATGCCTTCATCTCCCACCCTTGGAAGGAGGGAAGGAATTTACTGTAGACTGTGGAGAGCTCCCCTGTTGATTAAGCCAGAAGGCACATGTGTATGATGGCAAACTCATATTTGGCAACCGAGTAGTGTGTTGCTATGCTCAGTAAAGGAAGAGAAGCTGAAGTAGGTCTTCTGGGATCAGCTGAGAGGGACACAAAATTACAACAGAGGCTGACCTAAGGTACACCTCATCCCATTTTCCCCACCCATAGTGCCTCTTAACCCTATTCTGGCATGTGAACACGGTGGCATTTGCTCTTAGCTTTTGCACTATTCTCAGCCTAGATTTGGAACCTGAACTCAAATGTAAAAGGGTCTTTTTTTGATTTCCTCTTCACAAAAAAAAAGAAAAAAAAAAAAAGATGACTTTACATAGATATTCTCTTCATCTGGCTGCCTCACCACAAGTTACAGGAAATTGGTTGGCTGCCACTTAACACAGCTGTTAACACTTTGGACTAGCAGTAGCCATTGTGCTGATACTGGTTTAAATGAAAAGGATGAGGTATGCAATGGTTAGAATAACAACTGTCTCATGTTCCACAAAAAACATAGACAGCATTGGGATACAAGCCCCACGTGCCTTACCCCACTGCTGCAAACATTGCTAGGGATATATCATTTCCCTTCACAGCCCTTCTGAGCATCAAAGAGATTCCAGCACATTAATAAAATGTGTCATAACAACCTGATGATACAGGATCACTATATAAACATGACTAATAACTATAGTGGTGTCCAGGGACCAAACAAAATCAAGAGTGCACTCTATACAAGGCGGCAGAGTCACTCCTGGAGAGTTTTGAATGTAAATAGAAAAGATGGATGAAGGCTAGGCGGGAAAGGGAGTTATAGTCCTGATTGACTAGACAAGGAAAAAATAGCAGGGAGTAGTGTAAAACCCACATCCGATACGGATTGAGATTGCTGCAGAGTTCTTAGAAGCAAGTAATGACAGAAATTGTTCTTATGGGAAAGTTCAGTTTCTCAGAGGTAGACTAATCACCACAGGATCCATATATTCTTGAATATGATTGTTGACAGATTTCTTTGTAAGTCATTGGTGACTTGATTTTGTCAATACTGATGACATTTTGGAAGACCTGATCGTACAAAATTACCTTCAATCTTGGAAGACCTGATCGTACAAAATTACCTTCAGTCAAATGATTAGGAATTAATTCAGTTCTCTTAATAAGGTCCTCGATTTTAAAAAGGAAAAGTTTGACAAAGTTAGGGAACTAATGATTGAAGCCATCTGGACTGAGCAGCTGGTACTTCAACAAAGGCTGAAATTTGCTTAAGTCATAGATGCAAGCAAAAGGGACAGGGGGATGGTGCAGCAAAGGGCAATACTTCTAGTGCAAATAACCATCTAAAATAAAGACAGTCAAGAATAGTTAGAGAGCTTACATGGAAATAAAAATGGGACCCATCATCAAGGAAAGGTACATCTTAGAGGTCAGAAGTATATGCATAGAATGAAAAGTACCAAAAATCAAGCTGGTTTAAATCTTGCAACGGAAATAAAAACAGTAACTTAACGGTCTTCGGTTATATAAATAAAAAGAGAACAAAAAAAGCAAAAGTGAGGGCACTATTCAATGAGGGCAACTTAGGGATCATAACTACGGTAAGCAATATGCCTCAAAACGCAGTGAATGTTACAACTCATATTTCAGTGAAGATGCAAAATGCAGTGGCAAAAGCAGGATGACTAATGGGAGTGGAAGGAAAGTGAAATGGAAATGACCACACCTGAGGTGGAAGTGCAACTCAAAGAGCTCCCTGCCTTCAAACCAGGCAAACCGGACACTCTCCCTCTTCCCCTCTGAAAGGATTTGCATGTGAAATTGCAGGTCCACAGCACAGACCTTTAATGACTTTTTTGTGTTCAACTGAGGCCACGGGAATGGTGAACAGTAAATGTAATTCCTGTATTTGAGAAAAGCCAAAAAGCAGTCCAGGTAACCACAGGTCTGTTATTCTGGTCTCTGGTTCTGAATTGAAGCTTTATATGTTATTGATGAGTTAAAGTTAGGATTAAATGGAACATGAAATGGAACATGAAATGAAGTCAATGAGAATTTACCAAAGTTACATTACTTCAGGCTCATATCTTTCTCCCATTACAATGACTGATTTTCCAGACTAAGGAAATGTGGTAGATCCTATGCATTTGGACTGCATAAAGGCACCTGATAGTGTGTCTCATGGGGAATTTAATTAAAACAGGTAAAATGGGGAGAAGTGCAGAACTATGAAGTCATGTAGGAATGTGGATGTAAATGGACAGACTGCAGCCAGACTGGGAAGAACTGGGTTAGAGTTGGCATAATAATGAGAATTCCTCTGGGATCTGTGGGGTCTGATCTGACTGAGGACCAAGGCAGTCAATGCAGCCTTTTGCCATCCATATTAACTGCCACAGTCTGTCCTGTCTGCCCATCTCTTGGCACTGGTGTGTCTTGCAGTGGTACCATGCTTTGGGCCTGTGTCAGGCAGGTTCAGGTGTCCCATGGAGAGGGAGTTGTTGTGAGAGCCATGGGGAGAGGAGTGCTGGGTGCTGAGTGACTGTTGGCAGCAGAAATGACATAAGGCTGATGCTGGTTTCTTCTCCCCAGCTTTTCTGAAGTGGGGAAACAAGGGCAATTTGGTGGAATCTTACATTTCTTGAATCCATGGAGGGGAAAAGGTGCGCCCATCTGCAAGAGCAATCAAACCTTTGCAGGGAAGCTTAGGGAAAATACCATTTTGGTATTACCACACATGCCCAAGTGAGACTGTACCAACACAGGCAGGATTTAATACATAAAAATGCAATAACGTGTTCATCGCTAAATGTTTTGACTCTGGTATATTACCTGTTTGCATCCTTTGCTTTTCAGTGTAGCTGTTTAGTGTCTTGTACTGCGTGTTAGCCCTGCAAACACCTCCTGCAAGTGCTCAGCTGATCAAGCTCAGAGCTAAGCTGTGGTACTGAATTTGTTACCACAGCCAAAATGCTGATGCTCAGTTTCTTCCTCACCGATCACCAGTCAGATATCTCATGCGATTCCCTAGCCAGATAACTGCATGCTGGAAGCATGTTTCCTGTTAGCTGGGTCTGGCTGAAGCTGGTAATTCATAAAAGGAGAAAACAAACAAGTAAATAATAAGGAGACAATATCCAGCTTCAGGGGAGAAGAGGGCTGAGAGGGAGGTAGGGTGAAAGGCACAGGAACAAGGATTTATGGAAATATTGCTGAAGGAGATCTCATGTTTGAATGTGGCGTGCTATGGTTACGCTGCAAGCTTACTGAGGGTTGCATGGAGCAGTGAGTAGAATCATAGAATGGTAGGGGTTGGAAGGGACCTCTAGAGATCATCAAGTCCAACCCCCTCTGCCAGATCAGGATCACCTAGGGCAGGCCACACAGGAAGAGATGCAGGCAGGTTTGCTAGAGGAGGAGACTCCACAACCTCTCTGGGCAGCCTGTTCCAGTGCCCTGTCACCCTCACAGTAAAGAAGTTGCTCCTCATGTTGAGGTGGAACTTCCTGTGTTCTAGCTTATATAAATTATTCCTTGTTCTATTACTGGGCACCATGAAAATGAGACTGGCCCTTCCACTTGACACCCACCCTTCAGCTATTTATAGACATAAATAAAATAACCTCTCAGCCTTCTCTCCTCAAGACTAAACAGTCCCAGTTCTCTCAGCCGTTCTTCATAAGAGATATGTTCAAGTCCCTCAGTCACCCTTGTAGCAGCACACAGGCTACAGTGCCTACACCAGGTCTGAGTACAGACAGAAATGTAAGTGCAGCCCGAGTTCTTGATGACCTGCAGTGCAGCCATTCTCTGAAAAGGCTTAGCTGCCCAGAGATTATTCAGAGTGGGCCTAGTTTTGTTTCTTCCAGATAGCAAAGTCTGCAAGCTGTGGCTCCACTGTGGCCACAAATACACACCTGCATGTGCTGGGGAGGAGAGAAAGGGGAATGGCCATGGGGTTCCTCTGGGAGAAACATGTCAGAAATGAGCAAAACAACTGACAGAAAAGGGATGTGACTGCTCTCTGAGAATACCTGAATAGGTAAATACCACAGAGGAAAATAATGTAATTTTAGCAAAGAATAATATTGATATAAGGAGAAATAGAAGTATATTTGCCGTGGTAGATTTAACTTGGAAACCACAGAAGATTTCCAGCCCTTAGAGGCCTGAGGTTGTCAAGCAGCCTTCCAGAAGGAGTGGGCTTCATGTGGAGTATGATCAGGTGTTGAAAGGTTTTATGTGAAAGGTCTGGAAAGGGGACTCTCTGCTTCAGGAGCACTGCTCCAGTACCAAGTCTCTGCTGTTTTCCAGAGTGGCCCCTGAATCTCTGAACAACCCTCTGGATTTAATTGCAGACTTTCAAACAACAGTGTAAAGCTGATCAAAGGATTATTCAAATATTAAGGGAGGGAATCTGGGAGATTCCCAGATACTGATGAACCGCACCACCTTCACACTACTTTGAATCCCTAGACCAGGGATCCAGGCATGTGATGTGTCAGGAACACTAGGTAGTCTTACAAAGTAGATGGTATTCCTGGGTTCTGCTCTGCTCTCAGAGAGACTAAGAGCAATTTCTATTTCTGTTACCATGCGTACTGTGCTGTCTCTGAGGCAGTGTGCAGAGGCGGTGGTGGACAACCCCATGGTATTTAAACAATAGCTGCCTTGTACCTTCAGTCACCAAGAATTACCTTGAAATAGTTAGGGAACCCTAACTGCATATAGAAATTCTGCCTCCCTAATCCAGTCTTAACTCAATAGACAGGGAAATTAGCATGAAAGCCTAGTAATCGTGTCTAGGATCAAGAGAAACAGACAGGTATTGTTTTATATTCACATTCTAGCAGCATTAGTAAGCAAGCACAAGGGAAAAACAGTTCTCTGTTGCAATGCATAAGGATTTTGGCAGAGGGAATAAATACTGAAAGTTCTGCTTGTAATTAACTAAGCTGTATCTGCAGCTTGTAGTATTGTCCAGAAGAATTCCCATTGCTCTGACTGAAGGTGCTTCAAAGTCCATTGCAAAGAACACGCCATTGAAAAGTTTTGCTAGTAAGGCCTTTAATTATGGCATTGTTATACATTTAATTTATAGATGAAAGAACAGCTATTGTAAGTTTGGCAGTTAAAATCATATACATTGCAAGTTGTTGAATAGGCTTCTTGCTTTTTGTTAATTCCCAAATATGTCAAGAAAACAATTTAATATAATATATGTGGAGCTTCTTTTCTTTCTTTCTTTCTTTCTTTCTTTCTTTCTTTCTTTCTTTCTTTCTTTCTTTCTTTCTT
>JANVCC010000017.1:9606932-9647489 GCA_025345505.1 Todiramphus chloris collaris | reverse complement strand
CTTTCTTTCTTTCTTTCTTTCTTTCTTTCTTTCTTTCTTTCTTTCTTGTTAGAGTTAATTGGGTGGGTACTGCAGTGAAGCAGAAATAGTGGTGTGCAGTTAAAATTAAATATTTCAGGGCAAGGTTTTAGACTTAAGTTCTGAGACATCTGAAAGAGGCACAACCAACTTAAAAACAATGAGCATGCTTAGTTCTTTGGATCAGCTTCAGGTAGCAGTGTCCTCTGTGATCAGTCTAACTAAGAGAGAATTGCAGATTTTATTTTTTTTTCCAGTGGGAATATGCCCTAATATACCTAAACCCTGGTGATACAAATAAATACCCCCTACCAAAAAAAAAAATCCATATGACACACAGAAGTGAAAAACATTTTCTTGGGCAATAAACACAACAAATTTGTTAATTTCCTCCCTCGCAGTCCTATCAAAAAAATCAGTCTTCCTGGGGACCTGGATCACAAAGCATTTAGAGCATCCCACTATTCTTTTTCTCATGGTGTGTAAGAACACAGCTGTATGATCAGAAATCTATAAGTATGTTATCTTTTCTCTTTGGCTGCATGTGTTGGCACCTCAAAGTCCCAGCAGATCCTGTCATATGCCAGACATTGCTCAGGTGAATGAGGATGCAGCACCAGTGCAAGTCATCTCATTCCAACAGGGATCCCTGAGCAGGTTTCAAAGCATTTCACTGGGAAATGGATTCATGCACTTCTGAAGCTCCAATGAAACAATGCCATGAAATGCTTTCTGATGATGAGATTTATCATCTGTACAGAAAATAAACTAGCCAGCAGCAACCCCAAGAGCATCCTGGATGATGTCTCAAGCATGGAGAACCCTGAATGGCCGCAGGGGCCATACTAGAGGCCAGTCTTTGTCATTCATTTATTCAGGCATTCATACAAGACTAAAAATTATGCTTATCATGCAAGAAGGAAGAAAATTCAAAATAAGTTACCTGCTTTGTCAACCAAAGCCAGAGCAGATTAAAGATTGCTACTTCCAGAGAATATATGTGAACAAACTGCACCAAACTGCACCAGAGACGTGGACAGTGGCATTGAGTGCACCCTCAGCAAGTCTGCCAACAACACCAAGCTGTGTGGGGCGGCTGACACGCTGGAGGGAAGGGATGCCATCCAGAGGGACCTTGACAGGCTGGAGAGGCAGGCCCATGCCAACCTCATGAACTTCAATAAGGCCAAATGCAAGGTCCTCCCTCTGGGTCAGAGCAATCGCAAGCAACAGTATAGGCTGGGCAGTGACTGGCTTGAGAGCAGCCCTGAAGAAAAGGCCTTGGGAGTGCTGGTGGATGAGAAGCTCAACATGAGCCATCAGTGTGCTCTTGCAGCCCAGAAGGCCAATCGTATCCTGGGCTGCATCAAGAGAAGCGTGGACAGCAGGTCGAGGGAGGGGATTCTTCCCCTCCACTCCACTCTTGTGAGGCCTCTCCTGGAGCACTGTTTCCAGTTCTGGAGCCCCTATTACGGGAATGATACGGATGTGTTGGAATGTGTCCAGAGAAAGGCCATGAGGATGCTGGAGCACCTCTCCTATGGGGACAGACTGAGAGAGTTGGGGTTGTTCAGTCTGGAAAAGAGAAGGCTCCGAGGAGACCTCATTGTGGCCTTCCAGTATCTGAAGGGGCCTACAAGAAAGCTGGGGAGGGACTTTCTAGGCTGTTGGGCAGTGATAGGACCGGAGGGAATGGATTAAAATAGAGATAGGTCAATTCAGGTTAGACATTAGGAAGAATTTCTTCACCATGTGGGTGGTGAGACACTGGAACGGGTTGCCCAGAGAAGTGGTGGAAGCCCCATCCTTGGCAGTTTTTAAGCCCAGGCTGGATGGGGCTCTGAGCAACCTGCTCTACTGGGAGGTGTCCCTGCCCATGGCAGGGGGGCTGGAACTGGATGATCTTTAAGGTCCCTTCCAACCCTGACAATTCTATGATTCTATGAAACATTATTCATAAACAGATGACAAATGCATGTCAATTAATTAATAACCTGCTTGCAGACTTTTTTTAATGAGTAGAAAATGAAGCCACATTCACAAGGTAAGCTATTCACTGCAACTGATTCACCAGCTTTATAAATTACCTGTTCCTTGATCCAGTCCTTTCCAAAGAGACAGGATGAATTTCTATGGATTACTTTTAGTGTCTGCCCCAGAATCTTATTTATTTTCCAGCTTTTATCCCTCATTTGGTTTCTACTATATTTTTCATTACTGTTAGCTAATCCTAATGAGACCTGTTTGCTTCCTGACTTATTCCTTTCCAGTGAAGTCCTTGTTAATTGTTGTCTTCTTTTTGCTAAAGTGACTTTCTGGGTCCTGGGCACCACATACTCTTTGCTGGTTCACCTCAACCCTCTTCATTTGCATTCTCAGACCTCAGGGTCTCAGCAGGAACTCTCTATGTCACCATGCAGTATGCTTTCAGTTACTTGTCACTGCACACTTGTACATCCATCTCTACCTTGTAGCTTGTTTTCCCCCTTCTCAAATACCACAAAACCACCCTTTTACCATTTCCCATTCACCTAGTGTGTAAACCAGTGTCCTTTGGCACATATTCACTGTTACTAACTGCTGTCAGCAGCTGTTGGCATTCATGAAGTGTTGGATGATGCATCAGAGCATCAAGTGTCCACAGGTAAGCTATTTCTGGCTTCACAGCATCCACAGGGATGCACATGGAGTCAAGCACATGTCTTTTCCATGCCTGAGCTTGCTGATGTGGCTGTGCAGGGAGGAGGGAAAAGGACTGTGTGGGGAAGGGGAACAGAGGCAACAGTACAAGGAGGTGGACTGTGCTGCCAATCTACACCTCCTGTGCTGCCAAGGCATGAACCAGGGGAAGGTGAGGAGCATCCCACAAAATAAAGGCCTTTAACAGCCCTGCTTCCCAAGCTCCAGGCATGCAAGGGAAGGTGTGGTTCTGTCAGCCCTCGATCCTCCTGTTTGCTCCACCTGCAGTGCAGAGCCACACACATTCTCACAGAGAAGACCTGGTACTGCTGCCAGTTTGTAGTTAAAATCTTCTGTGCTCAGAGCCATGGTAACATGCACAACAGCTAATCTAAGCTTAACTGTCAGGCCAAGGAATGATAGTCCTGTTTATTTCCCATGGCTACTCTTTCTATGGACATTTGTTTCTTAGTATCTGCCAAGTGCTTGTGGTGATATCTGAAAAAGTTCCTTTCACTTATTCTGGTATTTTTAAGGAAGCATCTTCTTACATTCAGCATATAAGCTGAGCAAGAAAGACCTGACAAACTGAACTGTTGAAGTTTCATTGACTTCCTCTCAAATTATCAATTATCTATTGTCCCGGAACAGAAATATTCTGTTGCTCAGGTAACAAACTATACAAATGTGAAACACAAAATTGCAAGCAGTAGAAATGAGTGACGGTTAACTTAACCACATCTTCTCTAAATTGGTGACACAAGCCAGGGTCCTAAAAATAAACATTGTAATTGCGGTTTTCATTTCAGAACCATAGCACAGTCAATAGCTGTGGTGCATGTAGAGGAGAAAAAAATTAGTCTCTTCTTCCAAAAAAAATGAGAACCCCCCTCAAACTGTCATGGTTTAAGCTATTCAAGCCTAGATAGATACAGCCATGACATGAAAAATTGCTGGTGGCCATTGAAATACTTGCTGAAAGTCACTGAAAGCCAAGCCAGCAGGAGCAGCTTGCAGTTCAGTTCTAGAGAAAATTGCTTCAGAAGGTCTGTGAGGACCAAAATGACTTTCTGGTCCATCCTCAGCCATGCACTGAACTTGAACCACCACAAGGCACACTCTGAAGGATTTTGCTCAGTTAGGGTTTGAGTCACTGCCTTGTCAATGCTCATTCTGAGTTACATGCACTCTCCAGCCCATCACTAAAAAGGCTCCAAGGTTTCTCCCACGGAAGACAAGAGCAGAGGACTCACTGAAGATTAACTCTGGTACAGTCTGCAGACATGTGTGTACTATGCCTTTCTGACTGCATGTATCTATATCATGTTGCTGTTGATAAGCCTGCATGTGTCCATAACTGGCTTAGAATCAAATTATTTTCTGCATGGTGAACTGTTATCATTCTCTGTTGAGGTATCCTATGATGTGCTGTGGATACCACAGCCCAGTGCTAATGCAGAAGTCCCCATTGCTGCAAGCCATTTGGAGTGTGGGATACAAGCTCACCCTGTGGCACGGAGCTTTCCATGCACAGGCATCTTAGCTTTGCTCTGTTACAGGTGAGGAAAGAGGAAGATGGGTCTAATTGACAACAAACAACTAATTAAGTTGAGCTATTCTGTTTCACTGGAGAATTTCCATGTTTTCAAATGAGGGGGACACTTACTTTCCCCCTCCTTGCTTTTCTGCATCTAGAGAAGACAGTAAAAGAAAACAGCAAGAAAGAACGTAAACCTATTGTTCCATCTGAACCAGATATCTTCAATTCTGAAATGTCTTTACATTCTTTTCAATGGGATCACTACATTAACTTCATTGTTTTTCACCAAGAAAGAGTCCCTTTGGAAATATTCCAACTAGGCCAACTTTAGATAGAATAACAATTTTGAAGGCTATTGTTTTATCAAATACGTTATTAAACAGCAAGATACCTCTGAAAAAAAATTGTGCTGTTTTACCCCAGTAATGGTGTGGAGCAAGGAACCTGCAGTATTGAGGAAGACTAGGCAGCTGAGTCAAACAGTGATATCCAGTGACCTTAGCTGTCCACATATACACTAGGCTAATATTAGGGGAAACACTCCACATCTGAAAGAGTAGCTGCACAGAAAAAACTGTTTCTATGGAACAAGTAGTTCCAGCTAAATAAAGAAAAAATAAACAGTAACCATAATACTGTTCAATTCTACAAGGGAAGGGAAGAGTCATACCTCCAAACTACATTTGGTACAGTGAACTTCAGACAAGGGGATTTCTAAAAATGGAAGAAGCAGTTGAGAAAGACCCTAATGTCAAAAACAGGGAAATTAAAATCTTTAGACTCAGCAGGGGGACTGAGTGCATGCCCTACACAACCCATAAGAAGAGCTACATAAGATATGTGGCTAAATTGGAAAGGAAGCAATGGACAAAAAATAAAACAACATACATAAGATTAAATGGCAGAGTTCAAGAGGTTATTCAAACTGTGCTGGTATGCACCAGCAAATGGAAATCTGAATCTAGTGCAGCTGAGGGAAACAGCATAAACAAACACAGGTAAAGTCTAAAGTTAGAAATAAGAGGAACAAGACAAGGGGGTGAAAAGAGCAAGCAAACAAACAGTCTTTAAAAATATGTACAACATAAAAATTTCTTTCCATGTGTTAAAAAACTGAAGCCCAAGAAAAAAATGGAGGGTCAGACTCTTTTCTGGGAAGCTAATGCACCAACTCAGGTTAATAAAAACACTAAAGGGAAGATTTTTCTGTCATGTTTTCTGGACTCTTGTCTTCATCAGTGAATTGAGTTTGCGAGATACTCTTTCCAGATATCTGTCATGGTTTAGGATCAGGGCAGCCCCTTAGACCTATAACAAACATTCTCTGTTAACCTCCCCCCCCGCCTCCCCAAAGGGGAAGAGAAAGGAAATAAGGGAGTGAGACTTATCAGTTATAAAAGGAAGATAGAATGGCTTTAATCAAAATGAAAATAATAATCATAAAAATTAAATATATGAAAATATATACAAAACCAATATCAAACCCAACCACCCTTGATGGCAATTACATCACTTTCACCACTGATCCTGTGGAACAGGAATGGGGAAAGTCCCAAACTGGGCCCAGCAGCAGGCAGGAACTGTGTTCAGGAGCTGGATTCTGATACCGGATTCAGGAATACAGATCAGGATTGAAGGCAGAAAGGACAGAGTCCTCCTCAGATGCTCTGAGGAAGAAACCAGAAGAGGACCTGAACCAAACTGAGCGGGGCCCAGCAAAGTGGGGAAGGAGGGACGAGACCCTTGTGATCCCTCAGCTTCATACTGAATATGGCGTATATGGGATGGAATACCTCATTGGTCAGTTTGGGGTCACCTGTCCTGCCCACTCCTCCCTGCAGGTGCAGCCTTTCACTTTCTGCACCGCCAAAGTGGTACACAAGATCCAGCAGTGGCCTTGGTCTGCACACCAGTCCTTGGTAGTAACTCTAAACATCAGTTGTTATCACTGCTGGAAGCAGACACTGCCTGTGAAAAAATGCTAAGTTCAGAAAGTACAGTTAGTTAGAAGAACTGAGTTGAAAAGTGAAATCACTGAACAGATTTAGTCTGTTTTCACTCAAACCAGGACAATATCAAAGATGATGGTGTCAGCGTCTGTCCACAAAGGAAAGAGTGGGACCAAGAGAACAGACATACTTCAAAATGAGTGACACAATAGGCGAGGTACTTCTCTGTCTCCTGCTATGAAGTTAATATCCATCTCCAAGACAAAAATCAGCAAACACAGAAAATCAAAACCAACATATAACAAATCATTCCCATTCTTCCCTTACACAGAGGTACCACTGGAGTGGTCACGAGGTATTGTGAAATTTAACAGGTCTCATCTTGAAAAGCACTGAGCTCTTACGCTGATACGGACAATTAATCTAAAAGAGAATGTGCATATTGAGAGGGGAACATTATTAACTTCAAATCCATCAGAGCATGCACTGATGACTAATTGGCATGGGTGGAAAGGAAGTTCCCATATATGTAGATAATGCTATAAATAATCACTACAGGATTTGGTGAACGCTACAGAATTATTAGTGTTGTTAGATACAGGATAGTGCCAAAGGAACACTCTAATGCAGCTTTGTTAAATACTGTAGTCCTGCTCTCCTGAGACAAAGCTTGAGATCTGCATAGAGATCATTGGTATCAAGCAATAGGTCTACTTCTGTCTCCCCACCAAGCATGAATATTGCACAGGATGCAGAACTAATAATGAAGTATCCTGTGATATGACTGAGGCATATATACAGTGTTTTCTGAAAAACTATATTTGTACCTGCTGGAGGTCACAGATGAGTCTTTAGAGCTGCCTGGTGCAAACTGATGTATTGTATACTATAGATAGATTAGCTGAATTCTCCAGTAATCTCTTTATGTGCTTAATGAAGATAAAACTTGACTAGACAAGACAGGGTAAACCTTGCTGGTAAAAAGTGCTAAGAAAGAAGAAGTTTTGAATTCCTCCATACCCACAGTTACCAATTGCAGACATACTGTTTGCTTGACCCCTAACATGTGATAAGAGCTCTCCTGACATTCTCATTTAATTAGCACAACACAGTGGAGGTCTTTCCAGTACATCAGTAAAACCCTCTTATCTGCCATGGGCATTACTTTACCTTTTGTGGCGGTTGTGCTGCATTGTCCCACTCCCTGCTCACTGTTTCTCAGCATGGAGCAGGCAGGCATCCAGCAAGAGAATCTGCAGTGAGTGGTTCATGTGCAGTAACTGCAGCAGTGGGCCCTGAAAATACCTAGATAAAGACAGGATTCAAAATTTCATCCAAGAGAAGTCTTAAGGAGTTGGGGGCCCAAACCCCGTTGACCTGAACTTCAACTCTCTGAGGCTCCTTTTAAAAACTCCGTCTACATTTCAGCCAGCCAACACCAGCTAAACATGGTGGGGTTTCTTTCAACACGCAGGACTAAGTAATAACAGACTGCAGGGGTAAAAAAACATACATGGTCATGGTGGTCTTCATTCTTCCAGACCCTATGATGAGGCATCCATGAAGTCTGCACGTGTCTGGGCTGTGGAATCCTTGGTTTGTTCTCAAAGTGCCACGCACTACATCAGGTCTGTTATTATATGAAAAAAGCAAAATTCTATTGTAGTTTTCCTCCGTTTTTTGTCCCTGAGATTTTCCCAGTTGATCCACTTCAAATTAGACAGCAGTTTCTGTGCTGCTGCTCTTGTTAAGGAAGTAATCTTTTCCTGTATATGCAATGAAATATTTTAAATACTTCTAAGGCATCTCTGCAAGCCACCGAGCTGTTTCTAGCACTTATTTTAAATTCTGCATGAAAGGGAATTCCCAGCTGAGTTACGGTTTTACCACCTAAATTAGACCTTCAAGCAGATTCTTCAAGTGCAGGAGGAGGCTTCACCTCCCAGAAGCCTGACACGAACCAGTACGCTCAGAACCGGGCACTTGTTTTTCACCAAGCAGTGTTTACCTAATTAAGAGCTCCTCAGTAGTCCCCAGTTAGTTAATTGTGTCATTAGCAGCAGTTTTGACATGAGGAACAACTTGTGTCTAGAGGATCAGGCTGGCTCTTGCTTGAGAAGCCGGTCGGAGCATCTCCCCAGGGAGCCAGCAGCCGCCTGCCGCAGTTTGTACAGGAGTAATTGGTCCCCCGAGGGGCTGCCTCTTCAGCTGCCAGTGGGGATTGTTTTGCCTCGTGAATAAAAAGCCGAGCTGCCATGTCTCCTCTGCCACATGTTAACTCACGGCTCCTCTGCACGGTGGCTCATGTGAGGGATTTGTTGGGGGGGGGGGTGAGAGTTACAGTTGTCCTCTTCACTGTTTGGCAGCTCATGGCAGCATGAAATTACCAGGTCTGATTGAAGGAGTGGCAGAGTCGGTGTCCTGGAGGCTCCACCACCTTGCAATGTTGCAGATCACACACAGATGCTGACCAGTTGACCTGTCACAAGGTGACGGAAGCTGGTTTGGCTGGACTAGAGCACGAGTGGGATGATGACAGGGATGTTGCTGCTCTTGCTTGATGACAGGGATGTTGCTGCTCTTGCTGTTGCTGCTGCTGTTACATGTCCTGAGTTGGTGGGGAAGAATGTTGCTCTCTCTGGGTGGTCAAAGTCTCTCTCCTGGGGATCTGGATGGCAGAAAGGATCCTCCCCTTGGAGGTACAATGCCACCCATTCTCTCAGCACACACACACTTAATTCAGACAGCCCTCTGTCTGAATATATATTAATACATGCACCCCTCTGCTTACAGACATAATGTGCCTAGGAGACTGAAGGAGAGAGAAAATGGAGCAAGCACACTTTGTAGGACCAAGATTAAGAACAGTTTCACCCTAAAATTACCAGAGAAAAAGTATCAAAATCATATGCATAGGCTAAGTAATAAAAACAAAGGAGAACATAGCAGATTTTTGGAACCCAATGTTCTTATTTCATCTACTTTCTTTCCCCTGTCAGGATCACTACCTTTGCCAAAATAGAGACGTTCCACTTCTGCCTGCATATTATACCTCAATTAGCATAACAGAAAGTTTCATTCAGGCACAGAAACCCCTTCCCCTGGAGAGCAGGGTCCAAAACACTGCCCCATTTGTTGTCTGAAGCACCCTGTCTCCCTCTCTGAACCACTGAGGCCTGAATCAGTACTTTTTGTGGTTTGAGATTTGGCAAAAGAGAAAAGATAAGTTCATTCTATCTTACTTCAGGGACCCATGTAAGACTTGAGGAAGACACAGATGTGAGTATTTTCAAATTAGAGCTGGCATGGATACGAGGTCTTCCAAGTCTCACCAAGGAAGAAGTACACATTGAGCAATGTGGAGGAAGAGATCTTGCCTGGAGTGCAGGCAAATGTAACACCAACCCTTTCTTAAAGTATAAGACCAGTAACATCTAGTCATATGAAAAACACATTGGTTAGTTATTGCAGATATACTGGCATGATTTATAGGCATGTTAGACCATAATGTGATTTAATGATTATTTGGGAACTTGAGGGAAGGGAACACTGAAGAAGCAAGGGTTTGGGCTTCTTTAAATTGATATATCTATTAGAAGAGAAACGCAAGTTTAAAAAGAAGTGTTCTTTTAGCATCATTTAACAAGTTGTTAATCCCTCCTATCACGCAAATTGTGGAAGTTGTGGTTGTAATGATGTCTTCATGACATGACAGAGAAAATAACATGTTTGATGACTACTAAATTCTAAAAAATAATAAATCAAACCATTACTTTTGCTTCTAAAAATTATTCTGCATATTAATGTAAAAATTATTCTCTTCTCTTAATACATAAGCCAGAAGTCAGAAAAAAGTTAGCAAATAATTTCCAAAAAGCAAAGGCTGCACATAGACAGACTAACATCAGGATTAATAACGTTTTCCTTCAAAGTGGTAAAACCAAGTGAAATAGTTGGCTTTCTGAGTTCAAAGCAGTCTTAAACAAAACAGACATTTGCAAAGCTGCAAAGCTGTCCAGTTTAAAAATGCAACAGGATTTCTATGACTTGAAAGATGGGAAAACCTTCAGAGCAGCTCTAACATTAAGTAATTTACAACAAAAGAGAAATGAATGGAAAGGCCCATAAGGTTCAGCTAAGTCCAGGATTGAAGTCATTTCACTAAAATCTTGCAGTTTCCACAGAAGGCAGTCTAGCAGGAACAAAGCACGTTTTTATATAAATTGATGAGAAGCTGTACATATTTGAGAAAGGAAGTAGCTTTTACTGTGATAGTGTTGGCATCTATAGAAGTCTGTGTGTCTCCCCCCCCACCCTGAATTTAAATATGAACAAAATATTCACATATTGTTTTAATTTTCACTCTTAGTTTAATGTTAACTTCCTATTTTCCACAAATGTAAACAGAGATCTAAAAATCCTGAAAACAAAAGAAGAAACAGAACACTGAAACCAGAGTGGATAAATTAGGTAGGGGACAAACTGATGTTCAGTCTTTGAACCTGAGGAAAAAAAAAAAAAAAAAATTAAGGATGCCTCTTGGAGTGACTGCACACTGTTAAGTATTTGAGGGGCTACAGCAATTGCTAAGTGATGTTTCCCAACTTGAACGTAATGGATTGCTGCTTCTCCCAGTATGAGAAAAAAGTCCCCATGGGAAGGAAAACTTGAGTCCTCTGGGCAGGATATGTTGAAAATCCGTGTTCTGTTGAAACAGTGTGTTTGGTAATCTTAAAATCCCAAGGAAGAGTTTAATATAAATGCAGGAGCCGTGGGGAATGAGGTCGGCTGCCTGCACGTTCCAGCACCAAATGCATAAGGAAGACTTCCCGTTGATTCAAAGGGGCTGTGCTTTGGGCAGGGATGTGCAGCAGAGAGACTGATCTAGGCAATCGTTCTGCAACAGAGAAGAACCTCCTTGCACAATGCTGGATCCTGGGAGAATGATGACCACTAGCACTTTAACTGCCCTTGTTTTCAAGTTTCTTTTTTGCAGGGGAAAAACCAGTGGTGGCTATTTGCTTCTCAGGCAGTGGTGAGTAGAGCTCTTCATCTCTGCCACAGCTGCCTCCGTGCCAGTATCACCAGAGCAGGGCAGCTGAGCCCAGGGAATGGATTGGTTTAGCAAAGGGAGGACAGGCTTGTTGAATAACTTCCTGGTTTCTTCCCTTTACACTAGAGACAGGGCCCAAATCCAGAGCTCCCCTTGCTTCATCATGCAATCTCCTCTCTGCTGTCCAGGCTTCAGGAGAAAGTCTCTATATTAGAAAGACACTAAGTGCTTTTGGGGTGGAAGGAACAGGGAGACAGCAGTTGGAGGGTGTCAGGAAGAAAGTGTAGAGCAATAGTAAAAATAAAAAAGAAAATGAGGATCAGTTCTACCCAGTTTCCCAGGAAGAGACCATGCTTTTTCTGCTAGTCTGAATCAGGATGAATCAGTCTATGACCCTCCACCTCCCACAACCCAAAGGTGCACCACCTGCCTGGGAAGTCAACCCTGTGTAATGACCCTTGCATCTGAGTGTCTCCCCTAGCTCTGGGAGGTCCCTTCTCCAGTAAAGCTTGATCAAAGCTGTCACATTCCTGCCATGAGGTGTGTGTTTCTACAGACAGGTATACCAGCAGGACATTCCCATTTGTTCTCCAACTAGGAACCTGCTGTGCTGGAGCATGTTCACTGAAAGCAAGGAGAGCTGCCTTGCACAGGTCAGCATCTTTGTGTCCCTTCTGCTTTGCTGGGGTCCTGTTCCTTGCTATCAGTGGAGAGAAAAGGCCATATTACTGTGTGCTGGAGATGAAGTAGCTATAACAAGAAGGGAACCTCTAGGCCAAAGGTACATCAGAGATGTCCACCTCACTTCTGGCTGGCCTGTCCTGGTACCTAGGGAAGGCATTTCAGACACTCACTGCAGCACTTGCGAGGTTTTTATATAGCTATACTGCAAATGTCTGTTTACTTACTGTCAGCACAGAAGCTTTTGTATTTTACACCAAAGTCAATCAGCACTAACGGGTACCTTCAAAGACATAAACTGATGTGTGACATCCAAAGTGTTTTTGATCTCAGCCTAGAGAAAACTAGAGAAACTAGAACTCCAGTATCCAGAAGAAACTAGAAGAAACTAGAGAAGGCTGCCTAAGATAGCCACATGTGTCTTTTCTTCCATCAAATATCATTATGTAGGAGGGAAAAAGGGAAATCTCAGCCACAGACTGTGCTTTAGTTACATCTCTTACATCTTCACCTAAGTGCTCTATTAGGCATTATAGACATTTTCATCTCTTTTTTGCCAGCCTAGGATTTTATCATCGTGTTTTCTTATTTTTAGAGCTATTTCACTCTTTATCTTCTGACACATGGAAAAGTCCCACAAGAGGAAGCTGACTAATTATTCCTGGGAAACAGTGAAAGTAATTACAGAGACCATAACATTTTTCCTCTCGTTCTTCTGATTTGTAACCACCTCACAGTATTACTAGCAAAACCAGAAATGTATAAAAATTACTCATGCCCTTTCTATAATAAATGGGAATCGCCATGAATAACCAATTAATTAGTAATGAATAACAAAGAAGACACAAGAGATTTTTCTCATTTGGCACCTGGTCCCCAGCTAGAGTGAATTGGTGGATCTGGCCTGATACAGCTGGAGCCCAAATGTACACAGGCAGTGGGAGCATCTGCATGGCACTAGCCATCATTCCCAGGGTGCTGGTGTCATGGTAGTGGAGTGGTGCAGGACTGTAGAAGGGAAGACTCATGTCTGGGCTCTTCAAACCTTCTGGGTGGCAGGAAAAGGCAGCTGGTGTCCTAAAATCTGTCACAGGGAGCAAAGCAATTTGTGTGGTTTGTGTTTCTCTTCAACAGGGAAGAAGAGACTTTTCCTTTTCCCTGGGACCAGGGCTACTGCATCACCTCTGGCAGCACTGAGCAGCAATGGTGAGGAAGCAGCAGTTGTAAAATTCTGTCTGTCCTGGCTAGCCTAGGTGGGGAGGAGAAGAAACCACCTTTTGAGGAACCGAGCAGACTGTGAAGTGATCGCATGAGTCACCTCACCTCCCTTGAACTTCACTTACTGGCATGGGTGATCAGCTTCCTGTGGCTGAAGGATAATTTTACACTGAGCTGAAGCTCAAAACTTCCAAGGCTAACTTGTGTGGACTCGAACATTTGAAGACCCCAGTGCCTCCTCTGTTATTTCAAGCAGTCAGCAGCTGTTCCCACTTGCACTTCTCATCAATGGAAAAAGAAAACCCTCCTCTTACGAATCCAACTGCAAGCTGAGACCACACAGCCATGGGTGCCAGCAAGCATGCCTTTCAGTGCAGACACATACCAACCCAACTGGCACCCCCACCTGCCCAGGCTATCTCCCTACAAGCTGCTGCCATGCAGGGAGCATCCTTGATGTTGCTGTTAATGATTTTCGTTGCCTGACTACCCCCACCTTCTGTGCAAGCACTGATGCCACCCCAGCACAGTGACAACCTCTGTGGGCTTGGCCTGGGTGGGGTAGAAGAGGGAGGTAGGGCTGGAAGTGGCTCAGCAGAGATGAGCTGTTGAAGCTGTGAGTCTCTGTAGGGCAGGCTGAGCTTCAGAGCTGAGACATTGCTGCTGCTCTACTGGTACTGTCAGTGAGCAAAGAGGCAAAAATGAAGCATTGGGGGCCTTACTAAAATGAGTGGTGAGCACCACACTGAAAACCCTCCCCGGCTGCAGTTCTTAGTCATTCACTTTCTCCATTTTCCCCCCTCTCTCTTAGAAACACAGATGCACTGAAGTTGCCCACGCATTATGGGAAAAATGTTAGATTATTTTAAGCCAATTAAGGAGGGGTGGGGGGAACAGGTACAAGGTGGAGGAGGAGAAGATAAATATGTCACTCTGACCCTGTTTTTTCCTTTTCTTATAGTTTTACTGAAATACTGCAATTTAGCACTGAGTGCTCAATATAGCAGCATTACTCTCGCCTCTTCATTATTTTGCGATCACTGCCTATGTTAGTGGTGGTCACAACATCCAAACAGTCCCATGAGGTAAAAAGAAAAAAGAAAGACATTAAGAAAAACAGTGAGGGTGCAGAGTTTTACCATGGTCAAACCTCAACACTGATATACAGAAACAGTGCAAACCTTTCTTTTTTAATATGTAGGAACAAAGCCAGGCTTTCCTGTGAGAACTTGGTTGTGTGTTGTGAGATAGACCAGTGATTGGGAACAGTTTGGAATAGAGTTGCTGAAGTGGGAAATGGAAGATGGGCATGGAGAAGCATTCAGCCTGGCTCTAGAAGAGACCAAACAGGATAAGAAAGGCACAAATTGTCCTCCTGCTGGACACCTGCCTATGGAGAAGGTGATCTTTTTCCTGTGCTCTGGCACCAAGTCTGGGGCTGTGTACCACAGGAGACAAATGGACAATTTCACCAGCAGAATTTGTGAATTTTCATTCTTAGTGAAGGACAGCCTAAAAACAGATTGATGGTGATGATTTCTTCCCAACTAATGATAAGACATTTGGGAAATAAGCATTGCCTTCACAATCTCCACCTGCAGCAACAGAAGAATACTCCTCTGCCAAACTGGCAACAAGCACAATGCCCAGAGCATGGGCAGAAGCGTAGGTAGAATGGCACTGAATGACATACAAAGCAAGTCATGCTTTTGAGTGCATAATGCCCAACTTTTCATAGGATGAAGGAACCGTGTTGAAGGATATAAAGTTTAAATCATCTCACTGGAGTAAATCTGGTAGACAGAGTTGCCTGAAGGCAATATAAAGACCATCAGAAAAGTATCATTCATTCTCTTAACAAAATGAATGTCAGAGTTATACTGGGTCAGGTTTTTCAACTACGTTCTCCTCTTAGGTCATTTGGAAATCCAGCTGAAGAACCTGATGGTAAAACTGAGTAATGAGTGAAGATAGTACTTGAATAGGGAAGAAAAGAGAGCAGCACCTTATTGCTATACCAGGATTTTGGTTGAGATTACCAACCAAATTGTCAGTTAGCAATCCTGGAAAATTTCCAGCCAACTAAACCAACCAGTTTCTCAGCTCTCCATTTCTTGTTGCATCTCTTATGACTTGCTCCTTCCAGAAAGCCAAAGATGGCTTGCATTTATTTATCTTACTTCTGCTTTAGCAAGAATGTTCTGAACTGCAATGAAAGCAGCAACTCTGTGGAAAAAAATCCATTTCTTTGAAATAAAGAAAATATCGTTAAAGAATTATTTTGATTGTATAGATAAGACTAAAGAGCTTGCAATTAGATTAGAGTTGTCCATCAAAATAGTAACAATTAGGTTTTGTGACATTTGCAGTGGCCCATGTGTCCACAAAAAGAAGATATAAGACAATGGTAAGACAAGCATTCAACAAGGACTATGACACAGCTAAAATACAGCTGTCAGTTTTGCCCAGGGTCGCATTTGCTGCATGCCAGCCTTTTACTAAGCAGTGTTGAATCTAGTCTTTTTTTTTTTTTTTTAAGATTTAGTTAGGTATGGCTTGAAACTTGTGTCAATTGGTCAGAAGGCATCAGACTGCTTCAAAATGGAATAAAGCCTGGCAGTTTGGGGAGCCATTATTAGCAAAAGAGAAGCAATAAAAATATTTGTTATGCTCTGTTCAGCTAAAAGAGCATAATCTCTGTGTGGGACCCACAATGCAAAAAGGCGTCCATTCACCACTCCCTCCCAAGCACCAGTCACTGGCTGTTCAACAGGGTCCTGACTGGGCTGTCTCAGAGGGGCAGAGGCTCACATGGATAAAACCATTGACAATATGCATGATCTCAGGCAGGACGCTGGCCCTGTAGGAGTTTCAGTTTTCTCCTGCTCTTTATTGTATCTATCAAGGCTGTGAACTTGCTGGGCAGCTACTGTGCACACACATAGCATAACCACGTCTGATCTCCACTGCCTGCGTACATATCAGCTTTTTGGTTCAGGGCAGCAGTGTGTTTTTAAGAAAATTTCTCAGTCACCCTCGCTTATCTATCGCACATTGTTTTGGTACACAGAACTGTTTTAGCATATGCAAACTGGACTCCTTTCAGAGGAAACTAACCTGGAAGCTGTGCCTCAGGTGTGCAGCAAATGTGCCCTAAATCCCGATGGGTCATAAGAGACTGAACCCTGGACAAGTCCTGCAGACAGCTTTGAACCACATGTGCAACGGGGGTGCTTGGTCCTGAGAATCAAGCTCAATCTAGTTCAAAGTAAACCCCCCAAACTGTACATTGTGGATAAGTGACTCAGCACCAAATGCTCTATCTACTGATACACTCCTACTGCACCAATTTACTTGCTAGAATAAACACTGCAACAGATGTGTCCAAATCCTACTGTGTCTTGCCAACACAGCAAAAGCAGATCCAGTGTTAAAAGGAGAGAGACATTTTTTGAACCATATGAAATTCAAGTCCTTCAGTGAGTGGTCGTGTATTTTTCACTCCAAGCCCCAGCTTTTGAATGCTGAAATGGACAGTAGCAATAAGCAGCTGTGCCTCTTATATTAAACTGAACAGCGATTGCTGTGAGTACAAGTGCTTTATAACAAAGAAGAGGGCAATCAACTGATTTTCATTTATATGTGCCTATTAGTCCACATAGTTAAATTCTTCTATGTGAAAATAGACACAATTCACTCTGGTCATACCTAGATCCAGCATCCAGTGAGTGTGTTGGGGTAAGAAGAAATTTTGTGCCGTGTTTTACTTGAAAGATTCCCATCCTGGACACTGGCTGACCTCTGCCTTAGCACTCGCTTCCGTTATTTCTCAGCCCCACCTGCAAACAGACATCCCCAGTCTCCCCTTTTGAGTTCCAGAAAGCAGCACTAGCCTTGACCGCGCAGTGGCCATGCAGGGAGAGGGTGCGGGGTCCCTCCAGCTGCCTCATCGCCACACGCAGCCCCCCGTGCAGCCGTTTGCACCTGCACTAAAAGGGTGTCCAATTTCAGCAGCAGGGTCTGACGCTCAGCTTTCATCCACTCCTGCAGCTGTATATGACTCAGCAAGGCCATGGCCACACTTGGAAAGATGAATTCTCCCCTTTCCTTAGAAAAATAAAGAGCAGCAAGTGCAACTTTGTGTGCTCATGCCTGTGTTGATTTGACTCCAAACTTGTTTTGATCACTTTGGCAAAGCAATTAGGTTGCAAGGTCTGAAAGGGATTTTCCTTTGTTATTTTTACCATAATTCATGATCCCAGATGAGTCAGTTACTGGATAAAACACCACCTTTGAATATTTGGAGACTTTTTTTCTTGATGAAATGAGGAATGGAGACTGATTTTATTTTTTGTTTTCTTTTTCAAATGAGGAAAGGTCCAACAAAGATGTTAGGAGCAGAGGCTTTCTGGGGACATAGAAAAGAAACCTGTGGGCCACTGCAACTAGTCCTGCCAGGCTGTGTTAACCTCATGCTGGGCTGTCTTAACCACATGCTGGGCACCCAGAGCATCCTCTTTGCATCTCCTTCCCTGACAGCAGCCATGAAACAGCCCACAGTTGTGTGGAGTGGTGAGCCCCGGGGATTTGGAGGGTTTGACAAGTGAGAGCAACCACAGTGACACTGAGGAGTGACATCCCACACTGTAGAAACAAGCTTTTGCAGACCCAGCTGGTCCTGCTTATCTGACTGTAGGACATTCCTGATGAATCAGAGAATTGTTCTGGTTGGAAGAGACCTTCAAAATAAAGTCCAACCCATCACTGCCTCATCACGACTAGACCATGTCTCTAAGTGCCACATCTACAAATCTTTTGAATACCTCCAGGGATGGTGACTATACCACTTCCCTAGGCAACTTGTTCCAGTGCTTGACAATGCTTTTGTGAAGAAATTTTTCCTAATATCCAATCCAAACTTCCCCTGGTGCAACTTTAGGCCCTTTCCTCTCGTGCTTGCTACACGAGAGAACAGACCATCACCTACATCACTACAGCCTCCTTTCAGGTAGTTGTAGAAAGCGGTAAGGTCTCCCCTCAGCCTCCTTTTCTCTAGGCTAAACAATCCCAGTTTACTCAGTTTCTCCTTGTAAGACTTGTTCCCTAGAACCTTCACAAGCTTCGTTGCCCTTCTTTGGACATGCTCCAGCACTTCAATGTCCTTGCAGTGAGCCCAAAATTGAACATAGTATTTGAGGTGTGGCCTTACCAGTGCTGAGTACATGGGGATGATCACTTCCCTAGTCCTGCTGGCCACACTATTTCTGATACAGGCCAGGAGGCTGTTGGCCTTCTTGACCACCTGGGCACACTGATGGTTCACAGTCAGCCAGCTGTTGATCAGAACCTTCAGGTCCTCTTCTGCTGGGCAGCTTTCCAGCCACTCTTCCCCAAGCCTGTAGTGGTGCCTGGGGTTGTTGTGACCCAAGTCTAGGACCCAGAACTTGAGTGAATTGAGGTCCCAGCTTTCTCTGAGGGAATGTGACCTGATATTTGCTCCTAAAAGATTTCTTTGGACTGTCCTCATGCTTAAAATGGACTATCTCTCTTCAACTCAGGAGAGTTCGGGTAGATAACTCAAAGGAAGGACTTGTCCAGGATATAAGTTGTTTTGTACCCAATGATGGTTCTTTTCTGAACTCATCAGTGTATAAGATTTTCATATCAGACGGTATGGAGAACAGGTTTATTTTCACGATAAGAACACCAACCATCTCTCTCGTTACTTCAAGGTTGCTGCAGACTAAAGTGAGCCCCGAACACAGAGGTGATTTCTCACCATATGGCTACTGCACCACTAATGCCAGGTCCTTTATGTGGTAAACTCACTGCTCCCTAAAACATGTAGGGAGGACTTCCTCTGGAGGTACATGCTTTGTATACTCTTTGCTCTGGCAGTGTTTAAGTAGGTACAAGTGCCAAAAAGATGTTGACCAATCACATCCAGGTACTTGGAATTTATGGTAACAGAGGAGAAACACATAACTGAGTCATAAAATGCATTTTTGCAGATACAGTCCTCAGGATTCACCTGCATGCACGCAGATGCAAATGCCCCTCTGGAAAAGGAAAGACTCTGCCTTGTGAAAGGGGTTCTAAGCTCCTGAACCCACAAAGGGATGATCCCTGTAACTTTGAATTGTATTTGTAATTTTACAGCCTCTGTGCTGTTCAGCCCCAGGAATAGTCATGCATTTATTGGGGACCAAATAGAACATGTGCATGTACGATAAATGAGGAGGAAGGTAATGCAGCACCCTATCCATTCCTCTCATTTGCATTGGCCAGCACAACACAGACTTCCATGTTACATGATGCATGTTGAGATATATATGTTTCTCCACCCACCTCATTCAGATCCATGCTGCCCATGCCCCTGATGAAGGTTTGTTTTTAATTTGGATCTCCCACCATGATGACCTTTTCTTCAAAGAGTCTGAAGACATTTTTGTTCTATCCCATTTCCAGTTCTCATTAATAGTCCTTAACTTACAAAGGATCTTTCATCCTTCCAAAACACTTCTGGCAGCAGGTCACAGAAAGTGAGTAAAAGGACTAAGAGAGAGGGGAAACATGCATTATTGATTTGATACATGAAACATGGTTGGTTAGAACAGGTAAAGACAATTAGCCTTAATTGTTCAGTACACTCTTCATCAAATACGTAAGTACCTCTCAGGTTATCCTGAAGTTGTAGATGCTCAGACTTTGAAGCAAAGTTTCCAATCTGGTAGATACGATTATTTGAAAACTATTATTTCTCAGCTTTTTCCTGCAGGATATTTAGAGATCCTGTCTTCTACCTCAATACAGAGGACAACAAATCGTGTAATGAAAGAAAAGAAAAAGGAAAACACAAAGCAATAGCTGTAATTTCTGGTATCAGAGGAACAGAGAAAGTAATGTTTTCTTTTAACTTCAGAAACTGATCCTCTTTGGTTAAGAAAAGGTTATTAGAGGCTGAAATCTCTAACAAGAGTTCCATAAACCCCTTACAAACAATGATGATCTGTAAGAAGATACGATGAGTTTAAATAGGTAGAAACTGTGTCCTTTTATTGCTAGAGCTAGCTTTATATTCCAACTTGCAATATCATCATGTTCTAATATAAACCACATGAGATCTGCATCTGGAAGGTTTAGGTCAGTGCTTTGAAGACTATGAAAAGCTTCCCATTACTATTTAAAATATTTATACTGACTGTCACTGAGCACAATAGACCTTGTGTTACCAAGAAACATCAGTTTGCATAGAGCTGCATAGCCAGAAAATGCAGCACAAAACCAGGATGAGAAGAGTCTGTCCTGAAGCTAGGACCAGAGCTATGTGCTGCTGATCTGTATTTGGCCAAGGATGCCCTAAAAGTGAAGGTGCACAGTGAGATGAGGGGAGCCTGTGGGACGAATTTATGACCCTAAGCCTGAAGCATGAGTGGAGCCCATTCACAGCCCATTCACATTGGAGGAACTAGATAAAAATAGAAGGAATTACCTGAGGTCTGCACATTTAAGGATTATTTCTGACCAGCTGGCTACCTGAAGCACATGTATTCCCTGTGGGCTGAGTGTTTGCCTTTCAGGGGGAGCTCTATCACAAGGCACATGTTGCTCACACAGCAGTTCTGCAACTGTGCAGCCCAGTGCAGCAGGGTTTTCTCCCTACCATCAGCATCATGGGCCAGAAACATCTGATACAGCTTTTTCCAAGAAAAAGATAGCTCCACAGCGCACGTGGTGGTGAGGCACTGCTCTGAACAGATGTTTTCAAACATCAAAAGTGAATGTTCCTGAGGTCGTTTTCCAGTGTTCAAGCTGCTCGCTGTAGATACTTGTGTTGAATATTGGTCATATCATCTGATTACTGTGGTTAAAGATTCTGTATTTTGTGGTTATAATTGGGGTAGGCTCAGTAGCTATGTACTGTGGATTCTGTGGTTAAGTTACGCTATCTTTGTTGCTATCTTTGTTGGTAGTAATTTTTTGCTTTAGCACTTGTTCCTTTCCTGCCACCCACCTGCTCTTTTACCCACCCCAAATGGCACTGACATTCTGCTGGAGACGTAATTCTTATTTGACACAGGACTTATTTCCTTTCTCCTTTCTGCTAATGTGGTAGGGGTGCCATTGCCAGGACCAGGGTGCCTTTTCCAGAGCTGAAGTGCCCTTGATAGGGTTGGGTGCCATGAAGCATCTGAGAAGAGCTGGAGCTTTGCTTGTCCTTGAGAGCTGGCTGCTACCTATGAACCAGATGCTGAAGAGGCACCTCCACAAAGCCTATCACACACCAGATATATTTCTAATGCATAGAGCTTGGTGAACTAAGTGATCAGTGGGTGAAATTTGGACCCAGGTTGTTCAGGAGTTAAACTGAATTGGCACAGTGATAGTCCTAGGGTTTTTTTTACCAGCTGGGAAAAATACAGTTCTGAATGGAATTGTTTTCTTCTCATATATAGTAGATTAAGGCTTATTATCCTGAAAACTCTAATATTTGTGCAATGAATCTGCTGACGTTGGTTAAAAGCACTCTGTGATGCCCCTTGGCTTCTGAAGAAACTTTCCTCCACCAAAGATTTTCCCAGAGAGCAGACTCAGATCATTGCTTAACCAGCTATACTGAGCAACTCAGAGATTAATATTCATAGCTCACAACTCTCTTGAATTCCTTACCTCACCAGGATACTTGTCAGAACTAAGTCTTTCTAAATCCCCTCTCATTTTAAAACCTGCTGATTTTCTTGCCATTATTAAAATGCAGGTTCATGTTGGTGCACAAATGAGATGCTAAGGTGTTGGAAACAAGGTTGGTTTTAAGTGATGCATAACAAAAGTAAAACTTTGATTCCAGTGCAGGGCTTGATTATTTGATCAAATACATTGCTAGCACCCAGATGGGTTTTGGCATAGCAAGCACTCATGTAATATTTCAGGTGCATGTGTCTACATTGCAGAAGAGGTGGAAGACTCAGTGCAACAGGTCAGGTGGAAGAGTTTGGAAAACACTTGACCCTTGATATGCATGTTAACACTCCCTACCACTTTGTTACCAGCTGTAACACTCATAGAAATGTCAGACAACCTTTGGCGACAAAAAAATCTGTTACATCTTTACCATGTTGCTTAATTGTACTCTTTATTTGAGCCCTTTCACCTCATTCTATTTTGGAGGTTTGATATTCTGAGAAGGCAACATTAATTAAACTGAAAGGATACTTCAGATACTTCATAAAGTGATTGGAAAATGTTGAGGAAAAATTGTAAGTAGACAAGACTTCTTCAGAGCCTGTCTTAGAACCACGAAGAATGTATTTATGATTTTACCAATGGATTTAAATAATTAAGAGAACTGCCATGCAGGGTTTGTACCCACTGAACTGCAGCCAGTTTTTGAGAAAAGAATAAATAAAATGTTTTCATTAAGAGGTGTAGCTTAGCTTACTACAGTCCAGGGTAAATCTCCTGGGGAAGTTTGGCTAGGTTTACAGAGAGCTCAGCACAGCAAATTCTCAATTCTCATGTAGATGCTGCCACACAAACATCACAACCATCAGAACAAGGGGTGGAAAAGTGCCTTTCTTCTTTTGTGGCACCCCAGGGTTGGGAAAGGGGAAGGGTGAGAAGAAAGAGCTTTGTTTTCATGATTGTTTTCTTTGTACCTGGTGAATGAATTGCAAGTTTTAGATAAAACACACCTGATAAATATTTGATCTTCTGGAGCCTAAGAAGTTGTTGCTGTTGAATCCCTCCATGTGGTGACAAGGTGCATTTGTAGAAGGGCAGCCTGATTTCATGTTTTATTTTTCAGCTTCACTAGCAACAATGCAAGAGGGTGTATTTAATTGCAGATTTGCATTTAAGAAACAGACTTACAAAGTAACGAGTGTCTTTAGAAACAGAATGTGGATGGAGTGTAATGCTTGCTGTCTGGGTCACCATCCTCTGCCACATCAAAGACTTCACCTTGGTACTTTTATTATCTTATGCTGACAGTTCAGCAATTGCACTTTGTTGCTGTTCTTCACAAGTCAAACAATGCACCTATTATGTTTTTGCAAGAGATAGGATAATTATCTCAACTGCCAGGTGCGAAGAGTGAACTTTCCTAGGCCCAATTGCTGTGTGGTAAAACAGACAAAGTCATTGCAGGCTTTAGTTGTGTCACTGACAAACTTTGGCTTCCCATCTCTTGGCATTGGGCTCTAGCTTGGCAAAACTCTTATATGCCAGCTTAACTTTAAAAACACGAGCCACCACTGCCAATTTGGACATGTTGCCTCACTGTCCTAAGCACTAACACGCACATTGCTCCTATCAAAACAAAATACAACCTCTTAGATAGTGCCATTCTTCTGCCATTTGCTATTTCTATCTGTAGGGAACTGGAGCACTGGGGCAGATGAGAGATGTTTGTAGACTGTAAGCACAGTTGCATTGAGTAGGCACACCCAAGGTAAATGTAAATTGGATGGCAGGACTAACTGCAGAAGCCAGCAGTGTGTTTCTGGCTACTCCAGCCTGTTCTTTGGACTGGTTTGGCAGCATGTAGCAGGCTCTGTACTGCTGCAACTGCGGTGTGATCAGCACGCCAGCTGCCTGGAGCCAGGCTGGTGAAGCACCTGGAAGAAGGAGATCAGCATTCATTTTGAGTAGGAAACTTCCTTTTAAAGCAAAGGAAGAAGGCTGAGGCTCCAATTTTGCGATCTATCTGAACACTTTTCTTGTGGTCCCTGTCCCAGAAGATAAGTCTGCATCCACAAAGAGCGTCCAACACCAGTTCCCAAGCACAGTTGTTCCCTGCCCAAGCAGTTTCTGGTGTTATCTGTCTCCAGCATTATTCTTGTCTTAACCAGGAAAGTGAAGATATACTTTTCCATACTGAAGCACTGTACTTCTCAGTCACTGTACTTATTACTAAAGAAATGGGGAAATTGTAGCTCTCTTAATAAGTTCCTGTTGTTCAGATCATCGCATGGAGTTTCATGGAAATATTTGCACAGCATGATGTCTATCAGGGATAGCCAGGGACACTGGCTGGCTACTGACAGTCCCTGCTAAGTAGCAGCTGGGCAAGGGTGCTGCTGATGGCCACCAAGACACAGTAAGCATCCAGGAGACCACAAACCAGCTTGAATGTTGGCCACCACCCATCAGTGGATGCTCCCACGACCTAGTGTCCCCTTCCCCACAGCTTCCCTGCAGACCATGGGACTCATGAGCTCAGTGATGTTTTCTGAGCCCATTGTAGTTCCTGACACTTGCCCAGCTCCCTGACATGGTTCCAGACAGGTTCCCAGCTCCTGCCTTGCATGGTAGATGCTGCAGCTGCCCGACTGCTGTTCTTTCTCTCCTGTCTAATTCAAGTCATGACTCTAGTTCTTGCCTTTCCTCCTGTCCTCCCTCTGTCCTAAGCTGTTTCCTCCATCCTGTTTGAGACCCCCTGATACCTCATAGGCTTCCAAAAATTCCAAAAGCAAACATGAGCCATCACTGTTGCTTATAAATCTTCAATATGAAAATATCACAAAGGTCAACAAAACCTAGCAAGCAGCACTCAGTGATTGAGCACAAGCATACCCTGCAGCATCCAGGGCACAACACTCAGTACCTTTGCTGGTGGACAAGGTGGTTCTTTAGTCATTTCTATAGATGCTTCCTTTCACAACCTCAGGATGCTGTTGCTTCTAAAAGATGCCATACAAATTAAGAAGGGCCATGGTGCTGAATTACTGAAAACCTTGTTTAAATAACTCAGGAGATGCCTGTGAAACAGCAACAAACTGCAGCAGCTGGTGGCTTGTCAGGCCAACAAAAACAAGTTGAGTGACAGCACACCAAAATTTTTAAACTCTAATCTCTTCTGTCTCTGTAACTCTGGAAGAATCAGTGACAGACAGGATGGTGCAAAGACTAACTTTTGTCCCAGTTCTCAAGCATTTACTATTGCATTCAAAAAGAAAAACACAAAGAAAAAGCTGTTTTACCACCAAACTATTTTTGAAATATGAGACTGAACTCTGAGGCCAGATTGTCTGTATTTATTTTAGAGCATTGAAAATAGTGTTAAGAGTTACAGACAATAGTTCAGAAAACAAAGTTTTGTCCTTATTGAATTTACTGAAGAAGGATCATTTATTCAGGCTTCAAGTTAGAAAGTGTTTAAATATACCCTTAAAATCACCTCTATTCAGGCAAGCAGTGAAACTCACAGTTAGTTGGACATAAGCAAAATTTAAACACACACTAAATGCTTCCTGAACCTCCACTGATTTTCACCTTCTGCTTTTGCATAATCCACGAACAATTTCACTATTGATGAAACAGCCCAAACAGAAGCAAAATCTATGATAGGTCTTCCTTTGTTTCATGATCCCACTTCACACTGCAGCAAGACACACTTGTGCCTTGTTTTAGTTCTTTTCTCTGTCCCTTTTTGGGATCATCATTTACACTTGAAGCACCTGATAATTACACAGCCTTGTAACCGCTTACAAATACCTTTTTGGTCCGGGAAAAATTACGGAAAATTACTCTGGCAATGTATTTGACATCAAAAGCAGCAGCTGTGTATGACAGGGCTGTGGGATCAACAGTGTGAGTGCTAGCAAAATCATAAGTCTTTGAACAGATACACGAGTGTTCTCTATCTCTTCTAAGTGGGATTTCAGGAGGAGGGGAGAAAATTTTTTTTTAATATACTGTCACCTGTGGTTCTCTACTGGCTACATAAATGTTCAATAAATTTATCTAAGGTAAGAGAACATTCCCACAGTTCTCCAAGTGCTGAGTTTTTTTCAAAAGTCATACACAGGAAATTTCTTCTCCTCATCACCTATACAAACATGAAATGAGAAAACATAAGCAGTATTTTAGCAAGCTCCTGGGAAAGCTTTAAATAAAGCTGAGATGAGGCCAGGTGGACCAAAAGAAAGTGCTTATGCTGGATGGATGCTCAACTGAGAGCCAAAAGAAAACAAAGTTATTTCCTTCATGAGCTGATGACTCAGAGGACTGGCAATGACATGGAGGACATCACGTACAGAAGTGCTATTGCTACAGATGAAGTGGTGAATAATAGCCTTAAAGCAAAACTTCCACAGCAAGTTCATTGGCTGGCATTCCCCCAAGCGTCATCAGAGGATGTGACCGGCCAGTGTGTGTGGCTTGCTTCCCAGCTGGCTGCCTGTCTGCTCCTCCAAAGTGCCTGCACAGCACCCGGCAAACAGCCAGTGAAAATGGGTGAAGGACTAGCAGCATGCAAGTAGGGTGCCATGTAGAAGCTCACATGGGTGTTCTCACTGTTATCCTTCCTGAATAAACACAGGGTTTTAGCATCTAATGTTGTTTAATCCAGCCCCTAGGTATCACCAAGTGTAGTCTGACCTATACAACAAAGAGGGATAAATTCTATTCTTCAGTGTGCTCTGAGCATGATCTACCCTCTCTTATATTGCTAAAAACACCCTACAGAGATGTCATTTCTCAGGTACCTGGAATCTTCCTTCAACCAAAACACAAAAGGCAAGGTGATTTGGGTGTTTTTTGCACTGATATTAGTATAGTTGCAAAGTCTATAACACCATGGCAGCCATACTGGAGTAGTATGAGGGCCACACGGCTCAGTAACCCATCTCCAGGATGTGCTGCTTTGGGAACACATATAAGAAACAGCACCAATCTAGACCAACTATTTGCCTGGTATTACCTTCCCAGTGTCTGCCATGTAGAGACTGGTTGCTTTAAAGATTATAGTTGCCTCACTGCATTCAATAGCAACTGAAGGACCTTAAAAATATTGGGTTGTTTTTTTCTGTCCTTGTTCTTTTTTTTTTTTTTTTTCCTGTAAGATTACACCCACAATATTCAAATTGTTCTCCATAGCATTTGGTAACAATATTTACCACAACTAATTTTTCAAGAAGAGATACTTCCTCATGGTTGTTCTAAATCCACATACATTAGTCACTGGGCATCCCCCTCTTCTTGAGCTGTTACAAGGAATAATCTCTTCTCCATCACTGTCTTCACACAACACATGATTTTATATATCTTGTCTTCTACCTCCTCTGAGGTGATGTCTCGGCATCTAGTAGCTGCTATAATAAGTAGCAAGCTGGACTAACTGGAAAACAAATAGCAGACTCTTGAGTTACTGCGAATGTTCTATTGCCTTAGTTGTTGAAATTGGACAAGAGAAGAGAAGCTGCAGAAGGATGGATTTCTTTCCAACAGTGCAGGAAGTATTACTTTCTAGCATGCATTAGACCTCCCAGAAGATTTATCTGAGTAATTGTTTGACAATATCAGGTGCAGTGATAGTCCTAAATAACATGCAGTCCCATGCCATTTTTATACAGAGGATAACACAACCAGTCCTGAGTCTCCAGTTACGAAGCAATCCCAGACATCAGTGGTCAGCAGGCTCTGCAGCACATTTCTTGCCTGTCTTATCCACATGCATAGCAAGTCCAGGACATTAGACATGCCACCACATGCAGCCATGCTGGGCCAGTCCCCAGTAAAGCTGGCTATGCTGAAAAGCCACCATGGTCTGGGACACCCATACCCAACAGGGTGTTGCTGGGGACCAGAATAGTATCTCTGCAACCACCTTTCACTGGGAAATGTTTTCCCTGAATGCCACCATAACCAGAAATGCATAAGAAAGACTTAAAAGAGGGTTGTGTTTTACTTAGATGATGAAGGAAAAATATTTTCTTTTGGGAAAAAAAAAACTTAAAGAATGCAAGAGGTTTTCTCCATAATTAAAGCACTTGAAAGGTTTTCTTGCTAACCATGGAAGCTAAAACCTTGCAGGACCAGGATGCCATACCTAGTCTGTAGTATCTCTGCCCAAGTGGCACCCAAGTTCCATACCTGGGCAAGTGCTGGTCATGTACTTTTCTTTGCTTGGCTGCAAAATGACATAGATGTGCAGAGTCTGGGGGATTCTGTGACCAGAGGTTCCTTGCTCTGGATCATAACAGGTCAGCACAGCTTCCCTCTGGTCTAAGCATAGCTCAAGATCAGTTTACATTTCAAAATGGCAGTGGCTTATCAAGCCCAATGCAGACTCCTCCTACCACGGCGCATGGTAAGGGGTTTCCCAGGTGCACCGAGGCTATGGTTAGACATCTGCAACCTTGATACGTCAGCTAGTGATACACAAGGACAAAAAATATAAGCAAAAAGACTTCCAGTGATACTGAAATCCATGTTCCAGTTCCCATTTCTTCAGAATTTCTTTCTCTACATCCTCTCTTGTAACAAACTTTGGCTTGCTGGTGATGTTTCTATAATCCAGATCATGCCTGCCCCGCAGGACACACTACTTATCCCCTGATCTTCAGGGAACCACATTTGTCAAGATCCTGTGTCCAGGACCTCACAAGCAAACTCACAGCTACTTTCTTCTGTTACAGTGTCTAGGCTACATTTTGGGGCTGAATATTTCTTTTGTTCACTGAATAATGGCAATCTCAGTTAGCCAAACTGTAAACTTGTTCTGAATCAAATCACATTCAGGAATGACTACAGAACAAAAAAAAAAAGCATCATTTCCACATTTTTCTGAAACTGAAGATATAGTTTAGAAATGCTTCAATAGTTTTTCAGTTTATGTAAATGCAATAAGAATCAGTATGTGTAACTCCTGAAAACAAACAAAAAACACAAAAGGAAACAAAAACTATGAATAAAATGTTTTCTTCTCCACGACTATTTTTTGCAATATTTTGCTAGCATTGTACAAACCAGTCATTTGATAGCTTTTGAAAAGAACAATGATAAGAAAGTCAAGCGGGAAAAAAACGTGAGGAACCCAGAGAAAGATAAGAAGACGCTTGACTAGATATTTACTTTCAACAGGACATGTATTGAAACCTAGTAAGACCCTGTTCTTTCCCTGTCTCACTATTATTCAAACCACAGGCAATACAAGTGGAAAGACACAAAAAGGAAAACAAAAAGTAAAAATAATGTGGGGGATTCCCTGCTGCAGTTAAGTCAGATGTCATTTCCAGAGTTTTAGAAATTCGTACCATGGGATACTAAAGAAGATTTAATATCTCAGCACCTCTGGGGATAATTGCAGGAGCAAGGAAGCAAATTTCCCTTGAAGCAGCAGCACCGCAGTAGAAGTCAGATGCTTTTTGGGGCAGAGAGAGGTATGAACAGGTATTCATCACCCCCATTCTAGAGACAGTGGGTTAGGGGAGTCAGGAGTATTATCCTGCCTGGAAAATTTCCTGATCCAGATCCTTAGCAGTTTATAGAAAATGTAAGCATGGGATGACACCAATCCACATCATTTCTGAAAGCTCCAGGGTTTGAGTTTGGATCTGTGATTTAAATAACAGATGGGTAAAATCACATGTAACCAGGCAGCTCCCTAGCGGCTGTATAGATGTGGATGTTGGAGAGCATATGATTTTCCAAGCTAAGGTCAGCACTAACCTGAGCTCAATTTTTCCTCCAGATCTGCTTTTTTTCTAGTGCTATCATGCGACTTAAATTTTTTGGCTTGTTCCAATCCCTTCTGCTCAAATCACTCCCCTGCAGAGGATCCTTCCAATGCAAACAGGGAGTCATACGGCTCCAGAGCTTCACCATTTCTGGAAGATGACAACATACCTCTGTGAGGTGTGGAAACTTCTGTCTGCCATGTTAATGAAGCAAAATGCAGAAATCTGTGGTACAAATCTGATGGTACCATCTGGCTCTCAGCATACTGGAGATAACCACTCTGGTTTGTAATGAGTTTGTTACAGCCGTTAACTTTGGAAACGACTCACCATATAAAACAATTTATAAATGATAAAGAAGCCTCTAATACTTTTTTTAAAGTTATGAAATTGGCTACTATATTTAATGTAGCTTCAGTATATCACATTTAGATCCTTTAATAGGTTTTATACTTTTACTTTAGGTATTTGTGACTCTTGGAACTGGCTAAAGATTAGAAGCAAACCACAACACAGACACAGGCGGTGGGGAGGGTGGAGGGGGGGGAGGGCAGGGCAGGGCAGGGCAGGGAGGAGGAGCAAATTAATTTCTCTAGCAAGATTCAGATCTTGTGAGATGGGGTTAATCTAGCGACTATATGGGGGCTGTCTGTCGGCAGTACTCACTGGGACCCCCCCCCCAGCCGTGAAGGAACATCCTCTGCTGGAACCTGTGACACCATCAAAAATGTAGTGGCTGCCAAGGATGTGTCAGCAGGTGAGGTTGCAGGAGCAAAACCTGTGTGACTCCCCTCAAGTGCCCTGCCTTGTGTTAGGCATTTAAGAGTCCTATGGTTTCTTGCTCCACTTTCATCCTTTATATTTTGTACATACACAGGTATATATTTACATCTTAAACACTGAACTGAGAATGCCTAAATATGAAATGAAAACGCCCAGATAGTTTTTATTCAAAACACACTGGGCAATGTTTCAGTGTTCTCTGAACACTGGAGTTTGGGGTTTTAAATTATTCCTGGAACTCGACTAATTTTTAAGAAGAATCTCAACAGAGCTGTAATTGCAGTAGGGATTGATTTCTCACACTACTCCTGCAACAGAGAGGTATATCCGAATTTCCGTTCCCCTGATTTCCATTAAGGAAAATGACTGTGCAGGTATTTGAAAGTGTACCCAAATTACTCTCTGACTGTGAGCTATTCTGCGCTCCACCACACCTTACACCCTCGTGGGTAACACCTAGGGACACAAGCACTTTCCTAGCACCTCCAAGTGTTTTGGTTAGCATTCAGCAAGTAGAGAAAAAGCAATGGGCTGATGAGCTTTGTTAACTGGCAAAAAAAAAAAAGTGCAAACTGATTTTTGGGCATCGTACCTAGCAAGGTCTAGTAACTGTATAACAAATATGTATTATGCTAGAAAGAGTAGACTCACAGGCGCCAGGAGTGAAACATTATCCTTTTCAGACAAAGTCTCAGACAAAGATCTTTATCTCAGAATGATATATGGGATATATTTTTGAGATGACTCCACATAATACCTTTATTATTGTTGAAGTTTAACAACTTAAAAGGGGGGAAAAAAAAAAAAGATCATATTTGTCCTTTGTTACTTACCCAAATATGGGCAGGAAACTTCCGATAGGGCTAAGCTTATAAAGAAAAACACCATTAGCCTAAAATAGCACCAATATTTATATCATTGATGGGGGATATATGATGAAACCGTAGATTTGGTTTGAAGAGCCAAAACCTGCTCTTGGTTGCAGACTGGTAACGCAGGTCCATTGAATACAGAACAATTGCTCTGTGTGTACTCAGGTTTGCCAGTGAGGGAATCAGGACCGCAGTTTCTGACAAAGATGAGAAATTCAGATTAAACTGAAAATAGCATAACATTATTAATCATAATTCTTCAAGATAAAGTTGATGAAGATCAGTTTTCAGGAAATTCAGAACTGTATCAGAACATTAACAGTATGTGCTCCACTGCCAGGAAAAGAACACAGTTTTAAGCCAAGACATTGGTATTGTCCCTCGCAAGGACATGATCTATCCAGGGCTTTGACTCAGAGTTTTTCAGTTCTTTAGGAGCATCTGCTTGAGGATGGGCAGAATTTCAGGGGATTATGCTACTTAGTGATCCTTATCTGGAAGATCAGCAAGGACAAGAAGTAGTGTACCAGTGGTTTTTGCTTGAATGGGATGAGGAGGGCAGGCTGGTTGCCTTCCCACAGCTCTCAGCAGCAGGCTGTCTGCAGCAGGCATCATACTGGGAAGAATGTACCTTAGCACAGCTCTGCCGTGCAACCCTTGGCACCTATGCATCTATGGGGTCTTGTGCCGCTCTGCTGGCAAACATGGGACATGCCCTTGATGATGGTCAAGATCCATAGCCCTATTCTACAAGTGTCCCACTGACTGTTACATGTCAGACAAGACAGTGTGGGTGCTCATCCATCATAGACTCCTCCATGTCAACAAAACAACTAACAGGATTCCTGTATCTGTATGCCATCTATGTGCCATGCCATGCCATTTGGAAGGGATGACATTTTTCCATTTTATGGGACTACTGCTGGACAACACCTATGACGTACATGTCTTCTCCAGCCTGGAAGTCTTCCAACAACAGCAGGATGTATTTGCTTTCCCTCAGATGCCAGCCACATTATCCACAAGTAAAAGCTGAAAAAAAAAAGTTAAAATATCCACATGAGCAAAATGTCTCTAGTCTACACTTTGTCATACAATAATATCCAGGCCCCTTGAGCCATCTGCACTTTTTCAATGGTGGCTTGAATGATGCTGAGCTTGAAAGCACCTCCATTCATGGGAGGGTGCAGCAGGATGAACTGAATACTTTTGTCCACTCCCGCCAAATGTGCCTTGGAGCCCACTGTACTTTTCACTGTGTCCACAGGGAGCCTGGATCACTGTTGCCTGCTGAGCTGTTGCAGGAAGACTCACTCTTCCAGTTCTTCTGTACTCACTGTGAGACTGCTTCATGCTGTGACACTTATGGCTGCAATCGTGGACAACACAGGGAGCACACCAGCACCTCCTGATGACAGTGCCTGATTCTCCATAGACAAAATGTGAATTATCAGTGTCCTCATGAAGGTCTTGGAGACCTCCACTCCTCTGTATGAAGACTCTTAACCTTTGTTAGCCTGGTCACTCTGTTCTAAAAAAACTCACAAAGATATGTATGAAAAAGGTTGCTTCTGCTTTAAGATAACACGTAGGCTTTTCTAGGCTAAATAAAACAGAGGGAGACAAGACTGCATGGGTGGCCTGGCCAGGTCCAAACCACTGGCTGTTAGATTGCCAGCATGACAAGTCTAGGCAGGGCTCGTCTGGACTGGCAAAGCCTGGAGCCCGGGGTCAAGGCCTCTGCTGCCAGCTGTCTGTAGGATGGGGCTCTTCACACATTTTCAGTAGTAAAGTATAAAAGGGCCCCGCTGGTTGGAAAAACTACCGTGACCCCTTGGCATGTGAATAGTGTGTGTCAGAGACAAGTGAGACAGTTGGGTCCAAAAGCTGCTTCTTACCTTGTAGTGCCTTTTTTGCACCTCACACTGCTGTTTTGCAGCGATCAAAATCTGTATGCAGGCACCTGGTTTGAGAATGCACATGTCTGCATGGGCCACTTCATGCCAGAGGCAGCAGTGGGCAAAGAGAGACCAGTCTTACACATCCTCTCTCTCTGCTGCCTGTGGGATTAGTGGTATATCACTTCAGCCATGCCCAGCTTTCCTTGACAAAGACATTAAAATGTTTAACCCCAGATGTGATGGGTCAAGAAGCCTACTGTGAAACTGGGAGCAAACTAATTTAACAGTGTAGACTTCAGCCTAAAGTGTCTCTGCAGGCACTGGAGACTGAATAGCCAGTGGTTCCAAAAACACATTATTGACTCATCATCTGCAGAAAACCCCACGCACACTTTATTGCACAATTCTGAAAACTGTCTGCATTTGAGAAGTGGTGGCAACTGATGTTAACCTTACCTGTGAGGGCAGCGCAAGAAGATGTGGGTAGGTGAAGGTATGTCTCAGTTGTCTTTGTCCCCGTGTCATAAAAATGTGGAGGGAAAGAAGTGATCATGAGCTTTGGTAATCTAATGGCGAAGCTGCAACACCACTCCTCAGAGGGAGGTGACAACACAGCTGAAAAGTTTTGTGTCCACTTTCACTCATCAGGGCTTCCAGTCTGGAGCATTTCTTTTGGGGGGGACAAAGGTAAATCAAAATGAGGCATCAGTAAGAATGAGATGAAGGGGCTCAGAGGAATGAAGCTGCTGAAACACTCACTGTCACCCACCATCTACCAGTTAAAACTGACATGGCTTTGCCCCAGGCACCTCACTGGCAGCAGGACAAGACAGTGACCTAGCCTCTTATGTTCAAGATGAGAAGCTTAATTTATGAATTGGCAGCCAAAGGGCTGGGAGAGTCCCCACGTATCCAAAGTCACTTGCGAGATACATGGTGTGCCTTTGGGTGGTAGCAGCCTCTGCTCACATGCAGCAAGCATCGCACATTGCATGCATTTACAATGATGGAAGCAAAACAAAGAGGCTGGAGCTGGCCTTCATGAAACATGTCTTCTTCACTTGCCATTCCACATGAAAAAGACTTTGATCACTTTCCTAATAATCATTTGGGTCCTGTTGGTGTTTTTGTAAGCACAGTTCCATCGAACTTAATAGGAAGAGTAGTAGCACGTGAGCTCTTATTAGACAGCATTACATCGCACCCTGTGCAGATGTCTCCACCACGGAACACAAGGAATTGCTTTCTTTGATAATTCTGCAACTGATAACCTTATAATGCTGCAAAATAACATTTGCCTTGGTGACAATGAATGTGCAGCAAACCAGTGCATCACTGTTAGCTCCTCCTCCATGTGCACTGCCCCATGTGTTTTGACACACCTGCTGTCTCAAAGCTGGAGCTAGTACGTGCCTCCTGGTGCAGCTCTGAGCAGAGCAGGAGGAAGCTGCCACATGGTGAATAACATGGGGAAATCTTATGCCATGGAGCTAACCCTTAGAGGTGTAGGTTCTCTTTAGCTGCCTTCTTCCTCTGGCTATGTCTGAAATACGATTCGGAAACATGACCACAGCTCAGGCATATGTACCCAAGCAAGCTTTACACTAACCAGGTCACACACCAGTAGCAAGGAAACTGTAACATTATGGTATGTACAGGGAGAAACCTCCAGGAGCACTGAACACCTGATGCTGAAACTTCTGCCACAAAGCTGTGTAATGCTTCAATATCCTCACCAGCTGAATTACAGCTGTACTGCAGTCATACTCCTGCCTGCTATATTAGCTGTATTCCCTGCTTCCCTATCAGTACCTGTTCCTATTCTCTGTTTCACTATCCATAGCTCTCAAACTGCATTGGCCAGTGAGTATGGAGATGAGGGACAAAAAGTGTCTCTGTTCACTCTTAGCTGATTTATTTGCTGCATGAGTATCCAAAGAATCGGGGAACAGACAGGGACAGCTGTGCTGCGTAATCGGCTCAGTTTTCAGCTTAATTACACAAATCTAAGGGTGGGCATTCATTGCAAGTAGCACAGCTGCTTGAAGATGGTGCCACTGCTAGCTACTCATTACTACTCCTGTGATGAAGGTCATGGCTGCCCCAGGACTGCAAGATAAACATGAGAACATGAGAAGGTGGGCATGAATGCTACCCATGCAGACTAGTGCTGGCACAAATAAGCCTTTCTCAGAGGTAAGGAGCAAAGAGCTTCCACATGAGAAGAGGAAAACAGGCTATGCAATAAAAAAATAATACCAACATTACATAACTTTGGACAATCAAGTGATGTCAGACTTAACAGCTTTCAGACCCTGACCTGACAAAGCTGTTATAATTCCCTGAATACCAGTGGAGTGCTTTCAGAGTCAAGTTCTGACATGTTAGCCGATGTTGCCTGGTAGTTTGCTTAATACTGTTCAGAGAAAGAAAAGAGCTGTACAGAAGTTATGTGCCTTACTGTGCAACCCCACTGCGTGATGTGTAGTGAGGTGGTGGACTCAGATGGTGTTCGCATGGCCCACAATCATACCAGAGCAAAGTGACCACTGTGTCTGTCCATTCCTGGGAGCATTTTGGGATCATGATACCCAGAGACAACCCAGAAACAAAGTGAGGCCTGTGAGAAGTGTTAAGGAAACTCAAAAAAGCCACATGGATTGATGGGATGACACATCACAGCCTTACCAATTAATCAGAAGGCAGAGATCTGATCATGCGGGTCCACTTTTCCTGTGATTGTCAGCTCCCTGCAGACAGATCATCAAGTCTCTCTGATTCATGGGGGTGTGCTTTCAGACTCAGTCCCACATTGTCTGCCATAGGTGAGAGGAACCATAGTAAAAAACAAAGGCCCAGTGCATGGTCCCTCAAGCACCTGTGAAGACAGCTGGGGTGATTTATTCCTGGGATACCTTGGTGTAAGCCTGCAGATATAGACTGGTTTCTTTTTTCATGTCTAACAGTAGTGGGCATAGACAATAGAAAGGGCATTCCATTTTGAAATTTTTTAGTCTTTTGAAGAACAGTTCCCATACTTAAAACATGGCAGAGATTTCCAGTACAGCTTCACATGGAAGAAATTTTAAAGTATAACAATTGTACAAGGGTCCTGGGAGGCCAGTGAGCAGCAATGCTGGGTATCCCAGAGGCAAAGTTTCTCAACCCTTCCTATAAATGATGCAAAGAAGAGAGGTTAAGAGGAGAGGCAGCTTCTTGCCAGCCCCAGCACACATCCTGCCCCCGTGTCCTAACCCTTGTGCTGGCTCCTCAGGCTGCCCAGGAACTCAGCAATAGGTTTTAAACATGGCTATTGTATCGTGTCCTCCAGGATTGCACTGAATCTGACAATTTAAATGACTTTAAGCTCTCACAGTTTTTTTACAAGTCCCAGGGTGAATTGTTTTACTACCTTAGGAACCAAACAACTAGAATTTTCCTTCTTACAGTTTGGTGTGCATTTCTTCCCATGTTATATACACGTCCCTGTCTTTCATCAGTTGCCCAAGGTTTTTGCTTTTACATCTAGTTACCACTGGGGCTATCAATATTTGTTTTCACTTTCTTTAACATGTGCACAAACGACTCAAATTTAGTGTAATGATGATTACATGTAGCAAATTTAAACTTCACTCTACTTGGCTCTGAGCAGGAAAGTCAGGATAATGCGCAAATTGTTAAGGCATTGGGTCTGCCTTTATATTCAATACATAGGCTCCAGAAGAGAATTTATATGCCAAAGGACAAAAAATTAAATCCTTAAACCTCCCACTGAGCTGCCACCCTAAAGGTAGAACTGCCTAAACTAGATACCCCACTTTCAGACAGTTATTTTCTACATACCTAAGTGGACTCACACATTACTTTTTACATTTTGGCCATAACAAGCAGCCCGACAAATAAAAAAAAGCACCATAGGCATCCACAAACTGAATGATCTCAACCAGTCTCAAAGACTGGGATCTATCCTGCTGATATTTCATGACTACATACGTGAGAACAGGGCTCACACAAAACATGGATGGAAGGGGAGAAATGTGTGCCTTTTTCCCCATTGTCTAGTCCCTAGAGAACATACAGCAATGTGGAAAATGCAGGCTCAAATCACTTTTTTTTCCCAGAAGATCATGAACTCTCCATCTCCTACATCCTAGCATACTGCATTAACTTCACCATTATAAGGTCCCTGTACTTGCTTTCTCCTTCAGAAGGAGGAGCTGTTTCTGCCTTGTGAAAAATGCTTGCATGCTCATTGTACCTGGCTCTCAAAGTCAAGTCTCCTCTGTTTCAGTGTAAACAACCTGACTACCATCTGCCTCTTTTTAGACCTATCAATGTTAAATTAATTTCTCTGGAGATTCAAATGGTATCTTGATGATAAATAGCCTGTCTGTCTGTCCACCCAACAAACTGGAAACCCAAATATGCACTCCCATCCAAAGCACTTTCTCTTGCATAACCTGCTCTTAGGTGCTTGCCTGAGGTACCTAAGTTAAAAACTGACCTGGATTTTCAATAAAATCATGAACAATGGCAAAATACCCACAGGACACTTCATACCTTAGATGGATCAACACATGAGGGATGCATATCTGCACATCTGGAGAGACACTCCAGAGCTTCCAAGCCAGGTGCGCCTGTGTGGTGCCTGAATGGAGACCAGTGCTCAACCTTGGCAGCCATGTACAAACACACAGTATTTCAGGGGGAGCCAATACCTCTTTCCAGGATTGTGGGCAATTACAGCGCTAGCTCCCTCCCCTCAGTGACCAATGGAAACATTCAGAAGTCAGTGCATGGCTGTGCACCCTCTGATTTACCGGCCACCATACAGAAAACAGCACCTTCCTTAAGCCTGAAATAACGTGGTTGCTTTGTTTTGCCAGCAATATCCAAAATTACCACTTCAGCTGTCTTTAAAAGACAACCTTATCATTGCCCTGTTCCTCTGCAAGGTTCTCTCTTGAAAGATTTTCTTTGAATCTGTGTTGCCTCTTGTGCTGAAGTCTTCATGGAAGAAAAAGACAACCCATGACCCTTAACCAGGGTGTCTGAAAAAGACATCCTTGCACAGAGCAAGAGTTCTTGTCCTTCTTGGGGCCTTCTTGGGATCTCTCACCCACCAGAGTTGAAATGCTAGTGGCAGGAACCGTACGTTGATGGCATAGACCAACAAAGCTGTCTGGAGCAATACTTTTCCCTTTTTACCAACAGTGGGAGTAAGAGCTCTTTACCCCCTACAGGAACCACAGGCAATGCCGGGGTCACACTCTATGCCAGCATTGTAGTCTGTACTTCAGTATCTCCACTACACTTTGCAATACAGAAATGACATCACTATGAATATAAAAACCACAGGCTTTTCATTGTTGTTGTTGTTGTTGAGCTTTACTTCCTCCTATCACACAGATATTTTTGCCCCTTTAAATTTAGTTGCTGGTGAGATGCTGTATCAACAGGGTGTAAAAAATTGACTGTAACTTGTCAATGTAGTAACAATTCATGGCTGAGGCATGCTGGGGTGAGTACTTTATCTTTTTAGGAGAAATTCACCTAATCATCCGATTAGACATCCACATGGATGTAGCATCCAGGAGCTGCAAGCAAGCCAAAAAAAAAAAAAAGAAGAAAGGAAGAAGGGATGGTTGGGTTTACCTGCGGGGCACACAGCAGGTGGATACAAAGACATGAGGAAAAACAATATCAGAGTGCAGATCAGGACTGTAAACCATGGGACTGGTCTAATCTTTGCCAAGTTTTCTGTAGGCATCATGGTGGAGTGATGATACAAAGGAAAATAATGTAACATTCAGAGTGTTTAGAAAGAGCTTCTCCTATGCATCAGGGGAAGTGCTGGAAAATTTATGAAGTCAGTTTCCCAGAGAATGGTTTGACTTTGCTTAGAGACAAGGGTTTTCTGGTTTTGTTTTCAGAGAAAGATGACCTCACTTAAAATGTTAATGAGTCCTGGTTCATAATTGCCAAGCAGATTAGTTGGATGAGGGGGTGTTTGTTCCCTTATCTGCAAGGCAGTGGAGATGGTCTTTACTGCAACAGTTCCAGTGAAATACGGATTTGACTTTGAATGTACAAAGAGTTTGTTTTCTTTTCTATTAACTCTGCTGAGAGTGCTCAAAATTTCAGCTGCCAAGAAATGTCAGACCAGAGGTGTGGAGAAAAATTGTTTTGTTTTAAATCCATTTCCGCAGTGTTTCTAATGAATCTTTTTTAAAGAGAATTTTATGACTATGTGGAAATTTCAAGCGGTTATTAAGAATAACATTCACACTACTGGTGGGAATGTGGATTTTTTTTTTTTTTTTTTTTTGGTAGAACAGCACAGTGGAGGCTGTATCCTGCAGTTCCCAAGACAAAAAGAGAAGGAAATTATGCTTTCTACTTTTTTTCTCATGAGGCCAGTGCAAAGAAGGCACAGTTGAACAGTTGTAGCAGTCCTCAACAGAGCCAAGAGGTTGTGAAATTCATGAGCACTTCTGTAGTCAGAAAAAGCAACGAAGCTTGCATATCTTCTTGGTCTGAGCCATAGATTACCTGCTTCTCATGAACCCACATGAGAGAAGGAACCAGAGCCAGCCATCACCTTGTCTTCTCTGATTTGCCATGCAGCTCTGGCAGATAGGCATCACCAGACACCACCTGCGGGCACAGAAGAAACCACCAGGGAATTCTCTGCAGGAGGCTGCAGTTAGCTCTGGTTGATAAAATTACCAAGAGTCAATAACACAAAGTAAGGAACAGGCAGAAGATATTTGCTTGCTTTATCAGTCTCAGGGTAAAACCGATCTAAGGACAATTTTTATTTTAATAAAACCATCTTCCGAACATTTATTTGCTGTTGGGATATAGGGTCAAGTAAAGCTTAAGGGTCTGGACACCTATAAAGAAAGCAGAACTTTTCTCATTATGGTTATGTTAAAAACTGAGCCCTTTCCTCTTCCATTGCTCACCCTCAGAGGGATGGAAGACATGTCTTTAGTCTAGTCTATGTCTACTTTCTTATAGACACTTTTTCTTTAAAAGTACTGGATTGCGGTCCTTCCCTTCTGATCTTCTCCCTCCTCTGCATATTTTTATTTTGTTGTTGCTCTGCAAGGCATTTAAGTACGTGCTTAACTTCAGGCCTGTCAGTGCATTATTCATGTATAAATATTTGTTTCACATTTATCTTGTTGCATCAGACCTGGGACTCCTTCTGCCTTATGTCTTTTCTTTTCTTTTCTTTCCTTTTCTTTTCTTTCCTTTTCTTTTCTTTTCTTTTTTTTTCTTTCCTTTCCTTTCCTTTCCTTTTCTTTTCTTTTCTTTTCTTTTCTTTTCTTTTCTTTTCTTTTCTTTTCTTTTCTTTTCTTTTCTTTTCTTTTCTTTTCTTTTCTTTTCTTTTCCTT
>JANVCC010000017.1:9540353-9606832 GCA_025345505.1 Todiramphus chloris collaris | reverse complement strand
TCTTTCTTTCCTTTTTCCTTATTCCTTTCCTTTCCTTTCTTTTTTCTATTTTCTTTTCTTTTCTTTTTATTTTCCTCTTTTCTCCTCTCCTGAGGAATACAGTCCTTTGTTCTGACTCTGGCTTCTGTTTTTCTGCATTTAAAAAAAAAAATAATAAATGACTGTGTTTGCCTCTTCCTTCATATTTCTCCCCTGATGATTTTCTTTCTTACTTTTCTGCACTTTCTTTTCTGCCACACTCCATTGACTCTCCCCTTCTGGTATTTTAGTGCTTTTTTCTGTTCATTTCTGTCAATTTGCTTCTCTGATTTTTTTTTCCATTGAAACAGCTAAATTTGAAGGATTACAGGGATATCTTGTTTTCCATAATATTCTATTTCATTAGAGCCTGCTACTATTGAAATCAACGGCAAGTCTCCCATACACTCCTGGGAGAGCTGGAATGGATCCGAAATATTTGCTATTTGCCAAATGGTGGGAGTCTCTGAGTCCAAAGCTGGTCTACTTACATCAGGATCAAATGCAGACTCCAGTTTGAATCAGAACCATATGCTCTTTCCAAATTATGAATTTTCATAGTAAAGTAATCCACATAATGCATACTGAAGGACAATAATGCCCCTGTTAAGTGCTGACTCAGCATCATGGGAAGAGGGAGGGCTGCCTTGCAGGACACGGCTCAGATGTGATGGACTGAGGCAGAGTAAAGGGGAGCTATGCATAGATGGAGAAAAGTTGATCGTGTTTAACAAGAAAATGCAGTTAGAAACTACTTGACAATATCTGTCACCAGTTACTGAGTTAAACTCTAGCTCCACTGATGTCATTAGCAATTATTAGTCATTTAGGCATCTGGAAGTTCACCTACCAAATATTCGATTTCATGTTAGGTGTGCACATGAACAAGGGATGAGACATTCTTGTAAAGACACCTCTCCATGATGATGTATTTTCCACTGTGACACTTCCTTAATGTGTTTTATTACTGTCAGACATTCAAAATATTCTGATAAATGTCAGTTTTGTTAAATAAAATAAACCAAAAACTGTCTACATTGCTCTTACACTGAAGATTGCTCTTATTTTTACAGATACTCAGCAAACTCAGAGCACTTGGAAACTGATTTTCTTCTTTGTTCATGGGGTTTTGATACCAGCTCTGTTCCCTCTGTGGCTAAGGTGGAATACAACTGGGCACAGATTCCTCCTCTTCCTAGGGATGGCTGTGTTTTTTCAGCCATTTGCAGAGGAATTGAGTGTGATAAACTTGGCAGTGACAGTGACTGCCTCCCTGGAGAGGTCCAGTGGTGGCAGTGAGCGTGTGTCTCCCTGCTGCCAGGCCTGGACTCACCACAGCTTGCAGGGCAAGCTTGAGTTTGTGAATGCTTTTATTGCCTGTAATTGCAATCCATGTTTTTAAGACTGTTATTCAATTTTAAAACAGCAGTTTCTGTTTTCCTAGCTGAAAAGAAGCCTGCTGTATGAATTGCAGATGAAATGCCCCCTCCACGCAGCCCATACCCAGGACGTAGTATAGGCACTATATTTAATTTCTTATTAGATCCTTTTATCCTCCCTAGTGTCTCACTTTTCGAACGCTGTCTTCATGTTGATTTTCCCCCTGCTCTACTTGTCACCCTGTAATTGCACTGGATTTCTTTCTCTCCATTCTGCTGGCCTTTTTTCCTTTCCACTGTCTCTCATGAGCAGAAAGCGAGACCAGTAACATTCCTTCTTCCCCACAAACAAGCGAGTCTGCACCATCCCAGCACGCTTCAAGCGAGGCAAGACAAACTTGCCTCCCCCTGAAATCATGGGTGAGAGCAGCCCTTGCTCCTCCCCGATGGGAGCTAGTCCCCATGCACCATGGATCAGTGGGGAGGATGTCCTTATATCGCTGCCCAGAGGGGAAGACCCCTCCCAGAATAACAGGGAAAGCAGAGGGGCATCTCAGGGGGTGCACAGGAGGTCGTTTGCAGGCAACTCAGGGGGCTGTTTGCAGGCCTGCCTCAAGGTGCCTGGGGTGGGCTGGGAGAAGGGGCATGCCACAGGCAGGGAGGGCTAGGGTGCCCTGTGCCAAACCTCCTCCCTGCAGCCTGCCGCAGTGGCCACACCATACCCGACTGTGGCTTGTTGGTGTTTCTCATTTCCCACTGGGAAGGCAGGCGTGCTCTCTGCCCAGCCCTCTCCTGACACCGTGCCAGGCAGCCTGTCTGAGCTGAGGACATCTTCCCTGGGGAACCTGCGGTACGGGCAGCTCCAGCAATGTGGTCTTTCAGAGCAGGGTCAGCTCCTCCAGCAGTGATAACATCTGTGTGTTCTTCCTCTTGTCCCAAAATGTGGGGCTTCCCCTGGTGGCTCTTGTATTGCAGATAGCCAGAGTCCTGTTTCTGGCATCAGATGAGTAAGTCAGTTGGTATCTGTGTGAGCTGCAGCGTGTACTTCCATGTGATAGTCATTTTTGAACTGCAAATGTCACCAACGTAAGGGGAAAGGGAGGAGGAGCAGAGGCCTTTATGTTGTGACAGATAACAGGAAAGGGAGGTGGAGAAAAAGGCTGTCTTCTCTCAGCCACTCTTAAAACGACTTTATCTGCTGTTAAGTTGTACTGCCAATGCCTGTGCTTGGCCCCAAAGCCACCCTCCAGCAGAGCATGCTCCACCCAGGAGAGCCTGCAGGTTAGCCACCAGGTGCAGAATATCTTAACTCTTCACCTTCCAGCCTTCAGAAACTTCACTTTCATGGAACTCACCTTTCTGAAAAGGCATGAAACATCTCTGTGTTTGACAAACCACATTTTTAGTCACTAAATTCACTTACATTGACCAACCCATGGTTGATAATGGCACACGTTCAAAAAGTGACCTAGGGAAGAAAAAAAATTTTCTGCATGTCCCCCAAACTACTTTCTCCTATTAAATGTATATGCTCAGATCTTTCAAAAAGAAGAATTTTGGTAATGCCAGGTTGCTCACTGCTGATTTACAAATTACTGCTTCTTTATCACACATTGAATTTTAACCCTCAGTCTTTCAGTTCTAAAGCACGTATCAACCATATGCTGAAGGAATCAAGAACATAGGCTTCAATTATTTCATTTTATGAAGGTTAAAAAGGTTCTTGTAAATGACTGATACAAATAACTGGAAAGCCAGTTAAAACAACTGGATAACAGATGGCAAAGGAAAGTGGTTTACTGTAAAGTGTTGCAGAGTAGAAGATCATTTACAAGAAGCAATTACACAAACATCCCTAAGCATCCAAGATCCCATAAAAGGGTTGCTGAGGTGGAAGCACATTTTCAGTTGTGGATTTTTGTGCTTGAATGAAAATCAAATCTTGACTTCAAATTTTTTTCCATTCTTACTTTTTTCATCCCTTCTTTCTCCATGTCCCTTCATTACCAAAGGAGCATTATTGTTTCCCAACCTGCACGAGTTATGAAACTAGACAGATGAGCACTGTCTCCAATTTATTTATTTCTTTTCAGTCATCACTTGTTTAATTCTTATTTCCTCTGGAGGTTAAGGATCACTTAAAGACCAAGGAAGACAGTGCTTGTCCTGTGGACATAAATAGTTTTAAAAAATTAAACCACTGGAGTAATAACATATTTTTCTTCAGTATCATGACAGAAGACAGAAGCTGCCTCATTCTGACATTTAGGAAACTAAACATATATCTGTCTTTACCTTTTCAAGCCCTTTTCATCCCCCCACCTAATCCATTTTGTATAGATAATGGGAACACAACTTTCTTGTAGGATCTTGCCATAGTGATGACCTAATAAGACCAAAGCTTTTGCATGCTGGATGTCTGCAGACCAAAGTACTTTCCCCCAGCTGGAAGAAAAACATTACTAAAGTTAGCAAAGGTAATTCTGGCTAGTGTCTGCTGTTCTTCTAAGGATGGAGATTTAGCAGCTCCTGTAGTTCCTAACATTTCCCTGGGAGAGAAAAGGAGGGAAGGGCAGGCAACAGAAAATAAAAAAAATTAAAAAAAAAAAATGTATTTTTTCACTGCTTGTCACAGCATCCATGGATTTTATTAACAGAGTTTGGCAGCCTGACCACTGGTAGGAATACTGGGTAGTTTCTGCATACACAAAATTATCCACAGTCCTCTGATATGATCTTAGGAGAATCCCTTTCATGTCTAAGAGCCAGTAGAAGTATGAAAGAAATTCATTGAGCCCATTGGCTAATATTTCCCACAGCCTGCCTGTATTTCCCTCACTATCCCCAAATCCAAGTGCAGGGCATAGGCATTCCCTCAACAGTATCAGCAGGGTGAAGCTTCTCCTGTCCTGTAACTTGCAGACTCCTTCTTGATTACACATGCCCATGTATGTCAGATTGATCTCTTGTCAGTTATTCTCATTTGATACTGAAATCCCAGGTACTGGATTAGGAGAGTGACCCCCTGTCTACTGCCTTCATATGCATTTCCACACATATCTAACGTGTAGGTTGCATTTGGCTCCTGCAGGCCAGACTTTTACCAAGACTGCTGAGAAGAGTGGTCCAAAAGATGTCTACAGGAGTGGGTAGGAGTCATTCCAGTGTGATGACATGCCCAGGCTTAGTCTAGGCACTTGCTAAGAGGGGGAGGTAAATGTAACACAGAGCCATTAATCCTTCAGTTCCCAAGGAGAAGCAAGTGCAGCTTAGACATACCTGAGGATCAAGCATCTGCAGGCCCAAAGCCAAAACCACTGCATGCAAGCAGTGTATACCACAGAGAGGTAAGCACTCATCTAACTTTGCACTGCTGTAGGTCCCAATGGACTGCCCAAATCACATTGGGGTTTATTTGTTGTATGTTGTATGGCTTTTTATCAACCCCAGCATAAGCATGGCACAAACCTGCCAATGTCAGAAGAGTTATTTCCTGACACCCACTGGCAAAAGCAGGTTGGCTATCAGGCTGATACTATACTGTCACTTTGTGGTTGGTAAGTTGGTACAAGTCTGAGAGTTTTGCAGTATGAGCATTTTCTAAGCACCACATCATAATTTTATAACACTGAACACTGGTTGAATTTTCTTCTTGTCACTCCCTGCACACATGCACCCATCCACCCATCCACACACACACACAGACGCTTCCTACCCTGCCACAAGTGACTAATGAGCATGAAGCCTTAACCAAAACTTCACTGATCTCATGGAGATACTGCAAGATTCATTGCCTCCTGCTCTGGGACCAGAGATGCAGCTTCCTGGCCAGGACTATCAGCCCTAAGCAGGAGCCATGGCAGCCCCAGCTCTATACCCCTCACTAGCTGGAGTAACTGGGGGTAGGGCCAGGCTGTCCCAGCAGGAAGGTCTCACAGCCTGCCAAGCTGCAGCTATCTGCAGCATACATCAGTACACAGCACTTTAGCTGACATCCAAACTAATATCCAAAGCTATATATACAGTCCAGTTTCCCTCTGGGGAGTGAGAAGGAAAGAAAGGCCCTGCGGGAGGACAGTTTACCCAACCTGAGCCACATATCCTGGGCAGGTAAGATGAATTGCCCCTGCTTATTTCTCCTCACTAACAACAGAGGTGCCTGGATTACGAGTTCGGGGAAGACATCTCCCTTCCAGACAGCTAGGTAGGTGAGGTCAGTTCCCTCCTACCCTGCTTTAATCCAGAAACCAGGCAAATGTCATCTCTCAAAAAAGACAGAATAAATTTAAATGGGAAAAAGAGTGCTTCCCAAGCTGGACTATAATTAGGACAGCATTAGCTACCAATCACTGGCCAAGAGTGTTATGGACTTCAGAAAAACAGCTCCAGATCTCATTTGAGAAATGTGCCAGTGACAGGGCACTCCTCAAGCTGCATTACAGAGGTGTGGGAAATGTTCGAGGGGTCCTGCAAACAGTCGCTGCAATCCAGAGTATCTGAATAATGTGTTAGTGCTCTTTAAATGGGCACCTTCTGAGGCTGTCCTAGAAATAGAGTTTACTGACAGCAGTTTTTGCTGAAGCAATGAGCTTTATATGAAAGACTGAGTAAAGCTTGCAGAAAGATCTCTTCTGCACTCTGACACAATAACGCTCCCAGCCTGAATTTCATCTTCATTAGGTACCTGACACATCAAAGCTACAATTTCCCTGGTACTTAATAGACAGCTTATGTGGTCCTAATAACATATCAGCAAGTGCTCAGTATTAAACATACATCATCTGTGCAAAGAGAGAAGGGAGGACTGAATGACCTCGTTTTAATTAAGGGGTCTTAAGTAAGCCACTAATCCTGTACATTCCAGATGTTAGTTATGTGCCTAACTATCACCATTTGGCCTACTCATTAAATTGCATCTACAGTTAATTGAGAGCAAAGCATTTCATCCAGAAAATTGCAGGTAAAATTAAAAAAAAAAAAAAAAGAAAAACAAAATGACAAAAAAAAAAAAAACAAAAAAACCCCAGGTTAAAGATGTGATTCATAAGCAAAAGCAGTTATTTTTTCTCAGTAGCAAAATACAGTTTTCTTTTTCAAAAAAGGGGAAATGTTGCATTTCACAGTAAGCTCAGCAATCCCTTAGTACTGGTAGTGCTGCACCGTGGCATGAGGGTGATAGGAAAGGATTATCCATTGAATATGAGGAGACAGTGTACCAGGCACTGTGCAAATACCCCCATAACAGAGCATCTCTGCTGTAGTGAGCTTGCAGACACCTACAGAACAAGTCTGGGTTGCAAACTAGAGGGCACGAGGCAGTAGTTAAATGGAAGTGCTATGTATAATGAATGGGAGGGTAGCTTGCCACTTTCCAGTAGGGATAAGGGACAAGTGTCCCTCCTTAATTAGCAAGAAGACAACAAACCATACTCATGCTGACACTAGACCTCCATCTCAGCTCAAAAGGATGCATTTGGGCATTCTTGATCCATCACACAAGGAATCTGGAACTGAGGGTTCTGCTAGGTTAGGTGACAGCCTACCATCTCTCCTGGGGCTCCAGTCTCAGCAAGGAAGAAGTGCCTGAGCTCTGTACCTCTCCTTACTGGGAAGCAGGGCCAGTCAGCCTCAGTCTCAGCTCTCCTGAAGGCCTGTCATCAGAGCCTCCCCAGTACCAAATGAGTCACTTCCTCCTCATTTGTCAAAAACACTACAAACCCTTGATTTGAGTAGCAAGAGCTGCCATTCCCTGGGTTCCTGATGACAGCTTGTGGAATCATCTGTCTTTGATAGAAAAGGGTTTGTGCTTGTGCTTTACGTATCTAGTAGGATAAGAATAAGAAGAGAGCATGGCTACTGAGTAATACAAAGCAGGTAACCAAATTTAGAACAGTTGTTCACAGTACAAGTATTTTTGGCAGCTTGCTCCTCCAGTGGAGATTTGTGAGTGCAGCTGTTAACATTTTCTCACCCACCTACACAGTCAGGACAGCCAGCATTATTTTTTTTCAAATAGAATGAATTGCATCTATTGGTGAAAGAAGTTTTGCTGGAATCTGCTGCCTTCAGCAACCAGGCTCACAAGGGATTTAATAGGAAACCCCTCTTAAAGGAACATGAGTCAGTTATGAGGACGTTTTTTCTTTTTTTTTCTGTGAGCTGTGGTGAAGGAATTGGTAAGGAGTTTTCCATCCTTTACTTACATGGACAAGCGAAGTTTCAAATAGCTCCCTAATGAGGAGCTTTTCAAGGAAGTCTTTGTACTTAGATTGTTTGAAAACTTGGTTTGATCCCCTGATCCCCTCCCTTCTCTTGAACTGATCTCCCAGAGAAGCAGCCGATGATGAATTTAAGTGTGTACTCCATTCCCCAAAGACCATGAATGCAACAGCTGGTTGAACATCACCCAAGAGTGGGAAAAAGGCTAAAACCGAGTGTCTCCTTCCTTCTTTTCTTTAGACCAGTAGCTTGTCTGGAATAGGGCCACCATTTTCACTCTGATTTGAGAAGCGGTGTTTCTGTCTGCCTCCCTGCCCTCCTTTGTCCTCCTCAGATGTTTCTTCATTGTCTGAAGCGTTCCCCAAATGGTCTAGGGAGAAAGTTTGAAGGTATGCAGAGATGAAATAATGTCCTACATGGTGATGTTCTGATTTCACAAATATGTCTGTAAAGCAGTATAATTTTCCAGACTTGAGCATTTCCCTTAAAAAGACTTCAGATCAGTGGCCAAGACACATGCTTCTGCTGACATCGGGGAAAGCATTTTGGGGCTGCTCTGACATACAAAAGGCAGCACTTTTGAGGGCTTTTCTTACCTGTTGCTCCAGTTAGACACTCACATAGCCTCATTGCTTTTTTTGCTTCCACTTTCATGCTCTCTGAAACCTAGAATGGGACAACTGCACTTGGAATTCACCCTTCACTACATATTGTGAAGCACCTCAGAGCCACCAGTGAAACCGGTGTCCTAAGTGCTATGCACTTCCTTGAGGTGAGGGATTATCTTGCTACATAAACTCATCTTCATGTACATGAAGTTCAGCAGGTTAATCAGGAGCACAGGTTGCATTCTTTCTAATACTTGACCATTAATTTCTTCATTTCCAGAGCAGTACTGAACATAGTGATGGCCATGTGTCTCACAGAGTTCATTTCATGAGTAAGTACTGAGCTGATTTGCTGAAGAGCATCCAGTCATGCCACACAAGCAGGCTTTTGAAGGAACCTGGGTAAAGAATGCTCAGGCAGCACTGGTCTTCTGACACACACCATCCCACCAGCCTGGGGAGCAAAATGCTGTACAGGATACCACCAGGCTAATCAAAAGGGAAAAGGAGCTTTTGTAAGGCAGTAACTGCTCTCTGTGCAATGAATGCATTACATTTTTCAGGCTGACATTTCTGACTTTAAATGAGGAACAAAGAAAACAACGTGTTGTCAGAATTGACGTACATATTAAAGCCTAAGAAAACCACAATGAAAATGGAACTCAGACAAAACGTTTCCTATTCTGTGTGCATTCCCACCAAGAAAACTGTCTCGCTCAAGACATGGAAAAGTGTTATGACAGAAATATCTTACAGCATACCAGAGGACACCCTCTGAAAAAATACAGTGGCTGAGCAAACAAGGTATTTGGTCTGCAAGAGGCAGCTTGGAGTGGAGATGTGAGGGGTAGCCACCTGTCATGACAGCAGTAATCCCTTCTCCTTCCCCCCCTTCACAGAACTGCCCACCAAATGTGAAATGAAATACTGCTCTTTATAGCAGCCTTACGCTGAGATACCCCAAGATAAGTGGACATTTGTATTGTGATGATGGTTTTGGAGTCCTCTTCCATGGCCTGACCTGCTCTTTAAGGGAAATGAGTACAGGTAAATACAGGTCCGAGACATCAGATGATGATCCAGGAGGCAAGGGGAGGGAAGAAGATTGCTGAAACTCAGTGCAAACACCACAGGCCTCCCTAGATATCCTGCAGTTGCTGAGTCTTTCTGGGGGTCCCTGGATGCTTATTAGTATGGTCTGTGTTCAGCCTTCACTGCAAGTGAGGTACCTGCAGAAATGTATGTCCCATGGCTTCTTGGGCAAAATCCTGACCATTTATTGGAACTGAAGATTTTGTTTTATGTTTTCTCATTTGTTGGGAAAATAAGCAGCAGATAGCTGACCACAGGTGGTCAAGAGAACATTTTCTCCATAGATATGTACATATATATACAAATATACAGAGTTATCTCACTGGCTATCCGAGCCTGTCATTGATTAGCTGATCTTAAAAGGGATGAAATTGGTGGCGTGGGGGCAAGGAACTAGTAGCCTTCCACTACACTATATTCAGTTGTTCATGTATAAACTTGGCTTCAGGCTGTAGCACAGCAAGTGCTGGTGAGTCCCATCCCCGCCCAAGTCTGAACCTTTGATATATTGACCATGAGTTTTTTTCCTTACCACTGGGTGTGGAAAGACATTTCAACAAAATGTTCATGTCATCTACAGAACTCAGGGTGGGAGTTTCACTTGCATGTTTTTTCTCATAGTCATAAACAAACCTTAGACATACTTAGCTCAACTATTGACCTTTCTGATTTCATGAGTATAGAATTTCCATAGATGTTGCAGTCAGGCTGAACTGCCCAAGAAAAAGACAAATATTTTTTGATCTGTGTCTACCTTGGAGACACTGACAGTGCTAAGAACAAAGAGCTTATGCTAACAGACTTGAAAAATGTGGCACATGGATTCTCCCACTTCCAAATACTGCAGAGCAAACTACCAGTTTAGTCTGAACCACTTCACCTTGGTCCTAATTTATGTCAGTGTAGGCAGTACTGAATTGAAATGTCTTTCTTTTGCTACCCTATCATGTTCTGACAACCTTTCTAAATCTTTGGGTTATTGCTCATATAGCTCATATTGCTCACTGGGAAAAGAAACTGTGAAGCCATCAGATGCACTCAGAGCAGCAGCAGAGTATGATTCACAGTTTGAGCATTCATGGCTTTCGGGCTGGTCCTCAAAGCAAGGAAGAATTAATAGCCAGCTACATGATTGGTCTGCAACCCACCAAGGGGCAAAAGGCACCCTGGGGCTCTGTTTCCCAACACAGTTCAGCTTACGTGGGATGGAAAGGTAGTGATGACTTAAATCATTCCTGTTTGTCTTGGCATTTTAGCACTGAAGAAAAACATGCCTTAGCCATCATCACTACCAGTTGCTGCAATGAAGGTGCTGCTGATGTCATTGGCAATCACACACACGTATTCACTGCTTTAGATGTGAAACAGGGACTCCTCACTGAATTCCAGGTGGCATGAATTTTTTGACACAGAAGCTGCAGTGCCTAGCATGAACCCTTCAGGACAGTTCATGGTGACCACACAGCCAGATCTGGGTCCTATTGACAAAGATTCCCTGAAGGCTGCAACCCACATGGCCCTTAGTGAGGCCAAGTCATGAGAGGTAGCAAGAGATAAACTTTGCCTTCAGTTGGAACTCTGTACGTTGATCCTCTGGATAAGAAGTATCTAATGTCATTTCTGCCTGTGCTCTTCTGGGACAAAGTCTGCAGCACAGGCAATGAAACTCCAATGCTAATAAAATCTGAGGGCATCATTTTGCCTTTGCCTTGGGTTTATCCCTGTGTCATAGAGATGCTTTTGGTGGACACACCAAAATCAGGAAGTGAGACCAGACTTGGGTCTGTGTATTAGAGAAAAGAGGTCTTGGAATGGGGCTTTTAAAGATAACATGCTGGAAGTCATAGCCTTGAGCAAAAACTCTTTATTTTTCCTGATTTTTCCCCAATACTGGTACAGTTTTGAAGATAAAATTTTTCAGCGTAAATAAAAAAGGAGAAGCAGCCCAGGAAGTGCATGGGAATTACCATATCAGAGTTTTGCCTAGCAACTGCTATACACAGAGAATATTAAAACAGATGTTTTAACAGGAAGATCTTCATCAATTGTAGTTTTTGCAAAAATGCACTCAGCAATGGCCTTGAGAAAAGCAGCTCATCTTAGAAAGCAACCTTTTAAATGAAATCAAACTTAAATGTGCATGTGCAAGGTATCAGAGAGAGCTGTGGCTTTCTTCCCCATGGAGGCATTTTTTTTTATTGTTGGAGACTTCTTAAAGAAGGCTTCGGTATGTCTGGATGCTAATTGTTGAGTTGTCTAGACGGTGATGATATTATTACCAAGTTATGCACAGATACTCACTTTGTCACTGTTTCCAGTGCTGCCTACACATATTGCTTCACTGAGTACTGTTGACATGTGCAAAAGCTCCCTAGATATTTATTTTTCTCATTTAGACAGAGATACAGCATGATTTTGAAAACCATTATGCACTGAACCATTTCTAATGTTTCAAATGTTTTGTGGGTTAGAAATGAGGAATAATAAAGGGGATAAAAGGCACAGTGGGCAGAATTTGATGGGCTTGCTCCTGATACAAATGAAAGTACCTGGGAACAGAATGAGGACATCTGAACAGCTCTGGGTGTGTAGGACAATAGAATCTGCTCCTATCTGTTCCAAACCTCATATGATGCACTACTTGTCCCCATGGCTTATATTCACCAGGGCCTGTACACATCTGGGGAAGAAAGAAAATAAATAAACCCTTTCCAGACCTTAAGAAGGACTTTTGACATACTGTACTCAGGTGATCATCTAGGGTGGTTTTCATAGATAAAAATTATGAGTTGCTGGAATCATACCATCATGCAGAAATGTGACCCTGGGCAGGCTGACCATGGTGAAGTCATCAAGGAACAAGGGCATCTCATACAGGACTAAGTAGTAGTCAAGGCTCCCCATGTCAAGTCTGTGATCCTGAGTGCCACTTCCCATGCCATGTTTGTCCATCATGTTTCAAAGAACCTGAAGCACATAACTTAGCCTGCTGCTAAGGTGCTTGTTGCATCTCTCACATGTCTCAACTCAAATCAGATCTCAAACCTGGCTTTCCTGTGACATCCTATGTCATCCTCAGCATAGCTGACACCCAACAAAAAGAATGAATGTCCTGAAACACACAAAAGACACTGCACCTTTCCTTCAAAATGACAGAAGTTGCTCTTCTTTCCTGCAGCTAAAACGCTTGCCCAGAGAGGGGGGAATCTCGTCTTAATGTTCACCTCATCCTGGAAGGGTTCAAATGTACATTTCTGCTTCCCAGAATGATTCCCAACCAAAATTACAGGCTTTTGAGAAAAAGGATCTGCCTGTGCCTTTCTCAGTGGAGCTGAGCCACTTAACCATACAGAGCTGTAGGCAAAGAAGAGCAAACAAGAGACAATAACCCAGCAATTCAGACAACTGAGAAAGATATGTTTTGGTTCTAGACACTGTTCAGAGACTATTTCTGCATTGTGCATCCTTACTCTAGGAACCAAACTCAAGGCTCTACCTCACCAAAGGAGAACCCTAACAACCAGGAGCTGTGATCCTTCTTGCTAGGTATTCCTGACTCAGTGAGTCTCAACATTTCTTTTTCCTTTGCAGTGGATCAGTTTGCAGAAGAAATTTCTCCAGCTAGAGAGCCTAGACATGTGTGCAAGGTTGGAGTTTGGGAATGCTAATATACTGACTGCTGTGGATCCCAGTCTGAGCCACTCTGCTCTCACAGGCCTCATAGTGGTATTGCAGGGGCTGAATCTAGAATTTTTGTTCCTTCCTGTAACATTGGACACCATAGTATTTTATACTTTGTTTTTATGTCTGTGACAGCATTAAGGTATAGGTCTGGTTTCCCTAAGTCACAGAATGACTTAGGTTGGACAGAAGATTGTCTAGCACAACCCCCCTGGTCAAGCAAGTTCAGTTAGAGCAGGTTTCTCAGGACCATGACCATCCCAGTTTTAAACATGTCAGAGACCCTAAAACCTCTCTGAGTACTCTGTCCAGTGTTTAATCAACTTTACAGAAAAAAAAAAAAAGTTTGAAATTTGTTATGCTTAAACAGAGTTTCCTGTGGTTCTGTTTGTGCCCATCGGCTCTTGTCCTGTCACTGGGCACCACTGGGGAAAGACTGGGTCGATCTTCTTTACAGCCTTCCTTCACATGTGTACACATAGGTAAGATCCACATGAGCCTTGCTCTTTTCCAGGCTGAACAGACACATCTCTTTCAACCTCTCATTGTATGGTAAATACTTCAGTCCCTTAGCCATCTTTGTGGCCCTTCGCTGAGCTTGCTTCATTATATCTCTGTTTCTCATATACTGGGGAACCCAGAATGGACAAAGGTCCAGATGTGACCTTGCCAGTGTTCAATTGAGAGGAATGGTCACTTTTCTCAACCTGCTGGCAAAATTCTGCCTGACGCAGCCCACAGTGTTGTTGGCATTAGGGTGCACACAATTGCTCGCTCATGTTCAACTTGCCCACCAGGTCCTGCAAGTCCTCTGCAAAACTGCCTTCCAGCTGTCTAGCCCTAAGCTTGTACTTGTGCTTGGGGTTACTCTTCTACAAGTGCAAGAATGGACACTTCCTGGTTTTGAAATTCATGAAGTTCATGTCTTGATGCCCAGCATGTCTCTATGCTACTCTGAATGGCAACACAACCATCTGGAGCATCTACACCTCCCAGTTTTGTATCATGTGCAGACTTGCTAAGGGTGCACTCTGCCCCATCATCTAGGTCATTAATGGAGAGGCTAAACAGTATTGGCCCCAGCATGGGCCCCTGGGACATACTACTAGTGACTGGCCTTCTGCTGGCCTTCATGCCACTGATCACAATCCCTTACACACAGTTGTTGAGCCATCTTACTGAGCCATTAAATTGTTCACATCACTGTCCATTACCTAGTCCATACTTACCCATTTGCCTTTGAAGATGCTGACACAGTGCCAAAAGCAAACCCAAAGTCCACTTAAATTATGTCCACTGCTGTCAACCCATCCAATGTACTATTCCTTTCATCATAGAAAGACACTAAGCTGGTCAAACATATTTTACCTTTATAAATCTGTGATGATTACTAAACGAAGAGCAGGCATCTTACCATAACCTAGAGTGTTGGGAGGATCCTTGTTTTGAAGACTTGGAGGAACTCAGGTGTGAGGAATATGGTGCTTCAATGTCAATGCTGCAGTAAGAGTATAGGCAGCTTTAATAACATAGTGGCAAGATCAACAGCTTTGATCATAAAGATTTATCTTGAATTTCCTATTTTAAGTCATGATGCAGGTGTAGTAGGACTTCTTCTGCACTTATTTCAAAAGGTCACCTATACCCTGGCTTACTTTTTTAGATACCTCTGTGTGACCAACGAAAAAAAATAGTTATAAAACAACAGATTTGATCCATCTACTGATGAATTGTAAAAGCCGTCTGGGAAAAAAAGAGCTTATACATGTTATACAACACTTTATATTTGTGGCACTGATTGGAGAGAGCTTAAGGGTCCACTCATCAGTCACTGGTTAAAAAAATATTACAATAAATTACTTCCTATTTAGATATTTTACATACACATATATCATAGGAGATAAAGACAGCTTCCCTTCAGGCCATCATTGTATATGACGGTGTTTCAGAGTCTGCTGGATGCTTGACTGCTTTACTTTGTCTGTCAAACTCACATTGACTTGGGTATGAGGATGTTTCACAGACAAAAATCCCAATGGAGAGAAAAACGTCTATTTTCTTACGAAAGAATATGTATGAACAAAAGGTAGAAAGATGAGAATTTATGCTGTTCTGTATGGGGTTTTTTAATACAGATTTTACCTGAGCTTTAGTAATTGCCTATGGCAGAGAAAACCCACTTCAAGTTTCGAGGCACCAAATAAACACACATAAGCAGCATTTCCAGAAATACATCTCAAATTACCTTTACCCTCTCATCCTACTCTTTTAAGCTGTTCTACAAAGGACAGTCCTGAGTTATGGATGCAGAGCTGTGGCACTTGTCCTTGTCTAGACAGATCATCATTCTTGAGCATCTTCAGACTGAGGAACATTTTACAGGAGCAAGTCTACTCTCAACTACATAGCAGTGGTATTGGTAGCTTCATCACTTTCTCTTGAAGTCCAACTTGCCACCACTTTGCTCTTTAGGCACTCTATATGCACATGCAAGAGAAGTGCTGGATGCTGCAGAGAGGGCAGGAGGCAGCAGTAAACCTGGTGCTCAATGCACCACCTGCAGAACTGAGTGCATGATCAGGGCTGCAATGGTGGACCTGCACAGTGCTTCAGCTCTTGCTAGACAACAGATAACGATTGCACTGCAGAGGCCTGGCAAGCAACTGCTTGTCATCTGAGGTTACAGTAAGCTACACAAGGGACAAAGTTCAGCAAGTCACCTGGTACTGCAGGACAGCATGCACATGTTATGACACTTCAGCTGGCAGGCAGCAATGCTTTCAGTTGCCATCATTTGATCTTTTGCAATTTGCAATCGTTAACAGCTGCAAGGGTAAAGTGAAGTAGCCTGGCTTCCCTTCCAGGTCTGCAGGCTGACAGGAATGGGATAACAAGACAGGAGATGATGCATATTTTTGTACCGAGAATTAGCTGTAACTCTAAATATATCAATGGAAAGGATGTGCTGAGCATGCAAGGGGATTTTTACTTTTCAAAACAGTATTGGACAGGAAGGGTTCAGAAGGATGCATTCACCCAAGGAGATAACAGAAGTTTAACTTTCATGATTGCTGTGTTTGATAATCTAAATACACAGAAAATGACCATCTGTCTCTTCTTCATAAAAAGCAGAAATTGATATGTTTCTCTGTGAGTGGCAAAGATACATGTTTTGGGTTTTTTTTGGTAGATGGTCCCCACAAGAGCATTAAGTCACATCCTGTTCAGAAATCAGGATCTTCAAGCTGTGGTTAGAAAACTGAATCATAAACTCCACTTTACTAACATTCTCCCTATTTTTATGTGGGATTTTTTTCTCTACTTATTTTCATTTCCCCTTCTCCCTTGCTATTTCCTTCCCTACAACAAGCATGCAAAGTTTGATACTCGATACCAGAGGAGCACAGACGTGTGCCTGTGCTATTTCTAAAACTGTGTTCAGAGGGCAAGTGTGTGACATGTATTTGATGGGAGTGGGAGACCAAGATGGTGACACCCTCATCCTCCCTCCCCAGACCTGGTGAAAGCCACGTTTGATGCTGAACAAACCTGATAGCATGACAGGCGTGAGTTGAAACAAGCCACTTAGTCATTAATTTTTGTCTGCTCTGGATAAGATATGAATTACGTCATCATTTGAGGAAAGCACATGAAATTTAGACTAGAGTCTGTGTGGCCTGGTGGCTCAGGGCTCAGGATCTGGTTTCTGACTGGGCTCTTGATGCTGGAGGAGATGCTTTGCTGCCCAGATCCCCCTCACACCCTCGCCCTACTTGGGACCTTGTCTTGCAAAGTCCCCACCCTACTGGCTTGGGGTCAGTGGCCACCTCGCTGACAGAGGGATGGGACTTTCCAGAGGGGACTCAGCCAATGGGTTTTAATACTTTATGAGGTTGGGTTTGTCTCCATGCTGACAAGGGAGAAAAGTAATATTACCTCATCTGTCTGGGGTAAAAAGGCAATGGGCCCCCCAAAAGAGCCTTTGAATGTCCCTACACCTGCATCTCTATATACCCCTTTGAGACATTCAGGTAACAACTCTAAGAAGCATATGACCTTCTTTTTACATAAAATAAGTAGGCACAGAATATTTTTTTTTTCCTGTAGGGTCTTTATATTTATTATCTTTGTTATGCATTACTGAGCAAAGTGGTAGGGTGCTTCCTGGTGAATAAACCTCAGTGAGAGGAGACAGAGACAGAGGTCCCTTAGCCCACTTGCCTCCTAATTGTGGGAAGTGTCTGACCCGAGCATTTCCTGTCTTTATAGGAAACACAAAAACATAGAAATTAAAGAAATGGCTTTTGTACTCGAGGCATCAAACCACTAAATGTTGCAGTTACCTCACTGATGGTCCCCTTGTCTCCTCTCTTTTAGAGTAGCCTGATGCAGAAGTGATCCCTGAGCTTTGGCACCAGAGGAACAGGAGGGGAGTCATGAGAGATGGCTTCACCATCACCCCATTCAGCCACCTGGATCAGAAGCATGACAAATGGCACCACCCATCCCAATAAACCTCCACGGTCAAATTCAGTAAATTATAGGGTGGCAGTCAGACGAAACATAACAGGAAATGCTAAGTCATATTCCCATTTTATATTTCATATTTGTATTTTTTGTTCATTTTCATAGCTATCCAGATGAGTGTGCTATAATATTAAATCTTCTGTGGCTACAACCAGAACAGGAAAATATCAGAATAGTAGGGAAAGTAGGAAAAATAATTTTTAAGGATCACATTTTCTAATAAAATATGGAATCTATCTCTAGAAAATTCAGAACTACTTTGAATTTGGAAATAAGCATAGCTGTAAAATTATACAAATACAAGTAGGATAATTAGACGTATGCATTTCTCAATTTCAACATGGTAGCCTCAAGGAAAAGAGACAAGAATTTCTTTGCTGTGTGAAGCACTTAAAAAAAAATCAAATTGTCCTTTGTAATACTAATTTAATATGTTAGGAATGTTTTGTCTTTTGGACCTATTGCTGTTAATTCTTTGTTAGTCTGGAAGCCACACAAGCCTGAAGTGAATGAGAATTTTGTTCCTAAATTCAATCAAGCTAGGACTGACTCTCTTACTGGTGCCTTTGTTGTTTGGGGTTTTTTTTTTTTTTTTTGTATTAGGGTTTTTAGGTTAGGAAAGAGAGTGTTTGAATATTAAGAATATTTTCCAAATGTGTTAAGAAAAGTTGTATCAACAGCGCTGCCGGTTAGTGTTAAAATCTTGTGGTTAGAAGCAATTGGATGGTTTGTGACTAGTTTGTTCCTCCTATGTGCCATGTATGCAAAGGTATTCTCATCTCATCATTCATTTTTCACAGTGGTTTATTTTGTGGTTGAGCTTACTCAGTTTCAAAGAGCAGAGCAGACTTTTTCTAAGGTTGACTCTTCTCTGCCCTTTTTTTTTTTTTCCTCTGTTAAAATACAGGGTAAAATGATCAGGATACAGGATTGAACAAAATCAGCAAAATATGGATATGGATGTTTTAGGCTAAATGTAAATGATACTAAAATGAATATAATGGTGAGTTACAAATCTAGGTTTCCACAATTAGGAAATGCCAGAAGATGCTCTGGTAAGATTAAGTTATTCTGAACTGTATATAAATAATGAGATGCAGTTATGATACTGATTATGATTATTACTGATAATGATACTGGTAGAACAGTGGAATAGGCTACCTAGGGAGGTGGTTGAGGCCCCATCCCTGGAGATATTCAAGGTGAGGTTGGACAAGGCTCTGAGCAGCCTGGTCTAGCTGAGGGTACCCCTGCTCACTGCAGGGGGGCTGGACTAGATGACCTTTGGAGGTTCCTTCCAGCCCTAGCCATTCTATGATTCTGTGATTAAAATGGACCTGAAAGCAACATACAAATATTTCCATTTAACAAGGAACAAAAAATAGAGGATTTCATAAATGAAACATCTTTATAATTTTGCCATTAGAATTTAGATTTATGAGTGGGAATTTCCTGAATTAGAGTTGCTTGATTTCAAACCACTGAGGTTGCATTCATCATGAGTGCCCTGGTATTCCTCTGTATACATTTTCTTTCACGTCTTAAGCCTTGTCTAAAAAAGCTATGTTTTGAATTTTAGAAACTGAAAGCCTGTGATTGTTCTAAGGCTGCAAAATTGCTGACTGCAAAATTGAAGGAATGCTTTCCAGGATCCCCAGAAATTATACATTTCAGACATAAAAAAAAAAAAACCCAAGAGAAATACAATTGAAAAAGCAGAGATTTTTGGTGTGTGAAAATAGGCAATTATAATGGAATTTATTTTACATTTTAATTAAACTAGTGGTTCTAGTACCAGTTGAATGTACAGCCCTTATTGTTGTTCTTAACAGAACCAGGTGAAAAATGTCACCAAAAAAAAAATAATTCACTCAAATATGTCCTTACACATAAGACATCTTTTCAGATGGAATTGTAATAATTTTTAGAAATTTTAATGAATTCATAGGGAATTTTGTATTCTAAAAGAAACTTTCACTTTCACAAACTGTGATATTCACATTAACAGATTTTTTTTTTTTCCTGCCAACTCTCTTGTCGTATTTTTCACTCACTCTGTTATTCAGTGGTTTTTCTTTATGGCTGATTGTGGTGAGCCATAGTATAATTCAAAATCACCTTCACAGAAAGTCTCAGTAGTGTTTATACACATGGCATTCTTAAGGAGTTTTGCTCAGAAGGAATGATGATCATCAGTTAACTTGTTTGGTTAAATTACTTCATAGAACTGACTAAATCTCTTTTTGGCTTAGAAGTGAGAGCTGCCTCTCTGTTACATCCCAGCGTATATGTCTGGCTGATTAATGCTGCAGAAACTTTTCAAAGAAGACTTATATATCATATATGAAATACAAGAGTAATGTAAACATTTTCACTGCTGCCAAAACCTTAGGGGCCTGCTTGAAAATGTGAAATGCACACTTCTCTTTGCTTTTTCCTACTGGTCCTTGTCAAAATACTCAGTGTTAACATATATCAAACTCTTAATGTTCTGTATTTTCTACTGGTGATAACCCACCACTGCAGACACCCTAGTATTTCTTATTGCTGTTATCTCTAGGATATTGGCCTATTTGGAGGAAAGAAACAAATAAGCCTACAATGCTGTACATTCCTCAGAACTTTTCCTCCTGCTGGAAATAACAATAGGTGAGCAAAACCTGAGTTGCCCTGTGTGGAGTCAGATGCTTGGTTTGGTTTAGCTTGTGAAAGGGATGCAAATATCCACCCAGCCACTGCAGCAGAGATGTTATGTTGCAAACAGCACGTTTTCATCCCAGCATGTGGCTTCCCACTGCCACCACAGACTGTGGCATTTTATCTGTCAGTGATGGCCTCTTGGACTGTAGTTACAGTACACAGCTGTGTCACCAGCATTATTATACTCTACTGGTTTGTGGTTTCCCAACTGAAACTTTAGCTACCTACAGATTAAAAGTTGCATATTTTGATGAAGTATAGTTACCATGTGCCACCTAAGCCAGGGGTTTGCACTGCATCTCTCTCTCTCACAGCAAGGTGTTTATAACATCAAAATGGAAAAAAATACTTCTCCAGGAAAATGATTACTGGCCGGATGAGGTTATAATTTACAGCATACCACACGCTACTTGCACATGTCAGGAGGATGACTTTCATGCATGCAGAAGAAGGATGGTCTTGTGGTTTAAACCACTGGAGCAGGACTCTTGCAATCAGGGCTCTGTAACTCCAGATGAAGTACCACCATGCACCTCTGCCTCAACTCCAGTGGCAAGGAGACCCACGTCACACCTTCTCCTCCAGTTTTCGGCGACTGCCGTGCCTCGCTGCCAGGGATGCTTTCCCACTCCCACCTTCCTGGAGCCCTGGTGCAGAGAAGCCCTGACCTCATCCACCACAGCAACAGCAATGCTGTTGTGTGGTGTTCCATGGGCATGGTGCTAGCTCTGCAGCTCTCAGCAGCTGGTGATACTGCTTCATCAGTGAAGAACCATTGTGTTATGAACCTCGTTTCAGTCCTAGCTGCGTAATTTGAGATGGACTTAAAAATCTCAAACTAAGATGAAACATGTGTCCTAGACACACAGACATTAAAGTAAAGGCATTTGGAATTATGGTGCATGAACTAAATTCATTTTTGTTTAATTCAAAACCCATTCTAGTGTGACTGTCTAATAGTTTGACTCAAGATTAATAGATCTTTACATAGTTGAGGGGAGACTATCATCAAAGCTGAACATAGCCTAAAAAAGTCTACAAAGATTTATGTGTGCATATGTGGAACAGTTTTTTTTAACTGCAAAAATTTTCCTTAGTTTAAGAAGAAAGAGTCTATAAAAGCAGAAGGAGGAAACCACTCCAGCTGGACAGCCTAATAGAGGATGCTGGAGCACTCAGTGCTTCCTATTACCCAACCCAGCTATGGGACATGCAGATTAACATGGTCACCATTCATCAACTTGGCCAGGGTGGTCCAGTAACACTGCATTTGTCTCTTGTTGCTTTCCATAGCCAAAACAATGTCCTGACACCCTGGAGGAAGGAGATCTGAAAAGTCAGTACAAGGAAGAGCCACATGACTCTCAGCTGCTACTAACCAACATAGCTCCACTGCTTCACATACTTCAACTGACACCATCTTAGGATCCAGCCGTCTTGCTGAGCACATTAAATCTTTCAATGCCAGCTGGAAAAAAGTGCATCTTACATTTTTCATTCCTGCTGTGGAGACGCAATTAAAGATCAGGAGAGCGTTTTGTGGGCCATGACAAAATTAACCCTCCTGGGAGCCACAGGGTGACTGTACAACTCAGTGTCTCTAAGTCAAAACCATTTGAACTTCCCTGTTTCCCACACTGAGCTTTGAATGCTTTGCAAGGAGCAAGCATCAGCAATCCATTGCACAAAATAAACCTTATGTACCAGCTACTTCCCATCCCTGGAAGTGTTCAAAGCCAGGTTGGATGGGTCTTTGACCAAACCATTCTATGATTCTACTTGAGGATAAATAACTCAAGAACTTTTGGAAGAGAAGACAAAAGTTTGCATCTTCTGAGATCTTATATTAAGATGCCTGTTTGATACCTGTGGTGGTTAAGTGTTAAGGGCTTTAATGGCACAGCTTTGACCTGGAGTTGGCAAGGAAACCTAACATCTCAGGGTTAGGTGCCATACATCCTCCAGCCCTGCTCAGACTGCAGGTGTCCAGTGCAGGGCAGCCACATGGGACTGGAAGCGAACATCTCCCACCATCTCCTTGAGTCCAGAGCAGCAGTGACTCCCAAGGGGCAGCAGAGCAGCTCACCACTGGCCTGAGAAATCCTGCCTGTGCTGCCCAAATACTTGAGATGACATCTACTCTGCCGGCAGAGCGTCTCACATTTGAGGTTTGGCGCCCAGGTCTGCTTGGTCTCTGCCTGTGGTGCTGCAGCTGCACGGCCAGCGGAGAGGACGGTGGGGAGCGGGAGGATGCTGGCCGGGTGCAGAGCTTCCCGGAGCCTGGAACAGCTGATCTCATGGCTGCTGACTGAAAAGCAGATGTGAATTGGCAGCTACGCTCGCTTGAAAAGTAAGCCAGGCCAGAAGTCTGTTGCACTTGAATAGCTGTCAGGATGATAGCTGACCTCCCTGTGTTAAAAATAGGACTGCTGGGAGAGGAGGGAAGGGCAAGCATGAAAGGGTGAAAACACCCTAGCTGAGGTTTTCAAAGAGATAGCCATCCAATTCCCCTTAAAATTAGTAGGTAATGGGTTTCCAAAACTCTCAGGCACTTCAAAAATAGAATCCACAGCTATTTTTGAAAACTGCAAAGGCAGAGATGGGAATGGGTGGTACAAACCAATTAAACAAACCAGTGGATTATACCCAAGAAAATGTTTAGTTCTTATTTGTAGACTCTGACCTTGGTGGTAGGGTAAATTTTCAAAGCAGTTGTACTTTCATTAGCGATTAATCCAGTACAAACATATTTAATCCATAGTAAAATCAATTGTAATTTAATCCTGTCTCATGATGACAGAAGAAACAGAAAACACTTCCTGGGGCCAGAATCGATACCCAAAACTGTAGAGAGTTTTAAAGATATCAGTCTGTAAAATACCTCTGTTTTGTCTCAGCTGAGTCAAAGAGATTATTTATATAAAATATATGCACTTTTCATTAAAGAATTATCTTGCTTTATATTTCCAAAAGGTTTGCTGCCCTCCTGCCCAAGTAGTAAAGCGCATCTGAAGGGGGCCGACAAGAAAGCTGGGGAGGGACTGTCGGGCAGTGACAGGACTAGAGGGCATGGATTAAAACTAGAGATAGGTCGATTCAGGTTAGACATTAGGAAGAATTTCTTCACCATGAGGGTGGTGAGACACTGGAACGGGTTGCCCAGAGAGGTGGTGGAAGCCCCATCCTTGGAAGTTTTTAAGCCCAGGCTGGCTGGCGCTCTGAGCAACCTGCTCTACTGGGAGGTGTCCCTGCCCATGGCAGGGGGGCTGGAACTGGATGATCTTTAAGGTCCCTTCCAACCCTGACGATTCTATGATTCTATGCAGTAAAGCATACCTCTAAACTGCTATGAATCTTTGCAGTGACCTTTGGTCACTGGGTGCTTCAGCTTTCAACCCCATCCTCATTAGGAGGCTCCTGTTGTTGTGACATAAACTAACAAGGACTAGGGGACAAATAAAATGGCATGTTCCAGTGTTAGTATCAAACTGCACCTCTGCTTTCTCATTTTCTCCCTCCCTCTACATCCAGTGCTCTCTGTGAAGACATCCAAAGGTAACTGGTATGTCACTATACATGGTTAGAAATGCAGATGCATCATGCAGGGGACTAAGGGTCTGGGACCCAAACATACCTGCAACTTCTTGTGACTGGGGAAGAACCATGTGGCAAATGCACTTGCCCTGACAAAGACCGAATGAAGACTAGGGCTTGCCAAGGACCTGATAAAGACTGGGGCTTCAAAGCCATAAAAACTTGATTACTTTGTTTCAAGCCCTGACCTTGCCTTTATTGTGCACTTGCCCACAACTAATTAGAATGACCACAGATCAGACTCAACTAGGGTATAAATGGAGCTCCACTTGAGAGACGATTTGAGCCTTCCCTCCCCCCTCCCCCATTTTGATGAGTGAATATTTCTTCTGCATATATTCTTGAGGAAGCACTCTCCCCCTTTCAGGTGAGTGACCTCCTTTCTGGGTACCCTTGAATAGGACCCTTTTATGAATGAGGATACACACATTTTGGTTCATCTTTCGAAAAAGAATATTCCTAAAACTTAGGAATTAGTTTTGTAGTAGTATATTCCTGTCTGACATTCAAACTTATAATTTACTTTGGTCTGTCAGAGTGACGGGTAATTTTTGGTTGTAGTAAGTCTGCATTTTGGGTAGCTACTGCTGTCTGTTTCATGGGTGCCTCTGCAACACACCGTGCATGGAAATAACCTCACTACTCATAAAGCAACCCAGGACCTTAAGGAGGAGCAGACCAGGTCAGAAGTAAAGGCAAAATTTGGCCCTCTGATTTCAAAAAGTATCTATAGATTCATGCCACAGATATTTTATAAATACTGTTTTGTCAATAACCAGTTAAAGAGCACATTGTGACCCCCATGAGAGTGGCTTAAAGTGAAGATGTCAACACTGAGACATGCTGTTAATGAAACATTTCTGAACTTGATTTTCTTGTACCATCAAGAGTGCAATATGCCAGAAACCTGATCCCTGGGGACCATTCAAGGTTGAGGTCCTAAAGAATGCTGCTCATGCCAGTCAAGGCTACAGATGGGATGGCTTGTTTACCGCCTGGAATTACTCCCCCATTCCTCTGCCTTCTGAAGTTAAAAAAGTGCACTCCCTGTAATAACTTGTTTTGCTTTTCCCATAAATTTGCTCCCTAAACTTAAGCACAGCATTCCAAAATGAACGAAAATATCACTGAAAACCTCTGTTCTTATCTCTTAGCTGTCTTCTTTGTGCAACATTCTCCATGACAACCAGTAGAAGCAAGTAATACAACCACAGCCTAAGACAACAGGAGGGTACATAAGCACAAACAGAAATAGGAGAAAAACAAGTAATTTTTATCTATGAAAAATAACTTCCTAAACAAAGATGCTACTTCAAACATTCTTCCAGTCTTCCTTAACTTCCTGCTAAGTAGGTTATCTGGAAATGTCCCACAAGCAATGGCTATCTATATATCTATCTATAGATATAGACTGCTAATAGGGAATTACCTTTTACTAGAACTGGGAATACTTAACTTTTTCTGCAGCTACATACATTATGTATGTTGTGTGTAAGTTGCTGTGTACCATGTGTAGCTTCTTGCACACAGCTCTTAGCAAGGATCTTTCTTGTCATGTCGTAACAGAAATATTCACTCTCAAAAGCATAACTTTTGATTTAGGTTTTGGGCTAGGCTTGGGTTGTGAGATCGTAATATTCAAGGCAACTGTGGAAAATACAAGTGCCTACTTCTATCACAGACTGTTTTGTCCCTGTGACCTCAACAATTCTGATCTCAACAATTATTCTGATCTCAACAGCAGTCAATGATGACAGAAAGTGACATCACAAACTGCAGTGTGATATCACCACTGGAAGTTTTTTTCAGTTACTGTGCTATCTCTCTAACCTTATGTGTAGAGCCTTACTACATACATTTCTGGTGATAGGACTAGGCAGCCATGCTGCCTTCTGCAGATGTTGCACGCACATAATACAGTCAGCAGAAGGAGTGGGTTAAGGATCAGTCAAGGGGAACGGCATCATTAGTGAGAGGCTGTCACCTCTTGCATGACTGCATGATAAGAATCACTGCAGACGGGAGAGTCAGGGTATATGTTGTGTGATGCTGCTGTGTCATGGCAAATTCCTGTACATGCTCCTTTTGACTCCAGGGCTTGGTTCTTCAGGGTGGGTTGCCACTTGCAACAGGATCTTCCTCTGATAGCTGTTTCAGCTGCCACAAACAAACTGCCGCATCTGCATGGAGCATGGAACTGGCCAATTAGTGGGGAAAGAAAATATTTTTGTACAGCTGGCAGCAGGCACAACTGTCTTTTCATTTTTCTTTATGCCAAGGCCCTGATCAGCTCCTGCTGTACTGTAACACACTGCAAGAACTTTGTATTTTCAGAAGGAAATCTGTGTTTGTGCAGAAAGGTGTGATGAGCCTTACCTGTGACTTAAGTCTTTTTCAAGCCTCTACACTGATCTGAAAATTTGATATTTGCCTGTTCGTTACTTCCTCTGCAATCTCCAAAACCACGTTCCACAAGTAAAAGCATGAGCACTGTGGCAGAAGGATTCATTGCCTTGAGTTCAAAAGCTGCTGGATTCTCTGCTGATTAACCATGAAAGCTTCAAGAAAATATTATTTGTATTTGTTTCAGTCCTTCCATTATTGAAATTTATATTTCCCACCATAAGTGATTCACAGGCTGTTCACATTTTTCTATAAGGAAATACCCAATAATTTTGCCTTGGAATTTGTATTTGTCTACCCGAAAATGTTCAATTACGAAAGCTGAAAAGATAGAAAAATTCAGTGGAGTTTTTTCTATTTTAAATATCTCTAATAGTGTGAACAAGTCACCATTTTTTAAAAAAGAAGCCAATATAAGACTGTTCTGAGAGCACTGACCATTGTTTCAATATAAGTGAGTCACGGTCTAACTCTTCCAAAAGAGCGTGTGTATGGGAAGGGGGGGTGATGTGCCCTAGACACTACCGTAATCTGTGAAGATGTCTGTAACAACCAACACTCTCCCTAATGAGCCCTCAGAATGTCTTGATGATCTTCTCTAATTGCTCTGTATAATTGGAAGATGCTGCAGCCCCACTCTGCACTAAGGATGAGCATTTCAAAAATGCTAATCTGCAAATTGTATGAATACAGCTCTAATTGGACTGGGGAGGGGGCTTAGTGTTTTGGTTTGGGTATTTTTTTTTCAGTCTTGATTATTTAAGGAAGAAAGCAATGTAAATCAGTGGCCAGATATATCAATTATCAAATTACTAACATAAAGCACCACTGAGCAACCAAATTGCCTCTATGACTGCATTAAAAAATGGTTGTTTGCTGTCAGAATTTTACAGAATTAGTCTGTCCTGAAGTTATCTCACTAAGGTGCTGATCCTTTTAGTTCATGAAGAGATTTGCACTGTTACCAAGGGACCACCACTGTTTCTTAATACTTGATTCGCTTCCACTAAATGAATAGGTCTTTCCAAAATTCTCATTTTCAGGCGCCACACAAATAACCAGAAAGATCACCTGTAAAGGCAGCTTAGAAAATGTAAACATTTATGATGAAAACATGTGTCAGTCTGCTGATCTGGCTTGCAGGAGCAGTGGACTTGGCTTCCACCATGCAGGAGCAATCTCCATGTGAGGTCTCTGGGCCCAGGGAGTGGGTTTTGCTCCTCCACAGCCCCAGCAGACGGAGCCTTTTCAGAAAATGCAGTCCTAGCCCCTGATGCTGGTCCAGCCCACCCCTCAGTTTACTAGGAAAGGGAACACCGGGTCTGCCCTTGTGCCTGCTGCTTTCGAAGCTCCCTGTGTTGTGTGAGGCCTCAGCTTGTTCGATGGACTAGAATAAGAATTAGATAGCTAACCTTGAATGAACATCTGTGTACCCTTGGGGAAGCCAGGAAGTCCTGAGAAAAGAACCACCAGTTCACAAACAAGGAAAGCTTATCAATGTAATAACAGAAAGAAAGAAGCACCCAATTGTGGACAGGTGGTCTTTGATTAGTCCAATCGGGTGTGGGCACTTATTATTAGAATGATTATAAAAGGGCTTGCAGCCACAGCAGCAGCATTTGAAGCATGAGCATTTGAGCCTTTGGAGAAGTAGTGTGATGAGTCTGTCTCAACAATGATGTGTCAAACCATACTTCTGCATCTGGTGACCCTGGTGTGATACAGGAGGGAAGGAGCTGAAGAGGCAAGTTGTTGGAGGAACTCGTCAAGTGGCATCCTTGGAGGAGGGACAGGCTGCGGTAGGTGAGATTTTGGAGCACCTCATCAAGTGGAGTCCCCAGCCAACCCCTCTGACTGTGGAGAAAGCAGTGGATACAGAGACCAATGTAGCTGAGAGCAGCAGTGGAGCTGCTGGATCTGCGGACAGATATTAGATGCCTGATGTATTAGGTGAGCCACCAGGAACTTGGGAAGGTCTCTTAGTACAGAAGAGACCAGTGTTTGAAATGTGTGAATGAAAAAAAGGACTTAAATTGTATTTATGAAGAAAAAAGGTTAGCTATCTAATTCTCATTCTAATCTCTTGAACAAGCCGAGGCCTCCCACAACATTCCTGTACTGCCCTACTCCTCCTGTGGGCACAACCATCATCCTCCTTCTTGCTTTTGGCTTGACATCAAGTTGATGCCCATGGCAGTCATGGCCTCAAGTAGTTCCTGTAGCATCGCTAGCAGCTCTGGGCATTAGTGCTGTGGAAAGGATGATGTGTGAAACCAAAAAGTTAATAGAAAGGTCAGATAGTTTGATTTCAGTCTTTTTTCCTCTCAACTTTTACAACTAGGACAAGGATGGTTAATGTAAAGCCAGTGTTGTAAAAGTTGCATTTGATTTTCATTCTCTCTCCTTTTCCAAGATGGGCATCCCACCAAAGTTGCACTATGAGATACAGAGCTGTCCTTAGCTGGCATCCAGGCACTTCTCTGAGTGTGGAGGACAGTGTCAGGTCTTACAGCATCACCCTCTAGCCCACCCCCTACCTCTGCCTGGTGTAACAGAAATAGCTAGCAAGTGCAGTTTTGGGCAGCTCCCCAAGGTATATGGTGGTAGGTCAAAACGTGTTAATTTGTGCCGGAAGTTAACCCTGCTTCTCACTGACCACATGACTTAGGGGGTTGTAATCTCCAAAAACCAGTATATACTACCTGGGTGGAGATCCCAGTCATGCCATGGAGGACACTGTTTGCCTTGCATCATAGTGAGATCCTATGCCCATTTGGGCACATACGAAGGTACTTCACAACTTACATGCCTCTCTTCTCTGATTTAAGATGGAAGGATGATATTTTTCTGTGGAGGCTGCCAAATCCTTTAATGTGCTATCAGACTTGATCAGTCACGAGCTCCTTGACATAGATTAGGTTGCATTTATCTCCATGCTGTGTTGATGGTTGCAAAAGATGCGTGATACAACTTTTCTCTCAGGACTGGATTTCTTTCTCGGTAGCAGTGTGGCATTTAGAGCACACAGATGAAAGGGGGATTAAAAGGCACTGTTGTTCCCTAGGTTTGCTACTGGAAAAACATGAAAACTAGAGCATTTGTTTCTAGCATGTGACTAAGTTATAAGCAACAGAAATCCTGAGCTTTGTCATGGAAAACATCTGTCAGTCCTATTATCTGACATTGCCTACAGGATCTATACTTCCATAAGCAACTGTGCAGAGGGGGAGACTTGACAAGGAGACCCACATCTGCAGCACACTATATACATTCGTAATACCATAGCTCATTTGCTGGAATACTGGCCAAAAAAAAGGATGAGGAAAGGAGTATAAGCACAGAAGAAGTGGGCTTATTACCCTTTCTGATCACTACCATCAGCAAAGCTTTGTGGTGTTCGTCCCAGTCTTCTTTTTTTTTAATGATTTTTTCTTTAGGAGCACAAAAGATATGGGAGATAGAATCTAGCACTTCATCATCTCTCTCATAATCTCTTTTATCGAAAATGTGTTAATTTGGAAAAATAACAAGGAGGATAAAAGGATGATTTATGAACACACATAGACTAATAAATAAGCTTATAACTTTGCAAAAGAGCCATTGTTAAATATGTTTTACATTTGAACAGCTATAAAATTTTAAAAGAAAGCTCTGGTGAATCTGGTTTTAATGAAGTCTTTTGTCTCTCCATGGCAGCATATTCCATGTGGAGGTTATTTTCCCCCCATTTCTGATATAGCAAACTCTATCATAGAGATAGCCAGGGCACTTGTTAATAGCTGCTGTGTATTGTTCTTTTCAAAAGGAACAAGAAATCCTGCTATTCAACACATTCCCTTAGCATGTGCTTGAAGTAGTGGCTGCTAAACAATGTCAAGCACACAAAGTCAGGATCTCTCCTGAGTAAATGGTCAGTGTCAAAAATGCAACTAGGAGCACCAAAGGGGTGAAAAACATAGGATCTGTCCTGTGTTCATGCCTAGTGAGCATATGCAGGATGGCTGTCCTTTCCAAACGCTCTGTTTTGCTCACCCTGAAACCCCAGCATTTCTGACTTGTAAGTCTTCACCACCACCACTTCCCAATTGCCTGCTGTCTTCCCAAAGATTTCCTTGACACTCAGGTGTATGTCTTGCTGGCTTTTTTTTTTTTCTGTTCCCCAGGGTAAAAGACACAATTTATGTGATGAAGTATTTTTCAAATGTGCTGGTCAAAATAAACACAATCCCCTGAGTTTATGTATGCATTCCAGCATTTGAAAATGAGCAGCACTCCTCTAAAGTGTTAACTACATTTTAAAATTGAAAGGTTAACTGGGATGGTTATAAAAGCAGGTCTTATGATGAAAACCAAAGTCTGTTGTGAATGCAAAATGTCTCTAACTGATGTGGAGGCTGTTTGTCTCTAGTTTTTAATTAAAATTTTGAGTGCAAAGGGTCATTCCAGTCTAGAGGATAAAAGCAGGAACACCCTGGTAGTAGTAGTTTGAGAGGCAGAAATTTAGGGTGCTGTTCTTTTTCTTCTAGTGAACCACCAAGCTCTTCTTACTGGAGGTTGAGTAGGAAAGAGTCCATCAGTTCTTTGACCAGGGCTGACACATGAGTAGTTTCTGATTATCCTACACACCTTTTTAGGTTGGCTATCCACTGCACCCTTTCTTACAGCCCCCTGAGCATTCAGGTATGCCCTGTGCATCCTGCTGTGAGATAGCTTCAAACACGGCTTCTCCTTATCCTCACAGTCTGCTTATACTTTTGCCTGTTCTTGCAAATCACAGACTGTACTTCATCTGTCCCACAACTACCTCAAAAGCTCTCAGTAAGCAATCACATCTTCACACCATCCCTGCAGTCCGTGAATGTTCTTCTATGCTATTAAGCTGGGAATTTCTTCAGTAGAGAGGGCTCTGAGGATCAGCGCTTCATCTTGAAGCCCAAGACAACATTGCCTAGCACACCCCTTAATTTCTCTTGTAGGTTTCGGGGGAAAAAAATAATTTTTTCTTAGTTTCCAATTGCTGCTGTGAACTTTACTAGACCTAGTTAATCACTCAGGACTTGCCAAAAGCCCTCTGGCTCCACCACATCTGAAGAGGATGACATTTTTGCCAGCTCACCAACTTGGAATTTAACTCCATTGGCCTCCCTGTGCACGCTAAAACCTTAGGGCAGGGAAGCAACGGTGTGAGATTGGAGCATCAGTGTGGTAACTGAAGGAAAAATTGGTGATGCCTTCCTATTCTTGTCCCGTAAGGGAATGCAGAGGTAAGGTGATCCTGGCAAGCTTCTTGTTCTGAAAAGATGAGAGGAAGAAAGGAACTGTAACACAAAGGCGTGTGTGGTGAGTCATAAAAACTCTTGGGGAATCTTCTGAGGTAGAGCATCTCATGTGTCATCTTTTGCTGGTGGCTGCAGCTGAAGCAGGGAATCTGGTCGTGCAGGGATGCATAGCAGCTTGTAACTCACTGATTGGCTTTGAAATGAAGGGTGGCCTTTGGCATGCTGTAGCTCTCCCTTGTCTGTGTGGGTGTTAGCTTGGCAGTAACTTTAAACTACTTGCATACCCGAGACCTGCTCCTTGCCCTTCCCTTTCTCCTTCTAAAAAAGAATGTGTTTATTACTCTGGCATGACCAGCGATGGCTTTACTTCATCTGGGTTTGCACCTTCTTTGGCTAGAGAAGCACTCCCTCCCATCCTCAAGATTTTCATTTGGATACCAACATGAGACACTCACATCTAGAAGCTTTCACACTATCCTAGTACATTGCATGGCAAATCTACATTAGCAGCAGGTAAACATTTACTGGACCCAGTTCAAAGGCTCTGAATGCTGACAGCAGAGGCTGAAGAAGGGAAACAGCCACGGTTCACAAAACTGGTATCCCACCCACCTCACAGGGCAGGGGTTAGACGGACCACGCACTGGAACGTATTTTCAGCAGTACAGGCACAGGATAATTTATGAGAGCTTATAATGCTAACTACTAATGTTAAAAATGCTATATCCTGTGCAGAGGTGGGCAAAGTAATGAAGCATTAAGTCTGGCTGCAGCTGAAAACCTGGCTCTGTCTCGGCTCTGTGCCCATGAATGAGTGAGAGTCGGGACAGAGCCAAAGCGCTGAAAAGTGTCTGGCATCGCTTCCTGGCGGTCACAGCGACCTGAGGTGCATGTACGTATGTGTGCCTCTGTGTGTGTGCACGCACTCGTGTGTGTCACTTTATGTTCTGTTCATGTTTTCATGCTGCACGCTCAGATCCAAAGATCTGATGATGTTTTTGCCTCACGGCGCTGAGACAAATGTTTGGCTTGTCATAGCCTTAGCTATACCTTCAAACTTTTTGGCTTGTCTCAGACTAATGCTTAGACATAATTGGAGACATCTTTCAGCAGGGCCTATCTCTGGGACAGCAAGACATAATGAACCGTTCCTCCTACCCAAAAGGTAAACTGCTGCTGAACTCTCAGCACTGTGTTCACCTGCTTGATGAAACATGTTTTGAATTACATAAGACTAAGCGATATTTAGTTTCCCAAGCAGCCGTGGTGAGAGGTTTGCACCTAACAGGAGATTATCCCTGAGCCACATTTGTAGCTGAAGAAGGCCTAAACTGTGAGCATCCGCATTAGATATTGAACAGCTCAGAGATGGAGACTAGCATTTCCACCAGCTTTTTATAAAACCTGAAGTGATTTGCAAAACCTGGGTCCAGATTTGCCCCAACTTGAGGCAAATATTCATTTATTTTCCAGTTCAAGGTCATCTCTAACATTTGGAAATGTACAAAAAGACTTTCTAGTAATTCACATTCTTTGAAAGTTGGGCTTTTCTAATTTTGGGGATGGATGCGACCGAGTTTTGCATGTGAATTGCAAATATTTTGCATTCAGACACATCCACTTATATATTGAATTCACGTACATCCACAGCAACCCAAACAATAATTTCTTTCCCGTTAAGTGATAGTTGCTAGGTTCTGTATGCTTTCGATGCAAGCAACAAGCAACCAGTGAAGTCATGCAAATCCCCAGCTCAAACTACTCTTGAGTTCCTCTTTTTGACCTCAAGTATGTCTTGCTGACGGCCCAGGAGTCCCAGTCCTCATGCTAAGCACCCAAGGGGCTCTCAATCATGCTGTCTTTTCATGTGCTCTGCACTCTTTCATCTGCAGGGGGAAGTGCCAATAATTGCGCAACATGTGTTTTTTGACCTATTTTGGGAATGTTTTTTATGCACTGTAAAAACTATAGCATTGATATATCTGGGCTTTGTTGAGGTGCTTAGTGTCTTCAGACTTTGGTAGGAAGTGGATGTTGTCCTGTGACTCAGGGAATCATGAAACCTATTCTCCCCCTGTCCATGTATGTGGGCTCACTGGGTGACCATCAGCTGTTAGCTTACTTTCCCATGCTCCCATCTCTACAGTAGACAGATGATAACAATTCCCACAGTTTCTGTGAAGCCAGATCCTAGAGTTAGATGCTATAATCAGGGACTGCATATCATGGCAATGACTAGCTAAAACCTTCTCTCTTCCCCGCCACCCAACCACACGTGTACATGTGTCAATGCACACAACACTCCCCCCTCCCCCCTGCTATGTATGTTGTGTGCACATATATGCATATTGTCCCCTATACACGCAAGCATGCACAGAGCTCTCTGAGGTATTTAGAGTGTTGAGAAAAAGCCAGGATGGACTAAACCAAATTTCATCAGCAACACTAAAGAGACTGAAGTTGAAACAAGGATTTTGCATGCCACATGCTTGGGAAAACATTTAATTCAGTTTCTTACTAAGTACAACAGCAGACCATTCTTAAGAAGGCAGTTGAGCTAGAATTATCCCCCCACCCTTTTTTTCAGCATATGGGAAAGCTCTACTTAGAAGACTTTTCCTTGTGCTTTAATTGGCTGAAAAACATGTGGGTTTTTTTCACGATTTCCACTTCAACCTTTGTTTTGCCCTGCCTAAAGGTGTGCTAATGTTGTGGTCAAGGTGTTTACTCAATCCTGTCTTTATGTTGTGTTCACAGGCAAGATCTGTGAAACAAGGACTGAGGAACAGTCAACAAATGTATGCCTTGATAACCGTGAATTTTGCTTAAAAGTGGGGATTTAAAAAAAATGAAATGACTAAGTTCACAGCACTTTCCATTGTCTTTTTATTTATTTGTTTTGAGGTGGGCTTCTAGGTCTGTAAAATTATCTGCCATAAAAGCTAGAAGCCGGGAGGGGGAAACCATCACATGTCTGTCATGTTGAATGGAAAGAAAAATGCTGTTATCAAGAGAGGAGGGATGAAATATAGGGTAAGAAACATGACCAATCCTCAGCTTATACCCCAGCTGCCTGAGAGAAGTCAGAAAAGGGGCAAGACTGAACAGGGTGAGAAGAGGGACATGCAAAGTCGAGCACAGGTGCCAACTCAGACAAAATGCTGTTACTAGTAGGCGTCACAGACAGCGAAATCTACAGCTTGAGCCAATGACAGATGAAGTTTCATTGAAATAACTTGGTGACCTGAGCAGGAGATGTCTTACCCTGTTTGACTTTGGTTTTTATAAAATAGGACAGGCTTACCCCTTCACCCAAACAAACAAAAAAAGCTGTCCTTGTTTTTTGGGCCAGCTAAACCCACCGCTCAAAATCTTTAAGCTTGTGTTGACCTCCAGCCTGAGGCACTGAAAACACTCAAGAGCCACCGGAGCCTCTCAGAAAGCCTGCACTTGGCGGGGGTTGGTTCTGAGCTTGCCCGTGTTTTACCGGGGATGTGCCCGGCTCCCGCGGCACCCAGGCACTGCCGCCGACCGGCCCCCGTTCGCGGCAGGCCTGAGATGTGCCTGCCATCTATCGGCCCCGGCCCCGAAGAGCGCCCGCCCCTCACCGCGCTGCCGGGGCCAGGGCTGCCGGGGCGGCGCCTTGCGGCGGGCGAAGCAGGCCCGCGGGTAGCGTGGCAGCCTCGCCGGGACAGCGGTCACCCGGGCCCGAGAGGCAGGACGGGGCTGCCATGCCGCCAACGGGGACGGGCTCTGCGGCCTTCCCGGGCGGTTGGTGCCTGAAGCGCAGCCCGGGGCTGCCCCCAGCACCTGTGCGCTGGGATGAAATCGCGGCTGACGGCGGGGGGGGGTCGGCGGGGAGCCATGAGAAGGCTTTGATGTCCGCTGAGAACACGGTGGAGGCATCGGCTGTTTGAGTCCCCAGCCAGCGTTCCTCTCCCTGAGCCACGCGTTAACGAAACTTTATTTATTTGATGTTAACGTTTGAATCTGTATTCCCATTCTGACTTCTTACACAATGGATTTTAGGCCAACAACCCTGTACCAGTGTAAATATTACAACATCTTTTGGACAGATTCAGTAAGAAATGCCTTCTGTAACCACGCCTGGCTGTTCCTTGGTTCTTGAGAGAAAAAAAAAAAGTCAGTGACTGTGTGTCATGGAATGGTTGTTTTGTTTTTCTACAGTCCACTTTCATGGTAAGCCAAACATGTGTTTTCAAAGCCAGGATTTGTGATCTTAAAATTCATGTGACATGAAAGGCTGTGGATGTTATTTTCTTTACTGAATCAGTCTCTGATATGCCATTAAATACTCTCCACAATACCCACACATAAATGCCTAGTACTGAGGGAGATGGTTTGGTACCATTGCATAGGAAGCACTATTTTAGCTCCTCAGACACTGTTTAAGCAACCCAAGGTCTAGCTCCACTGCTCATTCATCCTAACCTTAGCCTTCTCTTCCCAGACCAGCCCCAGGACACAACCCCTCCAGTCTGTCTACTCTGAACCTGCTTCAGAAGTCTGGTGTTCCACTAGACAGGGTTAAGCAGATTTACCTCTTAAATATCCAAAAAATTACTGCCTTGTAGCTGCCTCATAGGTTGATCTTATTTTTTCCTGTCCCTTCATCTTTTCTGTTTTGCTGGTTTCCTTCTTCTCAGGTGGTGCATATCTTACCCAGAGCACTCACAGTTCTTCATCAGTGTGGCTGTGTACTATTTTATATCATTCCTCATTTTGTAGAAACTGAGTGTGATTCACCCAACATGGGTAAACAGCTACTATAGGGTAAATGGAAACATACTCCAGAAATGCATCTCTTTCTTGTTCTCTCTGGTCCTGCCTGTACTCCCATATTAAAGGGTCATGGCCCAGTCCTTGACCCACAGCCAGGTGGATCAGGCTGCTTGCTGTGCACGCTGCTTAGGTCTAGCTCTCTCAGTAACCCATTTGCCTTTGAAATAGCTAGTTTGAATTACCCAAAATGGGGCAAGGAAGTGAGCTTTAAGAAACTTAGAGAAATTAATTTAAGAGATGTGAAATGATCAGCAGCCCATCACTCCAGACTTGTACTCCTTATTTTTTGCAGCATGGGCAAACCCCGTGCTGGCTATAAAGGGGGTCAAGAGAGAAAAGATTCAACATTGTTGTTTAAATTTGGTAATGTGATTCCCAGTCAAGGAATATTTCAAAATCACACAATAAACAAGTAGCAGTAACAGACTGGGAGCATCGTCCACGTGGACTAGATTTGTACTCTCATCCTTTATGGGATTACTTATGTACTGTCACCAGTTCCTGGAGAAAAGTTATTTTCTTATTGTATGTCATAATGGATAACTCTCTGAGGCCTCAATAAGAGAGTCTAATTTTATCCTTATTTTTCTTCATTTGGAATAGATCTAGCACTGAAGTCTATAAAAGCCCTGGAACTAAACGCTGTACTAAATGTAGCACCTCCAGAAATCTTACACAAATGTTCCCTTAGTTTGTTTGTCTTATGTGTGAGGAGAAAGAAAATCGTGGCTTATTGCTCTATTCTCATTAATCACTTATTATTATTAATATTTAAAAATATTATTTTTCCACAGTTGTTTTGTTTTTGTTATTATTTTTATTTTTAAGATGCAGGGATAGTTATCATGTTGTCTAATCCTTGATTCTTCATTGCTGTTTCCGATCTCGTAAGACCATAAAAAGCATATTTTTAGAAAAGGTGCTAGGGTAAAATATGCCCCCATGTTCTCTTTTTGAAGAAGAAACCCAAGTCCTCCTTCCTCAGCAGATGTGCCCAGAAAGGAAGTTCCAGGAAAGCAAATGGAGGGTACTTTTCTGTGAATACAGTAAGACTGCTGTAATTAATGCATCACTGAGTAATAGATTAAGAAACAATTAAGTCTTTAAAATCTTAATTTAAGTCTTCCTGAGATTGTAAAGGATTAGTATATGCAAAAGAAGCTGGGTTTCTGCTGCTCCTGAGCAGGGTAAGTAAAAAGTTTGCAGTTCCTGACAGTTTTAAAACCCAAGTGAAATAGAATCTTCCATGTTATTGTTTTAACTCCTCAATATTTAGAGAACAATACACACAGAAAAATTAACCAAAAAACCCCAAACAAACAAACAGGAAGAAACAAACAACAACAAAAAAAGCAACCAAAAAACCAAAACAATTTATTTGACTATTTGGTATTGTGATCTGTGAAATGAAGACAATGCTGGACTGCAGGCTGCCTATTTTCTTGATTTTTAGAAGTTTCTATAGGGACATAAATAGATTTCAAACTAGAACAAGAGTAGAACGGTCTGAAATGCAGGATTTAGGGTTAAAATTTTTTTTTTTTTTTTTTTAATGTGGTTTTGTTTTGTCAGGACCTACATCAATTTTTTCAAGACCTTCTCATGACCCAGAAATCACCAAACAGTGTTTCTAAAAGGAAACATGCATGGTGTTTCTGAAATATATAATTTCCTGAGACTTTATTATTAGTTTCACCTCTGCTGGCCTCCACTTCCAGAAACTCTTTAAGTTCCTAGCAGTGTCATCTGACATGCCTTCTACAGTGACTCAGCCCAGGGATCACAGAGTTCAGAAGCCCAGGTTCCCCAGCAGCCTGGCTAGGAAACCAATCAAAGCTGGGGAAACTATGTCCAGTTAGTATTTTCATCCATAAACTTCTGACCACTGCTGAATAAAGCAAACAATAATTATCTAATAAAGACCCTAATTCCCAGTCCTACTTGAAAAGATGAAGATTCGGACTCACTTTGCTTATCTATGAAGAAAATAGTGATATGTTTGGCCTGTTACAGGCTTCACTGTAAGTCAGAATGGACCTTTAGAGCATATAATCTTTGATTTTATACAAAATTTCAGACACAACAAGAAAAATAAATACAGGCTTTGCTTGTAGTGTTTCCAAGTCATGGAAATCCCTGCGTAGTAACATACTACTGTAAAAAAATATTGTTATGGGCTACAGTCATGCAAAACTAATTTTACCTTCAAAAACAGACAGTAGGGAAAAGTGTTTTGGCACTCCTTTAACTACAGAGTCACCGAAGACTACCTCTGTAAGCACTCTGTGCTGCACTAATTGATCTCTTAATTGACTCAGTCAACACAGCAGTCTCCATCACACAACAAGCACTAATTGCTACAAGCTCACTCCTGAAATGTTAAGTACTCTGAAGGCAAGGCATATGTATATGCTGGAATTGAATATACAGTGGCATGGGGCTGAGTGAGTGTTCTTCTGCAGGGAGCCCCACCACTGAGGCTTGCAGGTGTTCCCCTGGGCTCCGACGCTGATGAGAACCCCACTGCTCCCCATGGGCAGCAGTGTTCTCTGAAGCCTGATACTTATACATGTGTAAAAAGTAGAAGTGGAGGGTGTTGTCCAAAGGTCAGAAATCATTCGTAAAGGATATTAGCAAACATTTGGACCCACTTTCAAAGATAAAGTTACAAACACAGAGGAAAACTACTTCTCTGAGATCTATAACTGTAAAGGTGCCCTGAACTCAGCCCAACAGATGTTTGCTTTCTGCAGGGCCCAGTCTAGAATATCATGAGCCAAAAAGCTACTTTGCAATCACTTAGTCTACATAATGTACCTGGAGTCTGGATAATGGTTTAAGTGAGGGCAGTGTCATGGTATCTCTGCTCTGACAGATCTGAATATTAACAGGGAGGAATCTGTTACTCCCCTTGGGGCAAGATTCATTACCTTGGTAGGTGGATTAGTGGCAAGGTGCCTGAAAAAGTGCCTCCAAGGACTTGTCTACACAAGACAGTTGCACCCATTTAACTCAAGGTGTGATTTTAACTGAGTTAAAGGCATGCAGAGGCATACAAATGTGATCCTTCTTGAAATTAGCATAAGTTAACCAGATAGGGAGCCATACTCTAGGAAAATGGGGGGAAAAAAGGGTCTAAAATCAAGACAGGTTTTAATGAAACCTATGGCACAGTATCCTTACCAAGTCACAAGGGATTCCACACTGCTTTCATTTGAGGGGTGGTCACAACAGAGACTCTTGACCTCTCCTCATCCACCAGCTGTGACAAATATCCCTCCGTATCACCAGCAGAAGTAGTCCAAAGAAAGCAGCGGTAAGCAGGAGCAGTTCAACTTTCACCAAAGGTCAGAGAGAGATAAAATAGGAAATTTTATGGGATGCAGAAACCTCCACAGAGACACTGCTAGATTTGATGACATTTTCCTAGGAACGATGAAAGAGAGGCAGAGAGTAGTGCTCTATTTTAGCCTACAGACTTGTTGCTCTGTTGGGGTGTAGGCATTTAAGACCTGGCCTTATCTCTTTCGAAGCCGCCTGTGATGAAAAATCACCCTGAATCAAACGCAGAGATTTCCATCTTGCAGAATTACATGGACTAATAAGTAGATGTGAACAGTGGAAGGTCTAAAGTCTTGGCCCAGAAGGGATATTTTGACACATTCCACTTTTATAAACATGTTCCAAAAATTTTATTTTCATTCCAGCATGAATTCAAAATACATACTGAAAACTTGAAAACAGCCACAAAACAAAGTTATGCCTCGAGGTCAGACTAAGTTTGGTCTGCAGCACATATTATAGCTCGACAAAGATTTTACTCCGAGAAAATGCTCAGATAGTCTATCAGTTTTGTGTATAAGGTTTTACTAATTTTAACAGACCACATTCAGTATTAAATTAGTAATTTGACAAGTCGGTTTCTGGAAATCAAGCTTTTGGCATTAGATCACTGTGTGAGAATGAGAGCTTAGCACTAATTGAGACTAATGAGAAATGAAAGAAAAGGAAAATATGGGAAGCTTTATACAACCTAGTGGAAAGAGCAAACTGAGTCAAACATGCAACACTAAGACAGTTTTAATTTGATTTTTACAGCAACCACTAAAATCACTAGAAGTTGTATCTGAATGGAGAAAAATTCAGAAGAATCCTGCGCTTTGCCTATGTTGAGATAATACTCATGCAGAAGATTTCTAGTTCCTTTGGCTATTGATAAACAACTGTATGAACCCTTTCCGTGCTGGCAGGACAAACTCTAAGGGCTATGAGTTTGCTCTGCAGGATCTACCTGCATGCCCTAGACACTTTCTTATTAGTGGGACCACAGAAAGAGTAATTTTTTTTTTTCTTTTGACCCCGATGTAATTTCTCAGTCTGGTCCAATCAGTTTCTGTGAGACTGGGCACATGAGCCAGGGTATTTACAAAAGCATCCTTCATACCATAGATTTTCTTCACCTGTGAATACGCTGTGATCTAGTTACACTGGAAACACATTTATAGCAAAAGGCAAGCATGATCATCCAAAAAAGCAGGCACAATTGTAGATGTTTATGGAAGATACAAGTGATGAAATGAAAGAAAAATCACTGCTGATCTATTTATGCTAAGGTTAAATCAGAAAGGTCTCTCTTCTTTTTTTTTTTCTAGACAATTTTCTGTTACTTTTCCTCATACTCATTTGTCATGGACTTGATCTTTCTGTAGATCTTGTTGCATCCTCTAGCAAAGAAAAAAAGCAAAACCAAACATTCATGAAGGATAATTCTGAAATGGTGGGGTTTGGATTGAAAACTGAATGCTCCAACCAAGAAGGAAACATAACATTTTTGTTATGTACACCCTTTTCTGATAGTCAGTACACTGGCTCTCGATGTCAACAAACCATGTTTCCATCCTATTTATGTCACCAGGTTTTTAACTTCATTTTTATCTCAGGTTCAGACAATTTGTTCCATGAAAAGAACATGATGGATAACCTGTTAGGGGGAGTGTGAGATGATTGTCTTCAGACACATAGAAAGAGTAGGAGGGATTGAAAAAAACAGACACAACAAGATATGAAAAAGAGCAGACAACAAGACAGATGTCAGCTGGAACTACAAAGGTTTCCAGGCATGTTTTGTTCTTAAGACCATGTGAGCTTTAAGCATGTCACCTAGAAAACAAAGAGTGCAGAAACCTGTTTCACGGCCTTGTGCTTTGGTGAAGTACATTGTATTAGTTGGAAAATAACATTAAAAATTCTCTGTGTTTTGGGTTTCTTTCCATTCTATTATGTTAACAGTTCCAGCACAGATGACACATGTGTCTGAATAGCACATGGTCACAGATGTACTTGAAATAAAGAAGTCTCATGAAGGAAGAATACAAGAATTTTGTACCATCCATTTCCTCCACAGTCTTCCAGAAAAAATTGTATTGTATTATTACAGCACATTGCTGTCCCATGGATAACCAAGGTCCCTCTCAATGGAGCTGTTTTTTAGCAGGTCTACACCTAACCTGTACCAGTACATGGTGTTGTTCCTCCCCAGGCATAGGACTCTACACTTATCCTTGTTGAATTTCATTAGATTTGCCTTTGCCAAGCTCTCCAGCCTGTCCAGATCTTGCTGGATGTCAGCACAGCCTTCTGGTGTACCAGCCACTCCTCCCAGTTTAGTACCATCAACAAACTTAATGAGGGTACACTCTATCCTCTCATCCAGGTCAGTGATGAAAACGTTGAATAAGACTGGACCCAGAACTGACCCCTGGAGAACGTCACTGTTTACAGGTCACCGAGTGGACTCTGCACCACTGATCACAATCCTAAATACTTTAGATAAATATCAGACTCCATACTACTTTTTAATTGCTGTCTCAGCTTCATCCAATATTGTAAAATCCCCATCCATCTGCCAACTGTGACAAGTTCTGCTTGATCAAGTGTCCATTGTTATCCTGTTAAATTTCTCCCTATCTCCACTTCCTAATTTGCATTAATACTATTGATTTTAGGCCTGATCCTTTTGATATTCCAGCCTTAGGGTCTGGTTTTGCATGTCTTTCCCATGAAAGGAGCAAAGCTTCTCAGCTCAACTGTGCAGACGCATGAGCATTTTTCTAGTGCAGTGGGTGAGTACACTGGAAAGGACAAAGACGTGAGGCATATATTTAAAGATACAGAAGCTGTAGAAACTGTCTCCAAAATAAGGACGCAATGGCATTGGAGGATCATGAAGATCTACAGATTGTCCAGACTAAACTTTGAGGAACCGTTTATCTCTTCCAAGATGTTTATGGGATTAGGATTTGGTGAAGTGATCAGGGAACCTATAGGCTTAGATTTCCTTACTAACTTAAACATCACTCTGAGCTGAAGATCATGAAAGTCTCTTGACAACATTGTAAAGAATGCAAGAAAGACATAGACATACTGGAGCAAGTCCAATAAAGGTCCACTAAGATGGTTAAGGTCTTGGAGCATCTGACATACAAGGGAGGCTGAAGGGAGCTGGGACTCATCAGTCCCAAGTAGAGAAGACTTAGGAAACCCTTACCAATGTATATAAATACTTGATACAAGGGGGTAAAGAGGACCCAGTGGCAGGACAAGGGGCAATGGGCACAAGCTGAAATACAGAAAATTCTATTTAAACAACCCAAAACAAAACAAAACTGTTACTGTGAGGGTTCCCAGAGAGACCGTGGAGTCTCAATCCTTGGAATAATTCAAACCTCAAAAGCAGAGTTTGAACTAGGTTATCTCCAGAGGTCCATTCAGATCAGCATTCAGTGCCTCTGTGATTCTTTGAAAACTAATTTGTAAGACAGACGGAAACATACTAAAATGAACTCTAAGTAAACCAAGAGTTCTATCCTAAAATCTTTATTTGACGTTTCTTTTTAGAAGAGGGATACCTGTATTAGGTAAGGTATCGTTGATCTTTCACATCTCAAATGCTGTTTCGTGGAAAACTGTTATTGTAGAAGCAACAGGAAGAGTTGAGGATGAGCCATGGGTCATACCCAAAGAAGAACAGGATGCATTAAAAAACTGCAGCTAGAAGTCAGTTTGACAGTCATTATGCTCTTGAAATAAGCATAGGCAGCATGGCTCATCTGTGTAATGACATAGTACCCCTCTGCCAGTACCAGGCAATGCAATTAAAAATGCCATTCAAATGAACATCCCAGAGGAGGTTACATGGAAGTACTGCATCTATAGTGTAGGTGAGGGAGGGGGATGATACTACAGATATCCAATATCCATTAGGCATAATGTTAATTGTACTCTGGGTATTGGAAAGCATTAAAAGATTACAGAAAAAAAAATTCAGCAAATGCCATTCTGAGGAATTTTAGCTATTATGCTCTAAAGAGCAGAATACTCTAAATGATGAAATAAAGGCCCTGTTTTCTGAAAAAGCCAGACATGACTTCAAAGTGCAAGCCTGATGCTATGATGAATGTCTCTTCCTTTCCAAGGTTTCAGCTGAAAACTTGTGAATTATCAAGAGCTGTGAATAATTTTTGTGGGGACGTACATGAAAAAACAGCACCGTGTTTCCTCTCTCAAGATGTCAGCCTGAACAGCTGGTGTATCAGACAAGGCATGGTGCTTGCAAGATCTTCTTACTCTAAGGTGCCCCTGAAATGTAGCTCCATTTCTATCTACTCCCATGGAAGGTGGGAAGGAATTGAGGTGCTCTGCTGTACCTGGGACCAAGCTGATACTGAGGCCTACTGACTAGAACTCTGTTCTTGTCATGTTACTTACATTGTTCAACATCAGTGTGAAATTCAATCTTATGTTGTCATGGAGCAGCAGGGTAGTCCTGTCTTTACGTAACTTTTCTCCTTCTTCTGGTACTCTGAATGGTGGTATTAGTTAGATCTTATACCATCTTCTCTATAGTAATGCCTTCTGGAGTGGTGTGTATAAAGGTACCTTTGCTAGGGTCAGTGAAATCATCAAAGGCAATAGTGTTAAATCAATTAACGTCTATAGTTTTGGGTAAACAAAATCCTGCAGGTCAAATGTATTTTTGTGTAAACCTGAAAAAAGTAGACACGCTGTTTCATTATAAGTGACACTACTGTTGCATTTGTTCATTACTAATCCATACTATTTTCAAAATTTGCCCGACATGGTCAGGGGATCTCCACTGAGGTACTGCACCTAATGCTATTTTAGTTGTGTCATTTGGTCATCTTGTTGTTTTGGAATAGAAGGGTATGGGAGATATCATTCTATAAAGCTTAGTAAGTTTGGTTTCTTAACTCTAGAGGGTAAAATCATAATACTAAGTAGGATTTTATGCTACTCCTTCCTTATCCAAGGACACATACTAAGTCCTGAGAAGAACTGGTCCAAAGAATGTGCCAAGATAAAGTCCTACCGCTGCTTGTTTTGAAATGTATCTCAAAAATACCACATATTTAAAAGAGACTGTTGTCTCTACACTACACTTCAATTATTCATGTTAAATCAATCCCTGAAATATCTGTAATGATTCCACGTTAGAGACTCTGGTCAATTTACAAATTATTTTTAGGCAAAATGTGCAGCAAAATTCTTTCAAGCTAATTGCAAAATGTAGTTGTGATTGGCCTGATTTGAACCTAATCTGAGTGCTTGCCTGGGCTGCTCATCCACAGACAGGGACAGGAAATGTCCTGCAATATACTCAATTCTGGGCCCTTTCTAGGCTGTATTACAGTGGTAGGACTTAGGAGTGAGACTACATAAAATGAGCTGGTGTATACCTTCTCAACAGTATGGCTGACATTCAGTTACATTCAGTTTTTACACTTCAGGGATTAAGAGGCAGGTTTGATTTGTAAAGGAAGGTGAAGGTGAAGGAAGAGGTCAGGGTAAGGACTGTCATGAGATTGAGAATGAAGAGGATGAAGACCTTGGGGAGACCATGGTTTTGTGCCACCTGCCAGTGGGGGAGCAGGAAGACAAGGCTATGAATAACATTGATAGAAGATGCTTTGGCCCCTCTTTTCTAGGCCTCTGTCTCAGACACAGTAGGATAGCAAGGTGGTTGTTATTTTGCAGACCCCAGCAGTCTGCCATTCTAGGACTCTGCCTTATTTGCCTATATATCACATGGATGTAAATCCAATGTGAAACAAAAAAAAAAAGTCCTTTCAACATTAGCTAAAAGATATCCTCTCTAGTTTTGTACAACTCATGTCCATAAATGTGTAACTGATTGAAGGCTTTTAGCACTGTGGTACTAAGTATGAGGTACAGTCTTAGAAGGAATGCCAAGACTGTCTGGAATGAGTTGTGTGATTTGATCAAAATGACAATAAAAATCCAAGAACTGCTGTGAAGGAAGTGATTTGAAAACATCTCCTGCATTGCCCTAAAAAATAGTGTTAGTTTTTGGGTAGAACCTCAACAAATGTGATAGTAATTGTTGAAATAGAATTGCTCACTAAAGCAAGGAGACATGATAGTAGCCGTAAAACAAATGTTGAAGTTAACTTACAAATACCGTAAGGGGTAAAAAAGCTGGATCAGCAGCATCAGCATTGTTGGCAGCTCTTTATCCAACCTGTTCTTAAAGATTTTTAGTGAAGACTTCATGTCACTCAGAAGTTTATTCAAGTTCTTCAGGATCCTGAGTGTAAGAAAGTTTGCCTATCTGTTCTCCTTTATTTTTCTTGCTGCAAGAACTGTTTGATCTTACCAAATATCTGTCGCAATTGCTGATGGCTCAAACACAGAAGTGTGGGGATTGAAGCCTGAAATTTTATCATCCAACTCAGCCAGCACTTAGTCTTCAGAAGACCCAGCTAGTTCTAAAGATGGTTTCTGCAGGAGGAAATTACTAGATAACCTACAGGAGGTAAAGCTTACTTCTTAACTTACATCTGTTAGATGCTGTCTAAGATATAAGCACAGTATGGAGTGAAATGAAAAAAAAAAAAGAAAAGAAAGAAAAATATTTAAAACAAAGCCCTAGTTCAAGCAACACTTGAATTTGTTTTGTTTTACAGGGTCAAAAAGCAAGCTTCTGAGGTTTTACAAAACCCAGCTATCCCAAGTTACACATTACAGAAGTGGGACAGGGAAGGGAAACTCAATATTTCATCTAACCCACAACTCGGAAAACTTTGGTGGTTCAGATAAAGTGGAACCTGACTCTGAACCTGCACTGGTTTTCAAACCTCAGACCACCCCTACATATTGCTAACACCCCCTGAAGACACTACCTTGTGGGCTGCAAACAATTTGCGGTGTCTACACTCCATCAGGTTTCCCTACAGCAAAGCCCTGGAGATTTTGGCAATTTGGAAGGCTGAGTATGACCCAAACATTAGCTAATTTCAAAAGAGTACAGCATGAAATATCGCCTGTGACTTCCAATAAGCAGCGTCTCCGAAGATGACTTCTCAGAACTGCGGAACTCTTTATGGGCGTTTTAGCAGAGATGGTGCTTGTAAGTAATCTCATTGTAAAGCTGCCTGTCTTCAAGAATACACTTACAGCACTAATTGTTTCCACAGAAAGTGGTGTTTAATGCAGCAAGATCCTCTCACTCCTCCCCCCCTTCTTCCCCCATCTCACTCGAGAGTGTCTAGCTCTTGCCTTTATGAAAGCCACCTCATTCAATCCTGAGACTCAGAAATTCTCTGCAGTCACCAGCACCAGCATTTCTCACTTAGCATGCTTTTCCATTAATAAAAGAACAAAATACAGTAACAGAGAGAAACGGGTAGATAATTTTAAATTATTTACCATTTTCCCCCTGATTTTTGGACTTTGAAAGTGTCACAATGATTACTCTTTATTACATTTGCTGTTTGAAACGGTTTTGCAAGAGAATTTATCCAGCAAGAGAGTCTGATCTCAGACTAGTTTAAATGGTGGTCTCAAAACAGTTAGTCTACAAAAAAAAAAAAAAAAGAGTCTAGAGCTGTGGCTTTGTGCTATACATCTTTACCCCCCCCCCCCCCCCAATTAACTATTTAGAGGAAGATTGCTTGTCACCTGGGGTTAGGTCACCAGGATATTATTCCTGACAGCACAGACTCTGTAGGACTTCTATAGAATTACATTGGTTAAGGTTTGCAAAGCTGGCTAGAGAAATAGAAGCTGATCCCATCCATATCTTTTAATGCTTCAGTCATTATACTTGCTTCATTTTGTGCTTGTTATTGCTGTCCTTATTATTTAATATTGCCCTTATGGACTCCATTCAGACATCAAGACCTCTGACACTAAATTCTAACAAGTCAAGGAGAATAAGTCCCTAAGTATAAGAAAGGAGAAAACATGAGACAACAGGGGAGTATGATGCAGAAGGGAGTGCAGGCTGGTCAGCGAGCTAAGCAGTAATTCCTCACATCAGCTGTATACTCTATCAAAAGAGGTTGTTTTAGGAAATATGTAGAGGACAAAAATAATGCTTCTGTGGATGTTTAATGGCAGTTTTCCTCTGTGTATCAGATTGCAAATCTGAAAAAGGATGGTAATTGTAGGCCCTTGCTTTATAGAAACTAATGTTGATTCAGTTACTAATATGCATCATTCCTAGGAGTACAATGGTGGGTCTGTAGGAATATGTTTATATAAAAACTCATCGATAATTTAGTCAACCCTCAGAATTCAAGTCAGGTTAATTATTTTGATGGGAAAAATGTATGATTAGTAGCCACTTCCTATATTTCAGATGATCAGACTGTTTCAGCATAGATGTTCATGGCTACAAATTCAACAGCTATTTGCTACAGATGCTCTCTGATGTTAACTTGAAAGTGACTCTTTCCAGAAAGACTCAAAACAGAAACAAATGGAAAAGGACAGATTCCTATGTGCAACTCTCGTGGAAATGGTCACTGAAAAATTCCCATGGACAAAGAGCATATGTTCAAATAAAGGTAATAAATGACTTTTCCCCCAGGAGCAGAGAAGCACTTGCCATTCATTAAACATGGGAGACAGATCTCCTCTATGCTCTTTGCCAAGAGTGACTTTGGAAGAACCCCTTTGGCTGTGATATGGTGAGCATCTACAGCCAAAACCAAAGCATTTATGGATCCCCCAAAACTGACTGGAAACCTCCAGTGTTCAGTGCCTTCAGTGCCCAGTCCTCCCTCAACAGTAAATAGTTAATCATACTCTCAGTAAAAGAGTGGGAGTTTTGCTGCCACCTTCTCCAGGGCATGACTGAACCCTGAATCTACAGAATCAAAAATTAAAACTCAACCGTCAAGCAAACACTTGAGACACTTAAGAAGAATCTCTCTAAAAATACAATGTCAGAATCACTGGTGTTCCGCCAGGGATCTTTTTTTTCAGAAAGCAGTTTCATTTTTTGCACACACTTTCCAGGTAGTGTCATTCCTGTATGCATGCTAACCAGCTTTGACACCTCCATAAAAGAAGTTGCTAGCAAATATGTGCATTGAGCCCACTTGAGGTTTAAAAACTACCCAGAAAGCCCATTGTGTTCCCAAGTCATATGAGAATGGCACTGGGGAATTGCAGTCCTTGAAAAGGCAGCAATATTGGCTTTTTCTGGACTGTAAGAGAAGTCTTAAAATGACTGCAAAGGAAATGCAGTGTCACCACCCCCTACTATACAATCAGGAATTTCACAAGAAATGACATTTGCTGTCAAGTCCCAGCACCAATCCTCCAGTAACAGTACCGAAAAAAAACCAAACAACAAAACCCCAAAAGTCCCTCATGGGTCAAGTGTCTTAGTACTCAAACAGGAAAAGACAATTAGAAAAAAAAATAAATCTAGCATTTATTGATTTTTAGGAAAAAATTCTCAGAGATTTTTTCAGTCTGACTCACAACTTTTGAATGCTTTGGGCTGAACACAACAAAAACAGTTCATTCAGAGGAATTTGGTCATCTCTGAGGAAAATGCATTGTTTCACTGCTTAATTTCCTGAAATGCTCTCTTTAGCCTAGAAATTCAACTGTTAGTACTTGGTCAGCAAATTCCTCTTGCTGTTCTTCCCTGCTTCGTTCTCTTCAAGAGAATTGCTTCCTTTTCCTCCTGCCTTCTTCCCCTCTGACACAAAAGCCAGGCTAGATACTGAGAAGGATAAGCAGGCATTCAGCATCTCTGCCAGGGCACTCACAGCTATGCCACACATGAACCACTGCTGCTGTGGACAGTTACAGCAGAGTGGGTAAAGTTTAAACCATGTTGGCTCGGGTGAATGAACAAAAGATCCCTGAAACTCTTCAGTGCCCAGTAGGAATTAGTAAAAGTAGGCGGCAAAATAAGGGCTCTGTTTGTAGTGGCCAACTCTTTTCTTTAGCTTTGTGCAAAAACCTTAAGCCTTGATCATTTGGCATTGAGTGGCTTTAGTAAAAAGTCTTTGATTTCTCTCTGACATCATTCCTCTTAATCTTCCTGTTTGATCCTTCAATGTTCTTCTCTTCAGTGGAAATACACATTGCTGGCATAGAAAATACGGAATGGATTCAATTTCACTTACAGCACCCTAAAAATCTCTATTAGAGGACATATGAGCTTTCTAAGTACGTGAGCTCCTCACAGTAATTGTGTAGTAACCATAGGGCATGTGATAGATGATACATTTTGCGCTTTGTATGAGTAACTGAGAGACGGCAACCTTTGTGGACCATACCACTGCAAGACATTATAAAGTGTTTGATGTCAATGGCATGATCTATTCAGAGACAATGGACATTCAGGCTCCGGGACCTCCAGTATATGAAGAAATGAAAAAAATCAGTAATGTGTCATAATGTATAACAAGGACTTGAAGACCACAACTTATACTACTATAATATCTCCCATTTGCAGATTTCAAAGCATCTTGCTAATATGAAGTAGTTCTACCCACGGTATGCTAGATAAATATCTAGAGAAGTGCAATCAGTGTTAGAAACCCTTGAGGATAAATCCTGCCCCTTAGAAATAGTAGTGCCCCACTATGAAGACCAAAGAACTAGAATTCATTGTCTCATTCATCATTTAACTCTCAACTTTAAATAGAAATTGCAAATACAATAAGATACTTCTGGTATAGGGCTACCATAAATAGCTGATCCGTCACCTTCCCAGGGCTAAAGGCAAGGCTGACTGATCTGTAATTTCCTGGGTCCTCCTTGTTCTTCTTGAAGATTGATGTTTGCTTTCTTCCAGTCTTCAGGACCTTCTCATGGTTTCTATGATGGTTCAAAGATAATAAAAAGTGGCATTGTAGTGACATCAGTCAGCTCCTTCAGCAGTTGTGGGTACATCCCATCATGTCCCATGGACTTCTGTTATGTCCAGTGTTCGTCTTCCTTTACCTGATCCTTCTCCACAAGCAGTAAGTCTTTGGTGATTCAGCCTTTCCCTGTAGTTGCAAGAGCCTGAGATTCCTGAAAGCTAAACTTGCCAGTAAACATGAAGGCAAAGAAGGTGTTAAGTACCTCAGCCTTCTTCATGTCCCTTGTCACCAGGTACCTTGCCCCACTAAGCAGCATATTGCATTTTCCTCCATCTTCCTTTTGCAACTAATATGCTTATAGATATCCTTCTTGTTGACCTTCACATTTCTTACCAGATTCAACTTAACATGGACTCTGGCTTTCCTAAACCCATTCCTGCAAGCTTGGGCCATGTGTCTATGTTCCTTCTGGGTCACCTGGCTCTGCTGCTACCTTCTGTAACCAAAGGGTTATGGGACACATCAAAAGACCAAACAAGAGCTGAGAAGCTCACTGAAATGTGCACAGTAAGGGCTCTGGGGCATGTGAAAATGCTCACAAAGGACTCAGGTTTGCACAGAAAAACACGTGAGTGGCTCTGAAAGACACTGACAGAAACATGGAGAGATCCATAGTCAAATGGAGGGCTCTGGGACACACAGAAAGGCATATAGAGGACACTTAAAGACACTGGAAACTATACAGAGGTCTCCGAGGCTGCTGCTTTACCTGTGTCCTCAGTGTCTGCTGGCAATGCCAGGTAGGCAGAGCCAGAAAACCTTCTTGCCTGGGTAGTGGCACTGGAGAGGAGGCTGTTCTTCCCTTCAGCTATGGGACCAGGTCCTTAAGGAAAAGATGAGACTAAGTGCATGTCCAGTCTATCATACTACCTTTCTGCCATTCTACCTTTCAGGATGGGAAATTGACTGTTAGTAGGGGATACTTGAAAAGAAGGAGGAGGATGTCTAACTGACAAAAGCAGTCTTGACACTAAGGTCTCTGAAATTCTCCAGTTCTGGATGCAAAACCAGGATTACTTTTCAAAATAGAGGCTACTATTTCAGCAAAATTTAAACACTGAAAACAAGTGCTACAACAAATTGAATTTTATCCTGTACAGCAGCATCTCTCACTTGAAAAAAAAATCTCTTTCATTTAAATCTGAAGAGAATGACAAAACCAGACTACTTCCTGAAATAATTATGTAATAAATGGTAATCATCTATACACGTTGTCACAACCTCTTGGCATTAATACAGGAAACATCATCAGGGAAAACAGTTCCCTCATATATATCCAAGAGAACAGGGCTATCCAGAGCCAGTTCTCCCAGTCTCACCTTTCTGCACCCTCTGCAGACCCTAATTTCAGCAATAACTCTCCCATCACTTCCACATCACTGGTTGGCCTGGATAAAGGTGTACTTGGGAGAGCAGGCACTGCCCAAGAAGACCCTCTGGAAGTGAAAAAAGGGGAAGGTCTGTTCTGCTTCATCCCTGGCACAGCTCCAACAAGGCCATGCCAGCCTGCTCATACCTACTTTAACTCCTGTCTGACCTGAATTCCTTATCCCTTGGAGTAAGGCTTTCTAAAAAGCCCTTGGCACCCTTTGTGTTTTCCAGTACATCCCTTCAAGAAGACCATGCTACTTTCTGAGATTTCCTGTACCACTGCTTCCTTGGGTCCTTGTTCTGGTAAGGAGGGAAAACTGGGGCATGCTGGTCTCTTGAGAGGGTCTCATTATCAGGAGGCACATAAAGTCATATGAGGGGAACATAAATAGTGTCACTTGGATGTCTACATTTGTATGGGTCTGACTGAGATGGGGTTAATTTTCTCCGTAGCAGTTCGCAGAGTATCACAGAATCACAGAATTGCCATAGTTGGAAAAGACCTCCAAGATCACTGTGTCCAACCATCAACACCTCACCATTCCACTCGATCATGTCCTGAAGTGCCTTATCTACACATTTTTTTAATACCTCCAGGTATGGTGACTCCACCACCTCCCTGGGCAGCCTGTTCCATCTCCTGACTACTCTTTTAGTAAAGAAGATATTCCTAATATCCCCTGGTGCAACTTCAGAACATTTCCTTTAGTCCTGTCATTATTTCCTTGACAAAAGAGGCCGCACCCACCTCACTACAACCTCCTTTCAGGTGGTTGTAGAGAGCAATAGAGTCTCCCTTCAGCCTGCTCTTCTAGACTAAACAATCCCAATTCCCTCAGTCTCTCCTCACAGCACTTGTTCTCCAGAGCCTTCACCAGCTTGGCTGCCCTTCTCCAAACTCTCTCCAGCAACTCAATGTCTTTCTTGTAGAGAGGGGCTCAGAGCTGAACACAGTACTCAAGGTGTGGCCTCACTAGTGCTGAGTACAGAGGCATAAAAACTTCCTTTCTCCTGCTGGCCACAATATTTCTGATACAGGCTAGGATGCTGTTGGCCTTCTTGGCCACCTGGGCACACTGCTGGCTCATAATCAGCCAGGTGTCACCAGCTTTTTTCAAAACAGTCTGCGATCTACCTTCTAAGAGTTAGTGTTTTTCAGGGAAAAACAAACACACAGGAAATAATAACATTTTGGGGTTTTGGTTTGTGGGTTTTTTTCAATTTCAGTCAAAAGAAAGGAAAAGAGCAGATGAATCTTAATGGAAAATGGTCCCTCCAATGTGCCATTCCAAGTACCACACAGGATGGGAACATAAAACAGTCTCACATCTGTGTGATTCCTGCTGAAGATGCATAAATTCCCAAAGAAACAAGAGTGACTGTAGACTTTCCTGAAAACTACTTGTTGACAGAATTATTACAAACTGTCTTCATGAGAAGACAAGATCTTACAACTAGGCCCTAGGCAGCTCTAGGAGACTCAACCAAACCAGAGCGGAGAAGGAACATACACACTTACTGTGAAGACACAAAGTCATCCCCAGCAGGCATCTGAAAAACAGTCATTTCTTTGTGGGCTATAATCAGCAGCCTCAGCCCTGTCATCTGCAACAGGTGCAAAGACACATGAGTTGATCCCCAGGAAATGATCCCTTTGCTCACAAGGACGGAAAACCTTTCCACCATCCCCATAACAAGGTGCCTCTCTGCAACTCTATCATTAAGTGCCCATGTGTCAACACCAGCCCCTGTCCAAACAAGTACATGCTGCCCATCAAAGCACTGAGAATGGACAGGGATACTGACAGTTTTTTCACTAGGGCAAGTATCAGGATAGGAATAGGTCTTTCCTAAACGCAGACTAGCATATCACAAAGTATTGTATCAGTGTGCCTTTCTCGCCGCTGGCTTCAGCTCACTCTGTATGTTGTTGAAAATGGAACAAAGAATTCAAGAAATTCTGTTCACCCCTAAGTCTCTCCCAAGAGTCAAAAAACCACAACATGTAGCTGGAGGAGGAGAAACGCAGCCCTTCTTCCTCCTTTGTATGGCTGGGGAGACTTGGCAGAGCTAAAACACTAAAAGGTGTTGAGAATCCCAGTCTGGAACTGACTGGAGCAAAGGCTGACAAAGGCTGGTGAGTACATCTGGATCAGCACAACAATAACAGCACAAGGGCTGTGAGCTCTGAAGGACCTTTATCTATTTGTGTCTCCACATCCTGCCCAGAGGCATTGTCCGAGCCAGTGAGCCTCTCCAACATCTTTTCCTTTTTAGATGGTAAGGTCCTGCTAGCACCATTTCTGCAGAAGTGAAAGTACAGCATCTAGCCCCAGGGACCTGAGCTGAGCTCACATCTAAAGCGTCACCTTCTGGAAGGAGGGCAGGCATCAGGGGAAGTACCATGAAAAACCTGCCTTAGGCTTAGACTTTTTCCCTATGGAAAAAAGCATAGGCTACTGGTCTGGATCTTTGGTCTGAAAGAAGACAGCTGTGTCAACAAGTCTCTCCTGAGTTGAAGAGATGAACTCTGCAGAGGCAGGCCATGGCTTTGATCAGATTTCTAAAGAATTAGAAGGAGTACTGATAAAATTCAAAGCTTACACCAAGGAAAGTTTTTGACAGGTTGCCTGTCTTACCTACTTGTTGAATAAAATCTTCAAAAAACCTCAGTATCCCTCTCCAAATCTTTTCTTTCTGACATGGCTCACACAAAGGCTGTCATGATCACCCCTATTCAATTCAACACCTTCTCCACAGGAATATGAGAGTTCAACATGGTCTGGACATAGTTCCCCTCTGCAGCTTGTATATGCTCTTGAAACAAACTGCTGAGCAGCAAAGTGATTTGATCAGCCCTTCAGCAATCTCAAATCATCTTTCAGCCCAACAGCCCTTCTAAAGGTCACTGGTTCCCCTCCCATCATGATGACTGTCCATTGAGTAATCCAGTAAACATCTTGCTTTGGGGTGTTAGAGTCCACACACAAGTTTCCACACAGACTGCTGTTCCTATCAAAGAGGAAGAAGGATCATTTGAAGGGAAGAAGCACTTCATACAGAGCCCCAAATCTTTGGCGACCACAGCCACCACCAATGCAATATTAGAGCTCTTAATGACCTTGGTGGAAACTATCCTTCCCATCACTTAGGGCTTCTTTTAACAAGCTGACTGGAGAGACAGCAGGAGTGCTGGAATTCAGCCTTCCAAAAGAATGGGGAAGCATAAATATGGAGTGTCAACTTCATCATACTGTGATTCAAAGGAACACCTCCAAGAATTTTCTTTCAGATAGTTGTCAACACTAAATAATATCCACAGATGTGAAGATGCTTTGAAGCTGCGACACAGGGGGAAACACAGGGCTGAGTTTCTCTTCTTACCAGTCCACAGTCTGTTGTCATATCTGAGCGTATTCTCCACTATAAACACTTGTCCAGGTGAAACATGGGCCACTGAACATTGAAACACTCCCTTTCCAAGTAATATAAGTAATTTTGTTTAATATGTGTATTACCCAGGCTTGCTAGCCTGGGTGTGTGAAAACAAGTGCAAGGATGACAGAAAGGTAAGTTGTTTTTCAGGTGAATGACTTGGCAGGGCACACTGAGGGTGATCTATGGCCTGACCACTCTAATATTCAAAGGGGCAAGATGGGACATCGTGAAAAGCTTAGTAGAAAAGCCTTGCACTCCAGATTATCCCCCCTTCTCTCCTCTTCACCTTCCAGGAACCAATAGGTGAAGTACAAGCAGAACGAACTGCTCTGAGACAGTGAAAATTCAAGAGTCCCAACAACCAGGATAAACTCTGAGCAATGCTTCAGACTGTCTTCCTGGTCTTTCCACCCCACTGATAATGGCTAGTGAAAACTCCAAAGAATAAACTGCACATTCTTCTTCTAAAGCTAGGCTTTGATTTTCTCTTCTTTCAGAAAGAAGTTACTCTGTGGCAAAATTGTCAACACAGCATCTTTCTGGGGCAATTATTCTGCTTATAAACCAAAGTAGTAGTGGTATTATAACGGAAAGAGAGCTGAACTGGGCATTTTAGGCTGCTGTCCCCATCCACCCCACTGCTCTCTCCCCAGGGAGGTTCATATGTCAGAGAGAACTGCTGCCAAACTGAGACTAGGGCACGGGAGGTTCTACACACCAAAGCCCATTAAAATCCCAAACCAGGCATCAGAAAATCCACTTCTGCCCTGAAATACAACCACATGAAGCTGAGAGGAGGTACACTTAAAGACAAGGTCATTGGCCCAGTTGAACTGTGTGCCAAGCTCCCCAGAAAAGACAGAGGTGTCAAAGGAGACATGGGCAAGCTGGTGGGCAGAGGTGTAAGGCTTGCCCCTCTCTCTCTCTCCGCTGGGGAAGTGGTGCTTGTCCAGACTGGCAGAGAGGCTGCACAGAGCCAGCCAGTGAAATCCCATCTGAAAATAAGGAAAAACTTCTTTACTATTAGGGTGATAGAACCCTGGAACAGACTGCCCAGAGAAGTTGTGGAGCCTCTTTCTCTGGAGACATTCAAAACTAGCCTGGATTTTTTCCTGGGCAGCCTGCTCTAAAGCAGTTGAACTGCTTTAGCAAGGAAATTGGACTAGATGATGTGTAGAGGTCCATTCCAACCCCTACCATTCTGTGATTCTCTGAGTCTTCTTTTTGACATGCTCTGTTGCTCCCCATGTGCAGACACTGGGGGCAGGGGGTTATGGTGGTTGTGGTCGCGAAAAGGGTCTCCTCTGACATATACTAGTCTCTGCCCTCTCCTGTGTATACTGCTCCTACCTTCTGCCAAAGCAGCTGCTTTTAATCCTGCAAGACAATATGAGAAATAAAACACACGGTGCAGAAGTTAAACATTATTAGTATAATACCTGTCTGTTGTGCTGCTGGAAAGTATTTTCCTGCCACACTGCAAACCTCCCTGTTATCAGGACCCATCCCTACACAACCTGCAGACACCCTTTTAGGTGGATAAAATCAATTGCCAAAATTTTGATAAAAGCGCAGGAGGGTGTAGAGATGAGGAGCATAGGTGGGGAGAGGTTAAAGGAGCTTTTCTTTTGACTTCTGTGACTTTCAGTAAGATTTAAAGAGACCTGGACTTGCAGTCTTCTGAAATTAAGTGTGAAGAGCAGAGATCCTGATAGGAAGATACACTGAAACCTTGAAGCAGCATCAGTTCTTCAAGACTGAAGTGACTGTTAGCATCTATGCTTTAATAAAAGCAGCCAAGAGTGATGAGAGGAATTACTGACCATCTGACCTCACCTCAGTACTTGGAGAGGAGAGTGAGAGTCTAATTAAGGACAACACCATCCAGTACTTGGACAAGAAAAATCCACAAGGGTCAAAGCTTGCACAGTTTCTGTAAAAAGAGCTAGTGTTTCACTATCTATTAGGAAAAAACAAAGTTAATATAATAAAAAGGAGAGGTGATCTGATGGGCATCATCTACTTCTATTTTCAAAAGACTTTTTATAATTTCCAAGCAGAATAGATCATGAAGAAAAATAAACAGCCAGAGGGTAAAGAGCAATGCTACATTCAGTAATAAAATATAGTTAGACTAAAAGGAAGAAACAACTCAAGCTAGAAGACCCCTCTAGAAACAAATATAGGAAAGTCAGTGGTAAAGCTGGGCAAGTTTATTTTCATTGAAAAGTACTAATTCATTGAAGCAAAAGAGAAAGAAAACAAATCTTGACAAAAGGCCTGTTTCCTTAAAAGGTAGACTCATCTATAACTTTCTGCATTGTTTCTATATCTGTACAATAAAAACAGCTCACTTGACCAGATCTCAGAGGTCTGCTTATCAGTGACTTACAGTAGTTGATAAAAAAGGACATTTAAAATTGTGAATGATCAAAATAGAATGCTTTGACTGATGCATTCAATTTTTAAATTATCATTAGTAGGATGGCCTTTAAAATATTTGAACTTTTCAGGAAGGAAAATTTTCCATCCTCCTCACTCTTATGGGACACACAGGCTTCCTCTACCTGGTGTTTGACATTGGGGAGATTTTAGCACCAAGCCCAGTGAGCGTTTAGGATTAGTGTTGCTCTAAAGCAAAGAGTTAAAAACTAGGAGCATCTTCCACTACATGGGACTGACTGTTCCCAACCTCGGACAGAACAGGCCAGCTTCTTAAGGTCTTACTCAAAATTCAAGGAAAGAATTACTCACACACATGTTATTTCAGCCAGACAACGTCCACCCCCTTGGTTCCCACAATGTACCTCAGAGGTGGCTGGCATGAGTCTATTAGCTTAATCTTCCTCTTACACACACGGTAACAACAATAATGTTTTGGCAGGCACCACAATTCTCACATAACACACACACTCTCCATTACACACACCTCATTTTCAAGCTGCTGCATGTATCAAACACAAGCTTATTGTTTTCCTCCTTTGTTGTTTTTCAGGGTTGTTTGTGTTTGTTTGTTTACAAAATATTGGTTGAGAGACAGAAGAGGAAAGAGAAATAAAAACAGGGCTGCAAACCTGATCACACAGTCAAAAGTAACTACAGAAAGTTGAGAAAATTTGTACCGTATCTTTTCCCAAAAGAATAAACAAAACAAGGTGCCCAATACAAGCAGACAGAACTGGTTCAGCAAAAAGCAGCTTGTAAGGAGTCATGCAATATCTAAAATTAAGTGAATTGAAAATAAAAGGATTAGTGTATAAGCAGAAGTCTCTTTTATGTGCTTATAGCATCTGCTGGTGTTCCAGAAGCAAGCCTCCAAAGGTGATTTAGGTTGCTCATTGATTCTTTGAGAAAACTAGCATGGTTTTCTTGATGTCTGTAAGGAAAAAATAGCAGACATTTTTTTCTTCTTTCTTAGTAGAGCAAACCAAGAACACTCCAAAACAAGAAATCTTTTCCAAACTCATGGCTGAGCCTGCAGACCAGCTCCTCAACTGGCAAGAACTGACGCATTTCGGCTGAAGAACATGGATCATATACTTCAATGTCTGCAGAGAATCTGTCTCACACAGCGCAGTGAAGATACTGCCATCATCTCTGCAGAGATTGCCATTTCCTCAGTGGTCTTGGAAAACAAATCCTGCAGAGCAGATACTGAGAGAATTCCAGAAGACAGGAGGACAGGCAGCTGCATCTCTCACCGCAGAGCAGAGACACACCAAAGAGCCATAAGGTACAGTCTAAAAAACAGAACAACTTTTTTCTCTTGTATGCTGTAGATGATTTTTTTGTGCCTCAGTATAGAGTAGGTGATTGACTTTCAGGTCTTTGTGTAGAGTAGGCAGCCTTTAATAGTGGAGAGGATGGTCTGAAAATATACCTTTAAAAGCACAAGCCTTTGTTCAGTACAAAGCCTTTTTGTCATCAGTTCAGTCAAGTGTAATAATTTGACATATCACACTGATTTGCAATACATTCAAAACACTGCGTGGTGGGGAGGGAACACTGAGAAGGAGAGCTTTTATTAATTCCCTTTTATTTATAAATATTGTAAGCTGCTAGCATGTCCTCAGGCTGAATTAGAGGGCAGAGAGGTAAACACTCCTATTGTTTCTTAGCCAGAAAATTATTACTTTATGACCTCTCAAATGCCCTGTCTGCTGACCTCTGAGGATATTTAGCCTAGCAGTTAACATCTGTGGTCCCATCAGCAGTGCTGAAGTAAAAGGTACTTAATGCAGAGCTGCTATTTTGCAAGGTTAGAAAGGATCAATAGGAGATGTGTTTAATGTGGTATCACTATCAGGTCTCATCTCACTTTTAAAACTGAAATATCCACAGTGGGACATAATCTTAGTCACGCAGCAGAGAGATCTTTAACATGGTGAGATCCCTTTCTCCCAGGTCTAGAAATGTAGCTCAAAGCACATGGAGGAAATTAACAAGGTTTGGAATAAATGTGTGCTTTTCAAAAAGAAAAATGATCGGAGGGAGGCTTCTGGCATTTCAGTTCCACTGCATTTTTTTTTTTCTGGAGCTTGAGCAGTTCTTGTGGAAAACAGGCAGCCTTGCAATAAACTGTGAACAAAACCAGGGTAGTTTTTCCCCTGGGTACATATGTATCCGCTGCCTGAAGCTAATCCTCTCTGACTTCAGGGGAAAAAACCAATATGAGGGAAGGTAGCTTCCCCCAGAAAATTCAGTGAACTGCAATTCCTACAACAAACCTGTCCAGCCTCACCAAAAAGAAGTGTGATTAAGCTACACTTTAAGTACCTTAATTCAGAGTAGCAGATCTTGTGTTACAGCAGAAGGTAGTTCCTTTACTTACCTTTCTCCCATCTGTAGGAAACTACACATCTAAGACGTGCTTCTAGACCGACCATTGCTGCCTTACAATATTTATTGGATGAAAAATGCATATGAGTACTGCTCCTGTTGTGGTCAAGGGCAGGACTATGAGGCTGGGGATTCCCTCTACACCTCCTCACAATGAACATCTAGTGGGAGTCCCAGCTCATAGGACACCCTACAGTGCCCATACCTCCCTTCTGTGTGGATCACTACCCTGCCTCTGGTAGCATCAAGTGGCTAAGCAGGAGCTGATGGGAATAGCTGACCCCACTGGTTGATCCAAACTCTGGTAAGTGATAGGAAGTTGATGAGTGTGCCGGCGAAGGGTTTTATGCTCCCGTACAGTGTGTACGTGTACTACAAGCTGAAGAGTGCAGCTCTATTGCTATTCCCCAAAGGCATCTGCTCAGACGAGTGATTCAATTGTCTGGCTTGGAAACTTGCTGATAATTACAGTTGTTACAGTTTTCAACCCAAGTTGCTGAGCTGGGAATTAAACAGCAGCTTGTTTTCATGCCTACATGCTAGCCACTTTTCACTGTCCTTAACACAGCTGTGTATGTCAGCATTGCCCCTCTCAGGCTGGATATACACTCTTGGACAGGTTCAGCTATGCTCCTCTCTTGGCTTCAAGAGGCACTTCAATGCCCACATGAAACACGTTTAAATTTTGGTTCCGGCTCTCTTTTGAGACAGATGCAGTCACTCTGGGGCAGAATCTGCAATGGTGAATTTAAAAATGGAATTGAACCAAGTGTGTTAGGTTTGCAATACGATCGCTGAGGGAACAAGGAGGAAGAAGAGATGCCAGGAGAAGGGCTGTGCTGGCTGCCAGTGTGAAACACAAGTTCTGAGCAATTAAGAAGTAGGGATTGTGTTCACTTTTTTTTTTCTTTGTAGACAATGCTATTCAGATCTACTTCATGCTCTTTATTTTCACACATCCCTCAAGCACTGAAGTCAGATGTATCCCTGACCCTAGATGCCTGTGCTAAGCATTGCAACTACTCCTGTCCCACTGATCAAGCAGGGAACCAGAGCCGAGCACCCCCACCAAGCAGCAGGCGTGAACTCCTCACTGGGAATGTAGGTGCTACCAGAGCCAGAATGTCCATTGTATGAGACAGACTGAGTGCAGCCTTTGCTGACATTAGCTCTTCTAAAATCAACATCTCCTGTTCTCTAATAAGAAAAATATTGTTGGAAAAGAGCATGAGTATTTCTCTTCTCCCCCCCACATATATATATATATATATTTTTTTTTTTTTTTTTCTTTAATTATCAGTAGATTTGGATTCTGGCAGTGCTTTGAGCCAGTGTTTTATGCAGCCGCAAAGCCCTTGAAAAGGCACACACTGTCTGACTTAAAACCAAACCAGCCCTTGCAGTTCTGACATCTATTCACAGTCCTTTGTGTTCTGCACTCAGATGCAGCCCCAGCAGGCTTCTTACAGTTTAGAAAAAACTTTTTTAGTACTTAGCTAAGTCACCATGTGTGCTGAGAAGGGAGGAAAAAGGCATGGGACAAAAACCTGATCACATTGAAGCCAATGGGAGCTTAGTCATTTACTGCAGCATAGGGTAATATTTCAGCCTATGTCCCAGCTTTTGAAAGCACAATACAATAGCCAGCTTATGAGTCGACCTTTTGTAAGATCACAGGGACACACGAGGAATATTTGGCACACTTGCACCAAGGGTGTGCACAGAAATTTCTCTGCTGCATACAAATTTTCTCCTCCTCACTATTTGTCATCCCAGTAGTTTTATACCAATATGCAGATACTCTGTCACACACTTTTTCCACAAACTGAAGGATTTCACTGATTCTGCTAGTGCAACTGAAGACGTCTCTAGTCTTTCTGCCCAAACGGAGGGTGCTTGTCTGCTGTCAGTCTGTGTGTTTGATGGAGATTTTGGTAGGAGCCTTGGGGTGAATACACTGATGGGACTATGGATATGACAATAATAGAGTGGGAAAACCACCATAGGAAGCATTTCATAGCATTAAAAAAAAAAAAAATTGTATACCATTTCTCAGCATTAGGCAGCCTGTGGGACTCCCCTGATCTCCTGTGGATTCTCCTCAGATTGTTCATCCCAGTCCTCACTGGCTTCCCGTGGGCTTTGTCACCACAGTGGCCCAGGGACCTGTATGGCAAAGTGATTCCTATGATCAATCAACATTTTGGCCTATCACTTTATCCTGAAAATTAGGATTGGAAGCACAAAAATTTGAGCACACCTCTAGCAGGTTTTTGGTAGCCTGAAGCAAGGAGAAGGTGAGCAAAACCATCCCAATGTCAGCAAATGCCTGTTCACCTTCACCATCAGATAAAGGTATCATCACTTCTCCCTGTAGATAGTAAATGTTTGGATTACTGTAGCTAGAGAAGACAAAGTGGCAAGTACAGCCTGGAAGAAGGTGGAAGGGAGTACTAGAGTCCTCTTCAGAGCAGAATTTCCTCCAGAGAATTCAGAATTACCCTCCTGGTTTTCATCCAAACACATTCTTGCACTCCTCACCCCTTTGTGTCTGCCAAGTTCCTGATTTTTAGCAAGATCTCATTCTTTTGCAGAGGTCCTATCTTGCCCTGAACAGAATATGCACACACATCAGATTACTGTGTGGCCTTATGGAGAATAACTGCTAAAACCCTATCTTACTTTTCTCCAAGGTGCATTTGTCAGAATTAATGCTGCCAAAGAGGGAGTAACAAGACCCATGTGCCAGGATGACTTGGACGCTCCTGATGGCTTTGAGTCCTGCACATGAGAGGGACACTCCAAACAAAACCCTGACAGACTGTCAATGTGGCTGACACAGCTGCAGCTCTGCACATCCCATCAGCCTCCTAAGACAACACAGATAAAAACACATCAGCTGGCTGGGTTTAACCCTTTGGTTCACCATGTCTGGAGAAAGTGTTCAGAGAAACGCTGCCTTTCTAAACCTGCTTGGAGCAGATAAGGACACTATGGAGGGGGGAGAATCCTGGGTTGCCTGCAAGCAGAGCTCAGCACTAGCTCAAATTCACTAGTCATCTCCTGCAAGCTGTACTGGGGAAGGATCAGGCTGCACTGGTCCCAAGTAAATCTTTTCAGGTGCAAAATTACTTGGGGGCAGTGGCCAAAGCACAGTCCCTGTCCCTTCTGGATGGAAAGGCTGTGCAGCACCACAAGTTCCCACAGGGCACATGGACAAGCTCTCTGCTTCTCTGCCTTCACAAACCATTAAAAGGCATGTGTCTTCTGGAGGAGCTGCCTCTCTTTTTGTCTGCATCCTATGGAAAACAAGTAAATCCAAGGGTGAAATTCTGGCCCTGAAGAGGAACAGGGGTGTTTTGTTGTGGCCTTCCAAGTGGCCAACTTTTCAGCTGGCATTTGTGTCTTCTGATTGCTTTAACCTGAGTCATAATCATGTTACAATTGCTAATGAATGACAGTTACAGAGCCCATAAATGTGAGATCACTCTAAGCGATTCCTCTAACCTCTAAGTGGAGACAGTCCTAGGGGATGGATGGAATTTCACTGAATTTTTCCGTTTCATTTGTATAATGAAATCACTCTTTCGCCTCAGCTTTGTTCTTTTTGCCCTTTTTGGACTTAAGGTGGATCCATTTGATATCAATCTTAAGAGTGCTCACCAATGACACAGTCACTGATAAGCAATAACTATGTTCAAGAATTTATTTTTTTAACGGATTACTTTACATTAAGGTTTCTTTTTGGTAGTCCTCAACCACAGCATACATTACTGCACAGAGTAACTTAAGAGTATACAGCTTTATGCAATAAAAAGCCTCTCATTGTGTTGGGATGCTTGCTTTGTATTAGCAACACATAAATGTGTCCGTAAACATTAGTGCAATTGCAACCAAAACAATCTAGCAATATGAATAGTGGAAAACAAATTTTCACAGTAACACTGAATTGAGTTGTATCTTGACAAAACATTGACAATCTATAAAATCCATGTATCAAATCTAGAGACACAAACATCTTCACATACACAGGCCTTTATTCCATTCAGAACTTAATTAATTTTTCTGCAACACAGTTAAACTGGCATCAACATACTTGCTTCTGATCTGCACCTGACCTACCACCACAAGCTAACATTCCTATTTACAAAAGCATACTATGCAGTAGTCCATGATGATTCATACTACACATCAAGAAACTGGAAGATAGTGGAAAAACATAGCAATTCTTTTTGTTGTCCTGCTTGCTCTCCTAGCCCTTTGATGTGTGAGATATCAGTGTGTTCCATCTTAGATGCCATTTTCTTTACACCTACACTCTTTATACCCACACAGCTTACACAGCTGCACATTTACCCTGATGCAAAAGCTTAAGAAGAAACTATGGTTTCAGATGGCCACATCACACTATAAAGAGAAGTGTGAGTTTTACATCTCAGCATCAGGGGACACTCATCTTCTCTAGCTTTTGCAGAAAAATTAGCCATCTAGTCAATGAGCTCTTGTGTGATCCCACATGAACTTAAGGAGAGAGCCATGCTAAGCAACAAGACTGGATTGCTGAGAGTCTAAACAAATCCAGTTCTTAAATCTCCTCAGACCTGGGTGCCACCATGAGGGACAGAGCCAAAAGCCTCAACTCCTGTTGAGGCCATCACATCTTCCTCAGAGACCTATCTGAAGCCCAAGAACAATTGTTACTTTTTTTTCTTCAGATCACAGTTTTGAAGGACTGCAGCACCAGGCTTGAGTGTGTTTTGGTGGTAATTAGTGCTTCTGATATAAATCAGGTTTGAAGTAATGGAAGTTAAAGTGGGAGACACCCCCAAGGGTGTTTAGCGTTGCTGAAAGACTGACCCTGAACCATACAGAGCAGTAAGACCATCACCATTGATTTGAATGGAAGCAAGCTCAGGCTTGTGTCTGGCTTGAAACAGAGCTGTGAATTTAGCATTTCCATAAGCAGGGAAATCTTGCATCACTTTTAAAAGGTTGTCATACCACCCCACTGAGTTCAGTGAAAATTTACACCTATGGATTTCAGTGGATGTGAAGTATTTAGTCCCATTTTCCTTTTATAAGTGACTTTTGTCCCTTGTACAAATTTGCATACATTGGACTATATTTGAACTGCACTCAAGGAAGTGAATACACACACGTTATTAGACTGCATTTGTGAGTTTAAATACCTAGGAAGGGTGAAATTTTGTTTTAGCTAATATATAAAGATAGAATTGTGTGAGTTTTGTACTATTTAGAAATCAGAGAATATTGCCTATAGATGTTAAATTGATATAATAGCTAAAAGTATGGAACTCTAAAAGTTTGCAGGCTGATTCTAAAACAGGTGTTACAGGTTTTTCAATATAATCGTTTTTCATCTCTTAACAATAGATGGTTTTCATTCTACACTGGACTTCCTGTTCCTTGGCAAATTTGCATTCTATCAGATAAGAATAGACCCTGATTCATCTTGCCACTCATTTACATTTCACAAAGATAAACTATTTAAACCTTCCGTTAACAATGCAAATAGTTTCTTTGTCCTGTTTTTCTCTCATAAATACATGTGGACATCTCTTTTTCTCCATGTTATTTATGAAAAGAAGTCTAGTCATCCCACTGGAAAGACTGCTGCATAAGCAGTGTCCTGAGGTGGTTCCTCACCAGCAAGTTAGTCTATGCCACGGCTGTCCCACACAGATGCTGTGAACTGAGGTCAGAAGAGAGTGGCTAAAGTCCTGCTATATTCCTCTGTGTCAATCCAAGATCGGAAATGGAAATAGCTGCTCTTAATGAAGGATAAGGGGACAAGACTAAATAAAAAATATTTCTGTTAGCTTTGGAAATGTTTTCTGTCTCTCGCTTTTGATCCTAAGTAGTTAGGCATGTTCTTAATGTTTAGCCTGATATTTTACTGAAATCTAATTATGTTTAACAATAGCATTTAGCTGTAGTTTTCAAAAGCACCTGGGTGACATGGACACTGAAATCCCACTTTTAAAGTGCTGGGGGAGCTCCATTTGAAACCGAAGAGATACCAGTGCTTGAACAAGAGCATCACTGTGGAAATGTGTCTGAGAAATACAGCTGCACGATAGTCCATCTGCAGCTCAGGAGAAAATGCATCACGTAACATACTCTTCCTCTTCAATATCAGGGTGTGGAAAGCATTTCCTCTAAGCACATTATTTCTGCAGTTTAGACCAAGCACTTTACTAGATAGTCCTTTTTTTCAGGTTCAAGGTCTTATACATTTGAAGTAAGTTTTTCTTTTCTTTTCTTTTCTTTTCTTTTCTTTTCTTTTCTTTTCTT
>JANVCC010000017.1:9321905-9540343 GCA_025345505.1 Todiramphus chloris collaris | reverse complement strand
TTTTCTTTTCTTTTCTTTTCTTTTCTTTTCTTTTCTTTTCTTTTCTTTTCTTTTCTTTTCTTTTCTTTTTTCTTTATGAAAGAAAGAAAAATATCCAAAGCATTCAGATAATATTTAGCATTTAACTCTCTTTATTTCCATTACCTTCATCCTCTAGCTTCCATAGCTAGAGACAGACATACTTCCAAATTTCTACAAAAAATTCCTTGTCCAAAAAACAGGAAAACAAGCTCCATGCTCTTGCCCTGGAAACCCATATCTTGTAATAGCGCTACAAATATGGTATTGCTGTGATGATGCAAACATGAATCAAACTGCAGCCAGACCTAGAAAGCCCTGACTTCTGTGCTCTTTCATGCTCTCATTCCTCTCTTTTTCTCATTCAATAGCCACTTTATCACAGGCACCTTCATGTTTTAAAGAAAACCTAACCAAAGAACTGAAAAATCCTGCTTGAAAAAAGACACTTGACAGCTTAAGGGAGGAGGGAGAAATTTATTGCCTTTTTGTTTGCCAGGAGTGTGTTTTTCTGTCATTTGTAGTTCTGAATTGCAGGGTATTTCCCAAGCTTTTTAAGGCAACTCTGCTGTCTGCTGATAGACAGACATCACTGGTGATCAAGGAAGGTCACAGTCTTCATTATTGCTGTTACAGACAAGCATCAGTATCAGACCATACTATGGTGAATATGCCTTTATTAGCATGGCAGCTTTCTTCACACATTTCTAATGAGAGAGCATTTTGTCTTCACTTACCATTAAAACAATTTGGAAAGTATAAAGAAGTCTAATGTCAACATGATTTTAGCTATTCATGCAAAGTATCAACATTTCAGGCCTTTGCTTGGAAATCCAACATGTTCAACCTTCACTGCTGCTGCTGCTTTTTCCATGCAACCATCTTTGGTTAATCCCTGTCTCTTGCCGGAATACAGCCATGCATTAGCAAAACACCACACCAGAAAACAGTAGCTCTAGGGTGATGCATCACACAGAAAAAGAAGTAAAATCAAATGTATCTCTCAATTTCAATTCTAGAGCACTTTCACTTCAGTTACATTGTGTACAAATAAGCGTAACTGGATTTTTCTTGCGTTTAAAGCCATGTAAGGAGGATTCAAACCATGAAGACCATGCACATTGGAGGTTTAATCAAAATCCAGTAGGTAAGGGCAAGCTGTTAGGTCTAGATCAGAGCCTCAGCTGCTGTAAATCCAGGTTGCTCTGTTGCCTGTGGCAGGAATGTGTCAGCTTTCCCCAGCCAAGCGTCTAGTTCAGGACCATGTTCATAAGGGCGGTTTGATCTTCTGTGTATTTTATATGTGTATAGAAGGGATGAAAAGCTTTTCACAATAGAAAAAAAAAAAAAAAAGATAAAAGTAAGAAAGAGTAAGTGAAAGTGGAATAAAAGGAGTGAAGGAAGATCTTGCAGGTTTGTTAGGCAGTCCTCCAGCCTCCCTCTCCCTCTCTCCCCTCTGTAAAGAGAAGCAAATTAACTGTTTAACAAAGGGATCGTATTTCCGGATATGACAGGAGGAGACAGATTATGAGCAGATACAAATGAAAAGTCTTGTGCCAAAAATTGAATGCTCTTAAGGAAGACTAAGTATCCTGGGCAGCTACCAGGATTGCTAAAGGAAATGAGGGAAGGAATTAGTGAAGCCTTAACAGATTTTTTCCAATTGCCCCTATGACAGGTTAGCCTACAGAGCAAGGAAAAGAGAGCAACACAATGTGCAGACTTATTTCAGCCACATTTTTTATTAGTAAGGGGTCATGAGATACAGCAGGTAGTTAGAATCCAGTTGGCTCAAAGTTATTTCCTGGGGAAACAGTTTTGTGGGATTTAATGAAGTCATGATATAATACTTTGAAAAAACTCAACTGGAGATCGACAAAATGTATTAAGCCAAGGGGCAGTCTTACTTCACAGCTGTTTGAAAGTCCTGGAAGACATTGCTAAACCTGTCTGGGAAATGGTTTTCCCATCTTGCAAAACTTTCTGAGATCTTAGAATATTTCCCTGCCCTGAATCAGAACTATAAACAAGACTTTGTAACATTTTGTTCTGATTAGGGACCAAAAAAAAGGAGAAAAAAAAAGAGAGAAAGAGGGAAGAAAAAGAATGAGACTGTGCCATTCATTTGTGTCAGAGCCAGTGACACTCCTTTCAGGTAAGGAGAAATCACTTCTTGGGCAGAATCAGGCAGTGTCTCACTGCCTGGCTGCCTATGGTGCAGGTGGTGATCTTGCCTTGCCCTTCAGCCTCTATGTGATTTCCCAGTGCTTTCCAAGAAATTCCATCTCTGCTCTCCTTCGCCTCAAGTTTCAATTTTCTATTCCAAATCAGTATTCTCTTAAGGAAAATCATACAGTAAAAATAAGTAATTCTGGTCTAAGTATTACTATCTGCATTATAAATGACAATTGTACTGGGCAGTTAAACTAATCTCTCTTACAATAAATGAGTACTCTGAAGTTTGTTACATCAGCTAATGAAAAAAATCAAGTATGTCTTACTGACTGAAATGTACTTCAGAGGCATTTTCTAATTGTAGCTAGGTGGGAAGGTGGTCCTACAGCATAAGTAAGTAGAGCATTTCTGATGGAATTATTCTGATCCTATGTACCCAGGAGGTCCAGTCCAAACTTTGCGATTTAATCTCTTTGTAGCTTGAGAGGGAGATCAGGTAAAAAGATTTGAGATGGATAAGCTGTCTGCTAAACAGTGATGAAAATTATGATGTCTGTCTCACAAAGGAGTTGTAGATAATGATTAGTTAGTGTTTATGAAGTATTTTGTAACTAACACCTAATATACTATAATCCATACTCTGGTCTTCAAAAAATAGAGGCCTTTCTTGTAACTTAGAAAGTGTACTAGAGCTTCAGTGTCCTGTAGTGCCACTGATCCAATTTTACATCTGGTGTTAAGTCACTGATTTCAACACCTTTACATCAGACATGAACTTTTTTCCTTGTGTCTTCAAGCACTTCATTTTACCCTATCCTTCTTTCTGATAAAATCATTAGAGTGTGGAGGATTGAGTGTGAAATATGAAATTATAATGTGACATACTGCAGCAATTCAATGTGACAGGCTGACTCTAGGCCAAATATTTCTAATGACTAAAGCATTTTATTAAGTTGAATGACTTTTAAATAATATTTTAAGACCTGTACTTGTTACTAGCAGGCAGTGACTTTAATGATGAGATTAAATCTGCTCTTGTAAGATTGTCTGTGACTCAAACAGCCATATTCACTGACATATTATGCATTCCTCTAGACTTAAAAACAGCTTTACGCTTCATTTTCCCAGTTACTGTAACCTGGCGTGTGCCTGCTTCCCATTGCCAGAGTGGCAAAGAGCAGCCATAGAGACCTGTGAATTACATTTGAGTTATCAGCCAGACTTTTGAAACAAATCTCAGAAGGAGAGTGTAGAAATTCTTGGTGCTCACCAGTGTTCAAAGATGACTGTGTTTGCTTGTCAGAGTAATCTTATTTGGGAGGGCAACGTGTTAATGCAGAATGATATACAGTACTGCTGTTTTTCAAATAAACCCTGACACACTTGGCCTGCTGAAGAAGTTCAGAGAAGCTGGGTTTTGATTGTAGCTAGCCAGCACAAACATAATAAAATCAGGCCATCTTTCAACTGAGGTGCAGCTGTAAAGGAGGACTGAAAGGAGAAGAAGCACTGGCCAAGGAACATACCTTGATCAACAAAAGGGTATGAATTTTAATACAAAATGGCATAAAATTTAACTGACTTCTCTGATTCTCACTTTTTTCCTGGCCTAATACCTGGAGTTTCTCCTCCTGGATCCTCCAACAGGGTTATTAGAAATGGAAAGAGATAAGAATGAGATGCTGGACTGTAACAGCAAAACCATGAGCAGCACGTCCAACAGCCTTATTAACTATACTTGAGTGTCCCAAAATTTGAAAGAAACCATATGCCTATGTTTTTCTAACCACTGTTTTGTCAAAAAAGGTGACTTCCAGGTAATATATTTCCTGTCAGCTTTTAATATTTCCAGGGAAACAAGAGCAATTAGAAATCCACTACAAAAAAAGTACTCAGTTTGAGTCAGTATAACTCAAAACACATACAGGGTTCTGGTTCATTGAACACATAGACACTAAGAAAGTGGGATTTGCCTTGTTTCTGCAGTATGTTGAAAGATATGCTAAGAGTTATGTAGATATGTATGTGGTAAATATGAACTTTATTTGGAAAGGGTATTTGTGGTTGACTTTGGTTCTCATCTGGTATTTCTTTCCTGTCACTTTTCCTAAACTTGATGGCAGCAGCAACCTTGCCTTTCATGCCCTGCAGAAGATTGTTACCACATTTGTGCCTGGGCAGCCTCTGCACAGAGAAGCAATGTGAGCTTGATTCCTGGCTCACGCGAAAAGAACATGGTGCTCCCTCAGCTGCCTGAGCACCACGAGATGAACCACAACTATCAATTATTTTAATCCTGCCTTCATTTTACCTCCTGCCTGTAGTGCTCAGCCAAGTCGGCATGGTCCTGGTAATTACAGTAAAATTAGGTAAGAAGCAGAGCTAAAGCCTGTGTCCTCTGGAGGCCACAAGAAGGGCCAAGTCACCATGCAGGGCTCTCCTGCTTCCCTGTAGGATGAGGGCATCTCCCTGACCCACATTTACACGGTTTGTTCCACTCACTCATCCAACTCATGCAGAGGACATGTACTTGGACAGAGAAGGAGGTAACATTGTGTGTTTCCTGCGCAGAGAGGACATACTCCAAACAACATTGTCGTATCCTCATCCACTGTACTGGCTGTGAACTGATTTTGTTGACGATAAGAGCACACGTCAAAGAGATGAAGAGAGAGGAGGGGACAGGGGGATGTCTAATGAACACTAAAACCGTACTTTATTTATGATAAGCCCCCACAGGTCCCCTTTAGCATCCTGGAGGTTTGAGAGGAAAGTAGACTAAGCCCCAAAAGAGACACTTAAGTGCTTTCCTCCCCCTTGAGCATCAGCTGAGATTGAGAGAGGAAAAGAAGGGGAGAATAGCAATAGCCTCAGAGGAACAGTGCATAAAGTGATTGTTTCTCTCGTGTATCTGATGGGCTGTGAGGGGGAAAGAAGAGAGAAGAATAATCCGAGCCCTAGAAGAAGGGACAAGTACCACTTTCCAATGCTTGTTTTCTTGAACAACAGATGCAAGATAACCATTTCCTTGAGACAAATGTTTGTGCTGATAAGGCCTGGCACTGTGAATGTTTACCTATGTATTTAAGCTGAATATGAAGGGGAAGACTTCGGTTAAAGAGAGACAATTTATAGGCATAAGGGGAGAAAAACAGGGACTTGACACTGAAATTTCTTTTAACTTCAATTATGATCAAGGTATCCACTAACCCAAAGAAGAAGCCATAACTGAAGACAAGAACAGAGCAATATAGCATATAGGGTATTCTCCCTGACATCACTTCAAACTCTTGACAATATTTCACAGAGAGTGAAGAAAAGCTAAACATTTACAGAGGCCAAAATGAAGATTTTCAGTCTGCAAATACACATTCATTGACAAACTTCACCTCCGTGAGTGGAGCCAGGCATAGTTAGGCTACCACACATAGAAATGTGTGCAAATAGATGAAACATTCATACAAAAATGCAGTCGTTTTCCTGGCACAGCACATGAAAAGGGAAGAGCTGCCATTGAGTAACAAAAGATTCCCATAATTTGTTGAATTCTTCTTCTCCCATTGGAGGAAAGAAGGAAAGGGCTTAGAAGAAAAGCACAAAGAAATGTAGTGTCAAGAAAATTAAAAGATGTCAAAATATTCTGCTGTTGAAAAAAATCCTACTCTAATAACAGTTAATCATTAGCAAATATCAGACAGTTCTAGTTTTGCATAATCACACCTGACTCCAGACAGAGAAAGAGAAGGAGTTTGTTGGGAGACCAGGGAGGGACTTTTTCTTCAAAGTAAAAGAAGATAAAATAGAACTTAACTTATTTTCTTTTGTACTGTCAGACATTTCATACATTTCACTATGTATCTACTGCTTCTTTACCCACAAGGGAAATACGAGCATTTATGCCATGCAGAGTACAGCACAGCCTACTCAAAAACATTCTTTGTATTTTAATACTATTTGGAAGTTATACCTATTTTATTGATTTCTAAAGAATACTATGAAATCTGAAGAAGGAGTTTCTTGTGTGGCTGGCATTAGCTAAAATTGACATTCTCCCTAGCATGCTACTATTCCTTTGAATCCAAAATCTTTGAGACTATGTGAATTTCTTTCATTAGAAGAAAAGACACTTCTGCTGTGCAGTTCTGATAATGCAAAGAGAGCTGGCAAACTGTCTCCATTTTCTGAACGACAAATGGATCAGACACCACCATACACTTCCCCAGAGCACTGTTCAAGACCCTTCCCCAGACAGGATCTCTGCACCAAAACTCTCTTCACTTTGTCCCTGAGCAGCAGAGCAAGTGTTCCTCTAGCTGCTTTGTGGTTTTCTGTTTGTTTCTGGGGTGTTTCTGGGTGGTGTTTCTCTTACTTGTATGAATGAGCCAAGACATCCAGTAACCTCACTCTATACACCTTGCATAGCAACCCCTCAGCCATGCTTGCCTTGAGCCATGCATCTGCCTTGGCCTCCTGAGACCAGGGGGAGAAATTTTTCCCCTGTTAGAGTTCCTTTTGGGCACCTATTGGTTACTGGCACAGCACTGAGGCGTTCTGTAGTGGCATGATGCTGAGAGCAGTGCCAGACCCATGCTGAATGGAGCAGGATGTGTAGACTACTGAGGCTTGCACCCCTTCACCCCTGACAGTCAGTTCAAGCCTCTGTGTAAATGGGTGAATTGCTCTTTAATTGGCATCGTTACCTCATATAATGTTTTCTAATTATATTATTGATTTTTTTTCCCCTGTTCTTTTTAATGGATTCCCCTTCCAATTCACCCTCAGTAAAACACTGGCAAGTAGTGAGGATGGGTCTTCAGGGAAAACTTCATCCTACTATGTGTATTGCACACAGCATACAGGTGTTTCATTCCACATTGGCTTCTTTGTTAGCCAGAAACAATATTGTTTGGGGGATGGCAAAGAGACATTGCGGTCCACTAACACAGTCAGGCACAATAATTACTGCTCCATAATAACAGGTAGAATTACTACTATGCGCAGACTTTTTTTTTTCTGCTTCACAAGTAGGAGGAGATGCTTGTAGAGCCAGGCTGGAAACAGATCTCATGTCCTGAAAAAAAATTTAAGTAATTTAAAAATACTTTCATTACACATTGGAAACACCCAAGAGCTTTCAAACAAAAATCAATGTGAGCATCCTATACCCAGGGCAGAGTAGCAGGTAAGTAGCAAAGGCACTACAACCAACATATCTCTGTGAGTGCAACCAGGTAAATATTAGGGCTTGTCCTCTGAGTTTTCAGAACAGAGTCCCATAACAACAAAAGCCATGCTAGAGCCCGGTGTTATGTCTGAGCTAGAAACCCTTGATGAGCATAGATTTGATGAGGGAAGGAAGGAAGGAGGGAACATTGCTTCTTCAGCTGAGCAAACCAACTGAAAACAGCCCAGTTTCTCAGGTATAGGCATGCATCTTGTGCCTGCCCAACCTAACAGGAAACCTACTCTGCTGGAAGGCAGGTTCAAGATGAAGACACAAACCTTACTCATCATATCAGTCACATGCTTGTAAGCGCAGAGCTACTGCTCTGTGGAAGCTCATACTGCAGGAGTTAAAGCTTGAGCTTCACCTGATGACAGTACAATGGCACAAGTCACCTCCACGCAGACACTGTTTTTTTTCTGATGTGTTTTACGCCCCTTTGGAATCAACTGCATGAAAAACATATATATGTTAAAAATAATTGTATAGCAGAATAATTATGTGTTCCAGGAAAGAGACCAGTATTACACCAGAATGGAAGTTCCAGGATAACACCAGCATGACGGTTCCCCATGCAGAGTAGCTCCCAGTGAGCCCACCACTGCTGCCCGTGTGCTACAAGAGGAGCAAAATTTCTGAGAAAACCGGAGGAGATGTTTAAAGCTGGGGGGAAGGGGTTGGTATGAAAAGTCCCCTTTCTTATTCCAGCTATCCTGCAGAAAGCTTGGAGGTAAGTGTCAGCACAAAAAAAAGCAGTGGGGACCCTTGGACTGTGGTAGGAAAGTTCAATAAACCCCAAAGACCCTCTTCTTCCCCTCCAACTCACTCAAGCTCTTCCCAGTACAGCTGACTGATCCCACATGCTGGGAGGTATCCACTGGCAAGTGGCCCCCTTGGGACAGCGTGGCCAGAGGCTATACACACTGCTGCATTGGGTGAGGACTGTGAAGAGAGAAAATAGAGCCCAAGGGTTTGGGCTCGGGCTCTTCTGAATCTGTAACCTTCATGGTGACACCAGCAAGGCTGAAAAGAGGATTTGAAGCCAGCTCAGGGGCTAGAGAGGACTAGACTTGAGGGCTCAAAGGCTTGAGGAGTTGAGGGCTTGAGGACTAGATTTCTCATTTTTCGTGCTGTATAGACTAACATACGGTTTTGAAGCTGAGAGAATACAGGCTCTGCCTAAAAGCCAGCATCTTAACTGTCACAAATTGCAGCAGTGCCATCACCATCAGTGAGTCTAGACTGGCTGACAGCAGGGTCCAACTCACATCCATCCCTATGTGCCTGCTTTCCTGTGCCATTTCTTTCCATGCACCTCCCACATATTTAATAGGGAGCCAAGAGTATGACCGGTCTGGCTGAAGGGCAAACAGTCAGTGTCATGAAGCCTGCACTGCCCAGATGGTACCATCTGTTGCACACCATTATGCTCTTAGCCTCGGCCTATTTTTTCTCAACTGACTCAATGGAGAAAGGACAATATATTCTATTCTTCCAATAATGGCATCACTTTGTCCAGAGCCTAATTAGCAGCTTAGTTGTGCAAAGCTGCTGTTCCTTGACACCCTTTCCAAGTGAATGTTCCAGTACAAGTGCTGGGTCGGTTGCTATTTCATTATTCATTAAAATTCTGAATCACAGGACTGAACATTTGCACAAGTCATGCAGAGCACTTTGAGAAGAGTAAACAAAATCTTTCTCGTGCTAAGGGAAGCTGACTTGAGAGAACTGGGACAGAAAGAGAAAATGCAACCCTAACAAATACCATTTGCTGCTAAATGAAGCAGAAAACCAAAAGGAGAAACTTTTTGACTTCCAGAGCTCCGTGACACATTTTCATCATTGTTTTTCCTCATTGAAGCAATGGACTAGATTATCAGGGAGCTATGGCCATGAATTTTCACAGCTGCCATTAAAAGTCACTCATGTAATATGTCTCAGAAACACATGCCACAAATGACCAGCTACCTGCAGGCTCACCATCAGCCACTTCAGAGATGAACAGCGAGGCTGCTAGTAGCTCTGCAAGGAGGATCAGTTCTACTGCACTCAAATCTGTGTCCTTTTCCTTCACTCCCTTCCCCACAGCAGCAGGCAAAACTGAGCAGGCAGCCTTGGAGCCTTGAGAACTGCACCCATCTGACAGTACTGCACCAGCTGACCCCACACCTGGTAGTCCAAGCCCATTCTTCTTGACACCCATCAAAGAAAACAGGATGAAGTGAGATGGATACCTGGGATCATGTAAAACCTCTGCCTTCATTCAGCTATGGTACTGTCTCACCAGCAAATCTCTTTAACTGCAATGCTGCGGCAATCAATAAATTACATATCTGGAAATTCTTTTTTCAATTAATTCTTACAAAATCCTGTGACATAAGACTTTGTAATATAGAATTAAGGGGGTTTTTGAGCACACAGTGATAATAGACAGTTTGTTCCAAAGTATTAGAGTACAAGTTCCTTGTTTTTTATTCAGTATACAGTATATTCAATGCATGCTTTAATTAAGTGAACAGCCAATTTTATATCAAACAGGCAGGTTTGATTAAGTGAATTGGTTTGAAGCATCACATGAGCAGTCAGAAGGTAATAAAAACTAAAGAGTTTTAAGTATTTCACTGTTAATTTGTCAAGACAAATAATTCATATTTCATAGGAAATACAAATTCCATTTCATAGGTGGTGCAAATTTGTGTGCAAGGTGATGTAATCTCACATTGCCACAAACTTGATTTCTCCACAGAAAGGTAATTCCCTTTTTATACATGTTTATTAAATCTTGTGCATGTTCAAAGTGTCAAAGCCAGGTGCTCCACAGCTAATATGGAAACACCTTTGGCTAACCAGGCTTAGAAACAGCTTTTCTAACTGGGGTTAAAAAAAACCACAGACCTCTGGAGCTGGGAAGTGCTGGATCCACCTTCTAAGTCCTTGAGTTTTATGACAGAAAAATGGTCTACTGAGTCAGACCAAAAGTCCTCCTGGCCCAGTACAAATGGTGGTGGTATCCAGCAAGAGATACTTAGCTAAAAAGTAAAAGTAATAGGGCAAGACGTAAGTCTCACGTATCATCCAGATTGTAGGAATTAATTTTGGCTCACTGTGCTGGAAGGTACACACATTTAGTAGTTGTCAGTGTATATGTTGCTCCCAGGTCACAAACTGCATGGAGGTGCAGACAGGTGAAGGAAGTGGACTGTGGCATAAAAAGAGAAGGCATGCTACACCATTAATAGGGATAGCTGATATTTATATGCCGTGTGGGAACAAACATGTTTGCATAATTACCAGTGCATTTATCCAACCTCAAAAAGTTAACAAAGTTCAAAGAGATGCAAGGAGGTACATTCCCAATCATGTTCTCTTCCATAGGGAAAAGTCTAAACAACAATGCAGGTGTCAGACCTGCAGGTGCTGTGAATTATCACCCCTCTGCTCCAGGGTCAGCCAAAGCCCTGCCCACAGGTACATATTGCCTAGGATGTGGGTGGCTATTTACCTGTAAGGTCTAGCCTGGGGGGCAGTTTTTTCTCGATCCACAGTAATGCTTCCTGTTAAGTGGTTCTGCTTGTTAAGAAAACAGCAGGAAATTACAGCATCTTTTACTGTGAAGAGCAAGAGATGGGCTTTTTCTGCTTTGCTGCAATGAGATTAAGGCCATGGCAGCCATTCAGTTAAGACAGCATTGGTATAGTTATCAATTGTATGTATAAGTGAGTCTGAGTCACTGGATGGTGTCAGATGGGTTTTACCAGTGTGAGGTAGGGATGTCAGTGTTCAGGAATTACAAAGTCAAATCATTCCATGCTGGAAATTCTCCTCCTAATTCCATTCCTTTCAGCACTTCCATCATGAAAAAAAAGTTCATCCATCCGATGCCTGTAATGGTGTCTTTTATTGCTTTTGAGCACAGGTGGCAAGGGAGAGGTGATTTCTGATCTCAAGCAATGCTCACAGATATGGGTGTTCTCAGGAGAGATGTTCTCATGTAACTTCTGAGAACAGAGGATGGAACCCACAAACTCTGTATTAAAGAGCTTTTCAAGTGACATTTAAAAAGGGTGACAGAGAGAGCCCGTCCTTTTCTTCTGCACTTTATCTCAGCATACGTAATATTACCTTTTCTCCTAGTTAAAGACAAACAGAATACTCTTTCAGCTTTGTTGGGAATTCATAAACAAAACTTGTGGCTTCTCAGTTGTGGAGGAAATTTTATGATAACTTTAATGTCTCCAGGCTAACTCATGTGGATGGCTAAGTCTCATTACAGAGCTCTTCATGGGTAATGAGCCAAATTCCACTGTCTTAAATGGGTGAGATGTCACAGATCTCTTCAAACTTCTGATTGCACCAGCTCAAAACTAGAGATGACCCATCCTTATACCTACTCAGAATCACATTAACACCTTGTGAGTCATTTGGGACCAATATCTGTCTGCAGTAAACACTGAATGAGAAATGGTCCCTGCCCTTAGGGATTTACATCCAGACATAGAAATGCCAACAGGGGATTAAAAGTAAGGTAACTGAGGGCATGTGACATAAAATGGTCTTTCTTGAGCTATACTCCAAAACAGCCTATGTTTTTTAAGATTATATCACTTAAGATTATATCCTATATTGTATCTTACAATATGTGCCTGTGTGGGCTGCTTACCTGAAACCCCTTTCAACAGGTCAGGCAATGCAAATTGTAAATTTTGCCTACACTTCCTTCCAGACGTTTCTGCATCCTTAAATCACAGATGTGGGTGCAATGCCAGGACAGGTAGATACCCCATCAGCTCCCTTCAGAGCCAGAGCCTAGTCAGCTCAGGGCACATACCACCCCGAGGATGTGCCAGCATGGGCTTCCTAGTGGGGCCAGCATTTGCCTTATGCTCCCAGGGCCCCCAGCAGGCTCCACTTGATTAAACTTAGTGCATATATTCACAGCTACCTCAGCTGCAAACACTGCTGGTGTAAGCATTTTCTCAGTTTCAGAAGCTTTTGCATCATCACAAAGCCAGTCCCGCCTGCTGTAGTGCTTCAACAAGACAATTTCTTTGACAGCATGGGGCGTAAGGCATACCCATGATGACCCATCAACATTATGAGCTGAACTGTTTATCACCTCAAATAAAATCCCTAGGAAATGAGGGCTCTGTGAGAGCCTAATCAGTCTTGAGATCAGGCCACTTTATTTTACCACTTTATTTTGCCCTTGTGTAAGGAGTCTGTTGCTTGAGAACAGGCATCTAGTGCATGGTGGACTGTCCACCTAGTCTGCTGCTGGCTTTTTGAGGTGCCTGAGAGAATTCAAGACATCCCTGCCAGGAAGTTAGATGTGAGCTAGAGAAGCCCTGCACTCCTTGGAGCAGCAGCTTGGATCCAGGAAGATACCCTGGGGCATCTGAAACAACACCAGACACTCGTGTATGGGCAGAGTATCCCTCTCTACCTGTTTCAACCCTACATGTTTGGCATGTATCGTAATGGGCAAAGACCTGGCCCCACACAGCAACACATGGTTTCCCCAAGAATATGGTAATAATTCCTGCTCTTTCCAAATGGAATATTCATGGGAACTCTTTAAAAACGTTTTTAGAAGGAATCCTTTAAAATTTTTGTCTAAGCATTCAACATGCACACCAAGGAAGTAGAAAGACACATGCAACATACAGCCAGATCATCTCTACAAAATGTGCATCATAGTGAGAAAGTGAAGCCCAACTTTGCCTTTGTGCAATGTAACATAAAGAAGAACCTCTTCTATTGACCTGCCCTTTCCACACCAGGAAATTCTGCCCATTACCTGCAACAAGAGTCCTCTTTGCACTCTTGTACTAAAGAGTACTCATCACTCTTTAGTTAGTGATGTTGTAACACCATTTTGACATTCTTTACTTCAGCTCCATTTTCTTGTGTGTCTAATGTGTCCTGAGCTAGGACAGAGGCATTGCAGTCATCAGGGATGTTCTGGACTCTGTTACAAAGAAATGATGAATTTATGCTTGTATTTAGTCTCAACCAGTGGAAAACAAAAGCAATGCTGATGTGTCAAGCAACAATTTTGGCACAAGTTGCCAGAAAGACAGGTTCTGTTGGGTAGTGTCCCTTTGGATTTGTTAATTTACAGAGTGTGTCACAGTTGATAGTGTAAAAACTTACTGGTTTTTTTAGAGAATTGAAGTGGCATCTTGTTCACTAATATGTGCAAAATCTTCACATTGGAATGTAAAAGAAGGCTGATGAAGAACTCATCTCCTGCTTAAAAATTCTTGACAAGGAATAAGTGCTTTTTAAGTCATACTCGTTCAATAAAGTTTGGCATATATATCACTAAATTTCCTCAGTGTATCAGCCAATGTAGTGGTGGACTTGGCAGTGCTGGGTTAATGTTTGGACTCAATGATCTTAAAAGTCTTTTTCCACCTAAATGATTCTGTGATTCTATGTAAGATGCTGTAAGCACCCATTGGCAGGCATGTCCTTATGGCGCGTGCAAGACAACTTATCCACTTTTTGCTTATGCCATAAGATCATAGGATGAAGCAGATGCAATGCAATTAGTGCGTGCAGTGCCTGCAAGCCAATGTCTCCCACTTCCCAACCTCATGGGAGCCCCTGCACCATGGTGGGGCTTCCATACAGGGCTGCTCTGGCATGGGAAAGAAGCTGATCAAGGGACTAGGGTCTTGGCTTGGGATGGAGCAGCTTTTTGTTGTGCAAGTGAGGGGAAGGTGGGGAAGGCTGTGTGCTCCCCGTGGAAAGCAGCCAAGTTACATTTCTATGGGAAAAAAATAGAGGCATTGCCTGTATTTCTTACTTGCACTCAGATTGACTAAAGCCAGCCCTGGAAACATCGTTTTCAGGATAGATCATGCTTGTTTACAGGCTGTTTGTTGTAAGTGGTGTTTCTTTAAATTGTTTTCACCACAGAAATCAAACATCACTACCGGCATACAGGGCACAGAAATGAACAGCTATTTTCCTTTTACAACCTTGGCAATACAAATGTAATTGATTAAATGCTTAAACTCCAAACCGACAGAGACTTGGCAGCATGTTCCCTCCTGAGGATGCTGGATTCACCCCAACTTTTAAGAAGCAAGTAACACTTTCTTGATTTCAAAGGGTGATGGGGAGAACCTCGGGCTTTGCCAACAACTGTCTACCTCCCACCTTTCCTCTTTCCTTGTCCCACACGCACACAGCAGCATTCACATCACTCATGTGCAGCTGCACATTAGGTCAGGTCCTTGGTCGCTGCCATGGCTGAAGTCCCTATTCATTCACTTTTCTCTTTTATAGAAAAATAATTGATTTAGTTTTTGTGGAGGCAACATTTCCCTTCTCACTTTCCAAGGGTTTGCAGTCTGTTTATTGTTTTCCTCAGTGGTCTGGGAGACCCTACCGCCTGACCTGACTGTAACCCTTGTTTCCTGTTTGAGATAAAGTACTGTTAAATGGCTAACAAAGAAAAAAAAAACCCACAATCCTCCCCCAGAAAACCCCAACCAGCTGATATTTTTCACTTGGGCAAAGATAGTAAACAGTCACCTTGTGCTGTAACTCAGACTTTGTAACTCGCCTTCAGCCCATGACATCAGATCCCTGCTAGTTTTGAAGACAAATGTTAAGTCACACATTGTATGTGTGGTCATTTTTTTTTAGAAAATAAGCAGGCTGTGTTTCTGGTCTACCTGGGCCAAGATAAACACATAGAAAAGCAGCTATTTTAAGTGTCTAGGACTAGACATCTCCTGTGCTGCAGGCAAGTGCTATGTGCCACCAGCGGAGGGGTGGCTGGTCTCAGGGAACAGCCATGAGGTGCTGTAGGAGGGGAAGCTACAATAGGCTACTGCTGGTGGGGCTTCCATAGGGTGCAGGTGCAGCCACTACCTGCCCCCGAGGCAGTCGCAGCAACTCCTCGGATGGAGGGTGGAAGCAGCCTTGACACCCTAAGGAAGGCAATGGGGTCAAGGACTGAGCTTTTTGTAGCACAGGCAGCAGTGAAGACATTGGGGTCCAGCACAGGGGTTCTCCCCTGAGTGAGGTCTGAGCTGATCCCTACATGAAAGGTGCACAGGAAGGCTGGGCCCTAGGAGAAACTGGTCCTCATATTTCATTAATGTAGCCACAGTGTAAAACATGGCTTGTTACAGAGTCTGCCTGATGCTTCCTGTTTTAAGATCCTGTTTTCTGCTCCTTACCCTGCTATCAGCCACAGGTGCCCTCTAAGTATTTACATACATACACATATTTAAACACACCCTTCCTCCTCCATCAAACCTTTCAAAGAAGGAAGCCAGGAAAAGCTTTCCCATTTCTCTGGGAAAAAAACCCCAAAAATAATAATAATTAAAAAAAACCAAAAAAACAAAACCAAAAAAAACCCAACCCTGTTGTTTTCTTTTGTTTTCCTTTAAAAGCTCCAATTACTTTAAGACAGCTACACCAGCACGACTCTGAGGAAAACATAGTGAGAGTGACCACAATATTTGGTCTTAAAGCCAAGCTTCCCCCAAGGGAAAGCACGAAAAAACCAAACTTCCATGTTGGCTAATTAGGCAGACAAACCTCAGGCATGACAGCTGGAGGTGGAGTTCATCACCAGCGTTTTGGTACGGGAGGCCATGTTTAGTATAATTGCTGTTAATATGAAGTTTCTTCTTCCTCTTCCTTGCTTTTGGGCACTGGTGGGGATGCATGTCAGAGTTGACCCGGGTGTGGGAGTTTGTTTCTATTCCTCATCCTTGCTCAAAACCTGTGGGGGCTGTGTTTACTGAGACAGGAGCCAGGCAAGACAGTTCTGTCAGCTGCAGTTATCATGTAAAGATAGTCACCCCCAGGTATAACATGCTTGGAAGAGTTGTGATTATTTTGAACTGGTAATCATGCCTTCCTGTGCTTGGGAATTTTAATTTGAGATGTTCAAGCACTATGTTTGGAGATTCATTTTTATTTTGACTCTGTATGCTTTACTTTCTCAGAGAGAGTTTTTACTAGAAGATGTTAAGAAGTTGATGAATAGGTGCTTTACAATAAAATTTATACTTCTTTTGGTCAAGTGGAAAAAACAACGTAGCCTGAAATCTAAGTATTTAGAGTCTTAATTTTTTAGTATTATGAAAGAGATAATGGTAGACTTCATTATCACTAGATAATTTATTGTTTTCTTTGTTTATGAAATCTGGCATGTTTTGTTTGGACAGAAATCAGAATACAAATAAACTGTGTATAACTCTTGTGTATATATTAGTTATTATCAGTTCAATGTGTTGGACACAAATTGTGAAACTAAATGTATTGCATTTGACTCTGATTAAGAAAGAAATGAATTCTGATACAAAATCCTATGGCTTTTTTGACATAGCAGGTCTCACCTCATCATGCAGTTTTTATGTGTTTTATGTAGCTTGGAAGAGGAAAATGGAGACTTTCTTCCTGACCTAGCTGAACAGAATAAAGCACAGACAGCGACTCAAAGCAAAACTGCCTTCTGTCAGAAGCTTCAGCAAGTTCTGCCTCCAAGTACTCCACAAATGGTTTTGTTTTCCTTGGCACTCCCAGGACAAACACATATTGCTTCCTATTATTAACTAGTTGCTGAAGTTTACCATCTAACTCACTGTGTTCAGAATGAATGTACAGCTGAACATAAGTAATTTTATAAAATGTGTTCAATTATGTTTTTAATCCATTTTGTATTTGTTTAATTCTTGAAGTTTCATTGAGATATATGGATTGTCAGCGGCTACTTGTCTGTTTCTGAATTAGTCTGGCAATTTTAAAAGAACCAAAATACTTGATCTACAGTCTCTACTAAGCATCAGGGAGAAGCCTGTCACCCTGCAGGGATCATAAAATCATAGAATAGCTTGGGTTGGAAGGGACCTTTAAAAGTACTCCAGGTGGGGGTCTCAGGGATGTTGCACCCTGGGCTGCATGGCCAGCAGCAAAGAGGGTCCTTCTGCACCAAAACATGGGGGTAGGACCTGACAGGATGGCATGGGAGCTGAGGTGTCTCACCACACCTGCTGACCTCTGTGATAGATGAGGGTAAAGGAGGCAACTGCACTGCAATTAATTCTATGTCCATATAATTTTTATAGTATTTCTAATCATTCCTGACTCTTATATAAACCAGTTTCAGATGAAAAATAAGGTTAAGATATCTTAGAGGAGATTTTCTTAAGAGGTTATGCTACCATTTGTTATACTTTCTGACATACAATTGCAAGTCATCTTTGTGACAGACACAGCTATGGTGGAGGGGCTGGTTTAAGCTTGTTAACAGAGAATAATTAGTAACTCTTTTTTTACAAATAAAATAAATAACCAGCCAAATTTCATATATAAGAAGAGATAGGCAAGATTTTTTCTATTGTATCTTTCATTAAAAAAATTTCAGAAAACAGAGTTATTTCCTGAAAACCTGTCACTACTGAAAAAGGCTTATTCTTAGTTTAATGAAAAGCTGTCATCCTAGACCTCAACTTTTGACCAAAATCAACAATCAAAACAGAACGGTATGCATTCATTTTGATAAAGGCACCTGAAGTAGTATGGTCCTGCATTCTGCAAAGATGGAGTGTGCCAGAGCAGAGTATGCCCAGACCTTCTGTATTTTCACACTGACATCTGAATTCTTATTTCATCTGTTGTCCTCCTTCCAAAGCTTATGAAAATCTTAATGGGCTAAATCAAGAACAAATTTCTTTGTGTAGGATTAAATTATCTATCTGGTGGTAAGAGAGGCGCAAGATGTCAAAAAGGTTCTACTTTACCTGTATGCCTGGCTCAGGTCCAGCAAGACCTTGCCCATCTTTTAGAAAGAAAAATCTAACAAAAAGCATAATGATAAAATGTTTGTTAGGAAATTTTCTTTCTGAAGCATTGCTCCAAAGTCAGCTGAGGTTTCAATAGTTTCCAAGAACATGTGAAGAAGCAGCAGCATGATGGATATGAGGGAGGAGAACTGAAAGCAGACGACAACAGTTAAATGTGTGGTTTGAGTGAGTTCAGTATTAATTTAGGAGATTGTGGTCATTTCAGACAGATAGAGAGAGAAAAGGGTGGGGAGTGCTGTAAGGATGATTCTTCTAAAAGCTAATTTCTATATTAGTTAGCAATGTAAAATGGATTTGATTCACCCACTCTCGCATTTTGTAAGAGAAAGTGTATTTTCTATTTTGAAATGGGTGCCAATTTCTTGAAGCAAATCACAAATGTCCGTGGCAAAAGCATCTTGAATTTCCAAAGAAATATATCTGAACCACTTACTTCATCTGCTTTTCTCAATTTATGTATGGCCAGGTATAAAAGTTAAGAGATTCACAATCGAATCTAAAAGATACACTACACCTCTCCCCTAAGTGGTCTATTAGGGTGAATCTGCAACAATGTTGGGTATATGGTTCTATGTCTCATCTTCCTTGAAACACAGGCTCAGAGTGGAAAGTCAATTCTCAGTAAGAGATCAAGTTACAGAGAAACAGCAAAAAAACTATCTAATTTTGAACTTTCATTTTAAAAGCTTCTAAGACTGAAACACAGAAAGACCTGTCATGCTGTCACGTAAACCAGATACACCTTCTGCTTCAAAATTGTCTGCAAACTAGATGAGCATACAACTATGATGCTATAATTATTTGAGAAAGTGGCCCTTTGAAGATCTGTATTTTCTTCAAAAGAAGAGACTTTTTAAAGTTTGTCTTCTGCAAAACAGTCTGTATGGTAAGTGTACTCTGACATTCATATGAATCGTGTAGTTTAAACTAAGTACACAAAAAAACCATGGCCAATAGGCATCATATTTTAATAACTATAGTTCATGGAAGGAGTATAACCCAGAGCAGAAATCCATTTAAAAGCTTCAGAGGTGCCTTTTCCTACATGCACACACAGTATACTGCTACTGGACAAATAGATAAATGTAACCCATTGGACCTGCAAATCAATTTCTGTATTGTTAGAGACAAGTGAAAATGAGTCTTTTGCACTCTTGACCCCAGACAGGCTGGCCATTGGTAAAGGCAGGCCAGCCTGTTGCTTCCTTTATGGCTAAAAGCTGATAACTCCTTTAAATTATCTCTAACTGAAACCTGGAGATTGTGGTAAGGACAGAATAAGAAATGCAAGCATTTCCCATGCTCTCCTGACACACCACTCATGATGAAAGCAAGGAGAGTCATTTCACAGGAGAGCACAGCATGACCATCACCACTGAACTCTGACAAACAGACTTCAGGAGGTTTTGCTGGGGCAGCTGGAGGGGGTTATTGCCCACAGGCATCCATCCCAGTCCCCACGAAGATCCCCACCCTGTCTTGGGCAGTAGTTACAACAGAGTGGGTGGTGTGAGTGAGTCCTTTTTGACTGAGGAAAGTGCAAAAGGTCTGGGGTTGTTTTGGCTAGAAGGAGGGTTTACTGCCATCTAGCATGAAAAAAACCTGATGCAAATGAAAGAAGCCTTCTTTTTAGTCTTGGATAGCAAATTTGAAGGGAGGTGAGCAGTCACTCCAGGACAGGGGGGTTAGGTTCAGCATAGACAGGCTTTCCTAAACACTAAGGGCAAGACACCACTAAGAGGGCTTACCTGAGCAGGGCGGACCCATCATGGCTTTTAAGAACAGACTGGAGAACTATCTGTCAAGAATAACACAGGTCTTCAAGGCAGGTGACACTCCTAGTCCCCTTCAGCCCTATTTTTTGTACCATTCTACAACTTTTCTAAAACACTTTTTGAAAATGCTGGAGGTAAGACTTAATGGGTTCCATCTCCAGTAAGTACAGCAGGCACAATGTGCATGGTATGTATACTGCGATTGTAGGTCTGTAGAGCAGTAGGTGTTTAGGTCTCTTTTTACTACCCATCTCTCCACCACTGAAAGCTACTCTTTACAAAGCTTTGAGGTGAAGGGGCAAACCAGTATATAATTCTGAATACGTTACTTCCAGATGAGATATTAACAGCCAAATGAGAAAATCAGCAGAAAACCAGACTGCATCAACTTAGCCGTAAGTTAAATAACACTCTTTTTCATTTCTACATTGTGCTTTATTCTCCCTTATCCTTATTTATCACTTCAGAATTAATTTTCTCTTCACTGAACTTAGCACAAGAAATCCCAAGTGACTAAAATCAGATATCACAGAATCACAGAGTGTTAGGGGTTGAAAGGGACCTTGGAGATCTTCGAGTTCAACACCCCTGCCAGGGCAGGATCATATAATCTACCCTACAACCTAATCTACCCTACAACCTAATCTCCCCTAACACAGGTCACTCAGGAACACATTACCTCGACTAGACTTTCCAAGCCTAAAACCACTGCAGAACTACTCTGGCTGTGCAGGCAGGAAGAAGCTTGTACAAATGGCTAATGTAGGCCATGTCAAAGAGAAAAAAAACCCAATTCATTTTATTTTATTCTTTATAAACCAACCAAACAAACTGCAACATGCTGTTAATTGGCGCCATCCAAATGCCGATGTACATGTTGTCCTTGCGGTGGAGGGCAGGCAATTGGGTGCAGTATGTTAAAAGACGTCTGTGTCTTTCTTTGTAAATAAATTGTTTAGAGTTCTCAGATTTCTAGCTAAATGGTTATGAAGTTTATCAGGGCTTGCAGATAGTGTTGGTTCAAAATAGGAACTTGCAATTATCACTCAATTACAGTCCTTCGAAATCAGACAACGAGGCACCATTGGCACAGCCCCAGGAAAACATTCAGTACAGAGATACTAATCAAGATGCTGCTTCTAACAGCTAACAAGAAATTCATTTTAATACATTGTACACTGAGCAATTTGATGTTGTCAGATCAATTTGCCCCTTTGATTTTGCAGAGTCCCTGTGAATAAAGTGTAAACTAAGGCTCTGATTCATTCCAGCTATTCCATTATTTACTAGTGTGTCAGAAGATTTTGCAACTGATCTTTTATGGGGGACTTAAAGCATATTTTTCAGACAAGGGAGGGATGGCATCAAGCGAGCTGCTGAAAGGTAGTAATTCAACTCACCCGTCATCCATGTCAACTCCACAGAGCTTTGCCTCAGGGATTTTCCCAGTTCAGAAGATAGCAATCGTGGGACAGCTTGGATGGACTTCTGCATTGTAAATGCAGTCTGTTGTCTAAACAACAGGGTCCTCTCCCACTAGAACTGCCTGGTGTGTTTTACATAGTAGGTCTAAGGGAAGACATAGCAATGAAAGTGAAATAAGGAGAAATAAGATGGTTCATGACTGAGCTGTACAAGTCAGGCAAATTATTCTCTGTTTAGGAGGTCCAGAGAGGCTCACCTCAGATCAGGTGAGCACTTTGATGCATGTAAGAATTTAAGCAAGCTGTCGTATAAAATGTGATGATATGGACTATTATCTGAAGGTTGTAACAGGAAAACAGTAAGGTATGATTTTATTCCCCTAGAAGTATTTCACAGAGGTAAGATGAAATAAGCTTGCCGCTTACTACCTCATAATATTGCAAATGCAGAGAAGGACATCTTCCATGTGAAGATCAGATTAGATCAGTGGAAACTATGAACCAGCAGCAGAAAACTGCTTTCTACAGAACCTGAATCTGAATTTGCTCGTCTAGGAACACAATGTCATTTCTTGGAAGGACCCAAGACAGTCACAGAAACATGTCATACTATAGCACTTTATACAATACGTAAGTTTAAATGAGCAATCAAAGAGGTGCTCAGATATGGTTAATTTGTTTCTTTGTGTTTTACCAGGCTTTGGAGATTCAGAGTGTTGAATAGCAAAACTGTGATACAATTACAAGATAACAAAACTGGAGCAAGAAAATATTTTAAAGCATTGTTACTAAAAAGGTAAAATATTTTGGTTTGGAAAAGTGCTTCCTAGATTCTTCTGTATGAAAATAGAGATTCCATCCATGCCAAGAGAGAAATCTATTCAAAACAAGCCGTGTTTACAAAACTTTCCTACAATAAGCACTGTCATCATACTTTCAGTGAACTCAAGCAGTAACATTGTCAGCTTGCTTCTAATGCTCTCCCACATGACTCTGTGAAGCCCACAGCCCACAGAATTTGCAGATGTTTGTGTACCACAGCTATCAAGAAGCAAGTTGCTGAACATTGAACATATAACTGGATGAATCAGCTAATGCTATCATGGGATACAAGGGTCGGGGCTCCTTTGTGACATTTCAGGTGAAAGCCTTTCACCATCCAGATGGCCCTTCCATCCAGTCCCAGACTTTGATGATGAATACAGCTCCCCCCATGGCACTGTTGCAGTGTCTCGCTCTCAGCTGCAAAGAGTGTGCAACACTGTGGAGAATGATTCTGCTGCTGTTCGATTTATAACAACAGGACCAAAGCTATGGCAGACAGCAAGGGAGTTTCCTCCCTCTCAGTCTCTCACAGAAGTCAGTTCCTCATGCCGCTGTTTCCTGAGAACCACGCATTGATGTCTGGAGCTGTTTGCAGTTACTTCTGCTCAAAGGCACAGATGTATGTAACGCAAGATAAACAAAGGGCATAAAACAAATACCAAGTGCTCTCTTCATGATTTCTTTCCCAACAGGAAGAAATCATCATCACTCTGCAGCTATCATCTCTCTGCATGCCCCTCAGCAACGACAGAGGAAGAATGTGGTTTGCTCGTGCTATGTTGTTGATTGTCTGCACCTCTCTTTCAGTACGGCTGCCACTGGCTCTGCAATTTGGCTCAACTCTGGAGAAGAACTGGGAAAAAAAAAAAAAAATTAGCACAGTTAAGTTTCTCAGTTTTCACATCCTGGCTCAGCCTTTTGGTCAGTTTAGAAAACTGAGTTGGGGAAGAAAGTATATTTTCCAGCAGAATAATTTCTTCACTGCCAGCTGCACTGACTTCCTTTGCTGACTTTTGTCTCTCCTTTCTTGTAAGTGAAAAAAAATTAAAAAAAACCCCAAGCCCAACAGAATCCCCTGGCTCCCTGAAGGGAAATTTTAGCCTCAGTTCAGAAGGTTTCTCTGTGGGCCAATTGCTTATATGCATTCCTAGTCTCACTTATTAACAGCTGGAAGAGAAAGAATGGAAGGGGCTGTGCACAGAGAGTGGGATGAGGAAAACAGGTGAACATGGGAGAGGGAATGACTAGGTTCTGGAATGGACCTGGACTCTTCAGGGGAGACCAGAAGAGTTAGGATAAACTGTATTCTGGTTTTTCTTTCTGGAATCTGAGGAGAAAAATGGTGTGACAGGACCTGAGTCAACCAGAGCTCTTGGATAGCTATCTTCTTACATAGAGCTCCTCAAAGAAGGATGAAACTGCAAAACTACAAAAAAGGGAGCTTATAAGCAAGGATGAATATATTTGTAAACAAAGAAAATAAAGTGACTAAGCAGGAAATTAAAAGTTTTTATAACCATTTCTCCACCTGCCCAGTGTGTCTTTGCATATGATTTTTTTCTTATGAGAATTCTGTCATCAACTTGATGACTTTCTGAACTTGCAGCAACCATTGTACAGCCATTTCTGGTCTCTCAGAAATCTTCTTTTGATCCTTTTTGAGGCCTCACTAGGAGTCCATTCCTTGCACTTCTCAAGAGACAGTCTTTTTAACTTTGACCAATTGAATCACAGAGCTTTCCAGAGACTATTTCTCTTACCTGCCACCCCCTGTCTGGGCGAACCCTATCATCCTCTCTTTCCACCCGATCTGAGGAAAGGAAAAGAAAAAGGAATAGAGAAAAACCACCGCAGAAGAAAAAACAGATACTTGAGTCAACCTTGAACTGCACATAAGCTTGCAGGACAAGTGAAGGAAATCAGACTTGGCATGACCTCACACCTTATTTTATCATTCTACAGTCAGTGCAGTGTTATCTGTTCTTCACCCATCTTCTCTGGTTATCAGTCAAATGCCCAGAAAGATGCTCTAGCTTGCCTGATGATATGTGGGTAAGAGGAGGAATGAAAACAAAAGAGGAAAGCAGTGTCATAAGATGGCATTTTTCATCACCCGTTGTTTTTACAGCCCTAATAGCACTCATGTGCTTTAAATGTAATTCAGAAAATTGTTTCTTGCTATTTTTCAGCAAATGATTTAACTGTATTGAATTTATTTTAGAAGTCAGCTGCCCTCCTGGAAAACATCTGTGTTTATTAGAAAAACAGTCTCCTAAAAAGTATAAGTCCAAAACTTATTCTTTTTTTCACTGAGAGCCAAAAAGGCTTATGTTATGTGAGAAATTTCCACAGGAAAAGGAAAAAAAAACCCAACAAAAAAAACCAAAGAAAAACCTTGTCTTCAGATGGACACAAATTTATAGTCAGATGAATCATAAATGTCATGCTTTGAAGGAACTCTGCCCAGAGAGTTCCTTTTCCTGCTAATGTCGTGCTTCTGGCTTTGTGGTTCACTGCTTGCATATGTCCCTGACTGACGTTCCCCTAGAAAGTTCAGTGAAATTTCAGAGTAATTTCCCCCCCACCCAGTGCATGTCATTTGTGTTTTATTACACTTCCAGCTGGGTTTTTCACCTTCCGCAAAAAAAGGAAAAAAAAAAAAAGCATCGCTGCAGTTATTGTTCTGGGCTGAAATATAAGAGCATGTGTGCATGTATTTGTGTATGTATGCATATAGAGAGAGATATATGCGTGTATATATGTGTGTGTGTATATATATCTATACCACAGAACCTTTTACAGGCCAGCAGTTGAAAAGTATCAGGTAAAGGTCTTTTTCTAGTACCAATGAGGAGAATGCACAGGCATTTTGTACCTTAAATGGAATATTCTGTGTGGTAGTCACTGTCTGGCTTGTGTCCTGTTATTTTCCTTTTGCCCGGATAGCAAGCTCAACACTAATTTCTCCAAGAAGAGTGAAATCACACTCAACGAAGGCCCCCCAGGTCCAGAGGCTGGTGATTTTGAGGCACATACTGAGGCAGGGACACTCAGTCTCGCCCGCCACGTCAGTTCGGGTTGAGTGCCCCCTGTCAAGGCTATCCCCCTGTGAGGTACAGCAAGCTGTGCTCCGGGCCTCAGCCCTGTCATCCTGTCTCCCATTTGGGCTCATTTATTAAGATTGCCGGCAGGAACCAGCCATGGGGAAAGGGAGATCGTGCAGTGACAAAGCCGAGGCATAACGAAGCTCTCCTCGGCCGGGGCTTGTCAGGGCTTCCCTCCCCAGTGTGCACCAAAAGCAAACACTCCAGCTCCAAGACTGGGCACCGTCTTGCCCGGCGTCATTCCTGGGGTGCTCTGCTTTGCCATGGCTGGGGGCTGGTTGGGATTTTGCAGCTTTTATGGTGGTGTTAGTTTGAGGCTGGGCACAGGCTTGGGTTATTTAGGTTAAGTGAGTCTCCAGTGGTTGAGTACTCACAGCAAAGGCCAGACCACAAAAATCAGCATGATAGTTATTTACCATAACTATATACAAAACCACAAGCAGCAAAGGTTCCCTCAAATACATCAGACACTACATATCTCTTTATTAAAGCCTGTCTGTTTGTTACACTTCAGTTTGCCTTTAAATTGCAAATAAAAACAGAGAAATCTAAGTCAAAAGAAACAAACCAAAGAACAAAAATAATAATAGCAAAGGAAGCAGAACAAGGTTATGAAAATCCTTCCCTCTCCCTCAAATCTTTGAATTTATTTTGCTCCATTCCAGCACTGGAGATTAGTGATAGGCAGCTATAAAATTCTTTTATTCACTCATAAATAAAATATCTGCAATGTTTGAGAGTTATCCGCTCTCTTTGACAGTAATGAACTTGCCATACATTTTAGTAATCTATTATAATCAATCCAAAGTCCTTCACCCAGAGGAAGCAGATACCTGGTTAGAAATTGACTCTCTCTGGCTCTGTGTCAGTGACACTGCCCTGCTGATTCTTTGTATAATTCCTATTTCTGTTCAGACATCCAATCTAATCAGACAGACATTGCTTTGAGGTACTTCTTCTTTTTAAAGAGTTTTATTTTTTTCAGTCTTATGAACCATTTCCTGATTTTTCAATCAAGAAATTAAGTCTGGCTCCTAAACTTTCAATTTTATACACAAGCTGGTAAAAAGTTGTGGTCTCCTTTGGTTTTTGTTTCCTTTTTTATCAGTGCTTCTCAACCACAGCCTTTTTCTTTGACCTCTCCCAAGCCTCCTCCCAGGTCTCTGGCTCAAAACATGTTGTTTCCAATATTTCCTCAGAGCCTTGGGAGCCATCCCTCCAGTGAGCTCTGTCCAGCTGCTGACTCCATGTCCAGCAGAGAGAGGGTTTTCCCACTCAAAAAGAAAAGGAGGTTGAAGCAGACTGGCATTTCCAAATTATGGGAAACTCAGAAATGAGCAGTTCCTGTAAACATGACTGATTTGGCAAAATGAGCAGCAACATTTAAAGCTGACAGAAGGTGAGAAGCTCTCAGGTGCTTGGGAAGAGGTAAAGCAAGGAATGTCTGTCGCTCTGTCCATCCTTTACAGGGCTCTCTTCCCCATCTGAGCTATTTCTTTCTTCTTCACTCAGACATAGGTGAAGTGATCTGACCTTCTGTGCAATTACATTGAAGAGAATTTAATGGGTTTATTTACTGCTCTTTCTCTGAAAGTTTTGTCATTATTGATGATCCCATCAATAAGAAAATTTGTAAAAGCACACATGTGAGTTAGATGCCCAGCAACTATCTGGGCCTTTGAAAACTTCTCTTTGTGAGATGTGTGGGACATGTATATCTTCATGCTTCAAAATTTTATGTAGACATGATAACGTTTTCAGGAATAAATCTATTCTTACTTGATCTGAATTTGTTTGCAAGTTGGGGTAAAACTCAGCAAATCGTGTCAAACAAATGAAAATGAAGAAAAAAATTGTTGCAAAGGTGAACTTTGGAGACTTCAAAGATAACACTCACAAGCTTTTTTACTCACTCCATCATGGATACATGGGCAGGGTGATGAAATTTCATGCCCTGCTATGAATCAGGAAAAGGGTTATCAGCTCCAGTTTACTGCACTTCGCTTCAGTGTCATAACCAAAAGCCTTCTGTTTAAGGAAGACACTGATTTTTAAGCGTTATATCATCATTTGGCTCCAAATTACAATTTTCTTGTCTTTCTTTAGCTCAGGAACCAAGTGAAAAGAAGTATAAGCAATTATTTGCATAACCTTAATTCTAGAAATGTCCTATTACCTGTATGAAATACATCGGTTACTTTTAAGAAGTGCAAACCCAGCAATGATGGATAATGATATCCAGGAAAAGTACTGAGTCCTCAAGTAAACAATAGGAAAGGATTGGTCAGCCCCTGTCTGTAAGACAGGATTAATTTTCTATACCTAAAGACAACAAGCAGACCCAAGTGCCAACAGCTCCAACCTCTGATGGTGAAAGTGAGGAAAGCAGAATCAGCTCCTTCAAAGAACACACAAAGTTTAGGTAAGACCAGAGATGTGTGAGCTTCTGTTGTTTTAAACTTTTTCCTCCACATGAGCATGTCTTTGGGTGGCTGAATTGATTTTGGGAAGCTGTTTGATCACATCAATCACTGGTCACAGCTGCATGGAAAGAAGTCTCTTTCAGATGCCCAGCACACTTTAGCTCCATGGTTTGAGCCAGATTGATAAATGAGATGAGGCTAAGGCTGTAACCTAGAAATCCACTCCTGCTCAGAGATGTGAGGAACACAAAACCCTCACCAGCCAGGTAGAATGGCTGTTTATGTGGTAGCTGTTAAACAGTTTGGGAGGGGTGATGGAACAGTGTTCACACTGTGTGACCTGAGCTTTTAAAACAAATGAGTAGTTAGCACCTAAAGAGGGAACTGTGTCTGGGGCTTCCTAAGCAGGTGCTGCAGCAGATGTGATCCATTACCAAGGCTTCATTTTTGGTGGCCTGCCTTAATGCTATTTAATCTTCAAATTCAGTGGGGTAGAATTCAAACTTGCGCTGCTTACATAGCCCACACCAGCATTCATTGCTTCTTAATTGTGGAGAGGCATGCTAGACTGGTTCTCATTTCTTCCTGCAAAAGACCACAGATCTTTGGTTTGAATTTGCAAGATCCAAGCTTAACTGGTGTCTTCCTTCTCCTCCTCCTCCTTCTTCTGGGACTGGGAATGGGGAATATGTGTGGTCAGCTATTGACCCCGTCTGGTTCTGTATCAAGTTGCCATGTGTGGAGGACAGGCTTTGCATGGCAAACCTGAGGACATCACTTCCCAACTCATGGTCCATTAATGGACTAGTAGCAAGGCTCTCTCCTGCAACATACAAAGTGACTTGCAAAAAGACATCACCTAAAACTGTTCAGTCACTCCAGAAGTGAATGATTTGCAGGATCGATACCCCCTCTCCCCACCCAGCATAAGCATCTCTGTCCCAGCCAGGAGGAGCCAGGCAAGCAGCGGGAGGACACCATTGATATCAATCAATCTGCCCCAGCTGAGAATTTGATTCTCTAGTACACTAGTCAGACTGGAGATGTGCATCAGCCCATATTCAGACTAGTTCAGATTTCTTCTCAAATCTAATTTTAGACCTCCTCTGCCATTATTTATTCAACAATGTGAATGAGATATAGATTGCCTTCATTGATTGCCTTCTTTCCCTTCTTTGTAATTTGCCTATACTTTCTTTAATATCTCACAACAAACATTGCTGTACTGCATCAAGATTAGGAGAGAAACAGAAACTATATTGAATCATAATAGTTTTTTTTAAACTTTTTTTTCTGAACCACATTAATCCTAAATTTCATCATGTTAGTCATAGGCTGGAGCTTATAGTTTTCTCTCCGTATAGCTAGTTGCAGCTGGGCTGTTGCAATACACACTACACTTTCTTAACAAGAATAGAAACATGTGGCCTGAAACTGATCTTGGATGGTCCTCAGCAAATGCTTACATTCTGCTATGTGGCAAGAGCTTGCTTTCATTTCTGTGCTGCCACCTGTACAATACTTCTGCTCCCTTTTATTTTAGTTTTTGCAGTATACCATCAACTCAGCAAAATAAGTGATATGCTGTGACTACCCATTCTTTTCCTTGACTGAGAGGGGTCTGGTCACAGAATCTCATTCATAGAAAGGGAAGTCACTATTTGAAGAAAATCTGTAAAGAGAAAGACTGAAAAGAAAACAAATGTGAAACACTTTCCCTGCGAGGACTGCTATCACTAGAAGAGCAGTGTCCCTCTAAGGCACCCCGTGGATATCTTTTGTGGTCTAAAATTCATTCCAGGTTGTGACTGTATCTGTCATTTCTGCTCCCGCATATTTCCCCTTTCCCATCACTTCCACTTGCTGACCATGCAACTAGCCACCTTTTGGTTCTGCTGTCTAAAGGTTTACTCCTGTCTCCTACAGTTCTAACATGAAGCAGTTCTATCGGTGGGAAGTCCTGAGAACTGTACTTCATCAGAGGCAGTGTGTGCTGAGCTCAGGCATCCAGACAAGATGGACATATAACAGCTAGTTCTGACTGAGTAAAAAGTGGGTTAAATGCTCGATTTCAGGAAGGGTATTTTGATTCAATAGACTCCACCTTGAGCCATTTTGTTCTTTTGGTGGAAGTTAATTTCTTTCTAGGCAGCTATCACTATGTATAGAACAGCTTGAATTTTGGACATCAATGCACTTGAAGAAGAGGAAAGTTTTATCCTATGTGGAAAGCTACCTACTTGTACTAGGTGGCTAAACAAAACCAGTAAGAACTGAGACTCTGACCCTGAGATTTATCTTTGTATAGATTAATCATCTTCCTGTCATGGGATGATGCTGATGTGGTTTGTTATAACTTGTGGCAGATGAGGCAGAGGCACAGTTGCAGGACTTCTTTGGGAGAAAGGATAGAGTCAGTGCCAATATAGTCTAATCAGAGTGATTCACACTGGCCTTCTAGAAGTTGAGTTCTTCAATTCCTTCCACTTATTATTAATCTTCAATCCAGCAATAGGATTGGACTATTTTCTTATGTTCTGGGTCCAGACAGATGTCTACAGAGTATGTATATTCCTTTTGAGAGTTGTAAGCTGTTTTACAGAAGGTGACCTCCTTTGAGTAATGGGTTTCTCTTACCTGCTGTTCACAGGTAAGGCACTGTAGGACTGGTAGACACTTCTGACTCCTAAGAGAAAGGTGACCCTCAGGAAAGCTGTCTCTTTGCTGTCAGCATAGGGGAGTCTGTAATAATGCAATGTGATCTGAGAAGGGGTGGGTGGGTACAACAGTAGCTTTAACATAATAAAAAGAGTGACATCACTGTTTTTCTGTCTGGCTTTGTAAGTAAACTCCTCTAGCATCTGGGCTCCTCAAAGCACACTTACTTTCTGCAAAATCCAGGAAAAGAGACAGAGTGTTTTCCGTAAGGATGTGGAATAGCTGCCGAACTTCCTCTAATTTTCTGGAAAGGGTTGGGAAGCCCAGTAGTGCAATGTTTCCCAGAGGTGATGTAATTCAATGTGTCATTAACTCAGGGCAGTTCTTAGATGACCCAATCCACCCATTAGCAAGAAAAACAAGGATAGATCATACTGCATCTGGTACAGAAAATTTATGTTATTGAAGATATGTAATTGTATGAAGGTTACAGAAGTTGGTGATTTTTATTTTGTAATTTAAAATAACATCACAATCTTAAGGGCAGGGATTTGCTTTACTTAATTACTTTTATTTTTTAAAGGAAATACAATTTTCAAATGAGTTTTAAAGCATTTTAGTAAGTTGGCAAGTCTTGAAAGGTAGCGATGCAGTGTCCACCAAGTTACACCATAGTGTTGACAAGAAGTTAAGAGATGATAAATTCCAGTGCCATCTGACACAAACACTTCAATTAAATGCAACTGGGAATTAACATGCTTGTTTGAGAATATTTATAATTACATTAGGGAAAGCATAAAAAATGCCAGTGCCAATGACTCTTCACAGAGGTAGCCTCAATGGAGCAGCCCTTAGACAGAGAAGGGGTAACGCATCCGTTCACAAACCAGATTTTTTTTCTTAGATATATTCACTAGGGTTCATTAACTCAAAGGGTGATTCAGTGGAAACATCTACGGTACTGGTGTCCATGTCAGCATTAGTGGCACAGTTTCCTGTTAGAGCCCTGAGAGAAACAGCCTCTTCTAGGACACAACTCATCTCCTTTGAATGAGGTGCTACACAGCCTCTTTCTTCGCACTCACTGTAAAGACTGTCCAGACAACAAACTCAGACATAGGTTGCCCAACATCTGAGGTCAGATGAGATACATTCTGCCTAGGATACCTAGAAGCATTGCTAGGACCAGACTGGGACAAACCATGCCATTTCCAAGGCATGCATAGCACTTTGGGCAGCAGATCAGCTCCACTGCCTGCAATTTCTCTCCTAAACGACCTGGAAATCTGTCTAGTTGCTACCTCAGGTGCAAAGGGTGGCAGCTTGCTCCTGAGTAAGTTGGCTCACCAGCACTTAGCTTTGCATTACGTCCAGGCTCTTACCTTTTCCTTCCTTTGGCAGAAGCAGCACAGTTTGTTTCATTGTCACTTAGTAAAAAGAATACTGCTTTTGGGAAAGGGATATCTTGATCATAGACAGGCACGTTTAGTGATCCTTATTGCATGTCACTAACCCTCATGGAACGTCCTCAGTACTACATATCCCTGCTGTGAAAGCCACACAGGGGTGTTGAACAGTTTGGAGGAGTCAGCCTCTTTTCTACTTGGGAAGCAATAAAAAGATATGCTCAGTCTGTAGTGAAGAGGTGCAATAGTATGGATCTGGTGGCTCACTCTTACCCCAGTTCACACCCTCTTAGCAGAGCAGGGAACAAGTAGATCTTACTCTTACTCCTCTGCCTCCTTCCCTGTTCTGCCCAACAATGCATGAAAGAGGTGTGCAAGTGAAATCTCATCTAATTCCTGGAGTCTGGAGGACCTGAACCACATGCCTGAATTGAGGAATTGTCATTCCTCAGTTTGTCATTCAGGACACCTTGCTCCCCAAAGGTGGAACCTAAGACTGCAATTTTTGCTTGCACCACCCTGTGACAAAAACCTGTCTGTATAACCAACCCTGCAGCAGCAGGAGTATTTAAAGCACCAGCTTAACTGATCTAATTATGGGCATCTTTATCAGAAAAATATCTTGTTGCTGCCACAGTAATAATTATTCGAACTTAAGAGAAAGCTTAGTTTATAAACATATTTCACACTGAAGAGCTGCTCTCCAAAGTAACTTGAATCAGCTGGTATCATGCACATTATCTATGTAAAATATCAACCCACTGACAGTCATAATTACCGAGTTTGTATAACACAGAGGATAAGTTATATTCCCGTGTGAATCCTGAAATGACAGTTTGTCTTCATTGAGCCTGTGGTTTCCCTTGCCAGGCTCACCCTGTGAAGTGGTTACATGTGCAGGATGACAGGCATGGAGGTGCCCCACTGTAGTGGGTGAAGTGGAGGGTACCTGAGGTCTAACCACAGAGATTCGATACAGCTTAGTGGTTGCTTTTTTAAACACTCTTTGCCCAATTCCTCAAGGGGAGTACTGTGTCAAACCAGTGATGAACGGCTGCTATGGAGCCTCACAAACTCCCTGTCACAGCCCTGATGTGAGGTGCATACACCTGGAGTGCATGTCAGGTCAATGTGTTAGACCCACAGCAACTCCTGGCCAAACAGGTGACCCTGAGGGGTTTTATAAAAAAGTGGAAATGCAGATATCTTCAGAAAAATTAAAATATGCAGTTCTTCACACTTCAAAAATGAGTTTAATGAGAAGTAGCATCTAGATACATCAGTGACTATTGACATAAAATGCAGAGGATGTTTTCCATCTCAAAACTGTAACTTGATGTCTGCACCAAGAGCATACTCATGGGGAGTGGTACTGCACAGATCCTATTTCTCACATCTCTTCCCTCAGTGTGCGCTACCAGCACCTGCTGGAAGCAGAAAGCCTTCATTTCACCTCTGTCCGTATGGCCATACATCAGTTCTGGTGTAGCCTTTTTCCATAAGGCAATGACATCTCCAAAGGTGTTTTAACTTGAGTGCTGTACTAGCACACTGTCAAAGAATTTATCAGATGTGCTTGGCAGAATGACACACCTAATGTGCTGCTTCTTTCCACTTGGTAAATTAACTTTGAGTATCATGTAGTCCATAAAAAAGGTCTGGTATTCTGTGGGCCTTCTGATTTTCTCCATTCACTGTGTAAAACATAGTGATATATGCCTACACAGCTAATTAGATAGGTAACACTATTTACAACACAAACAACGTTCAATTTGTTTTATCCAAGCTGAGATAATCAAATAAAGGCCTATCATAATACTTGCATCTCATAGGATAGACAAGATACAGGAAGATGTAGTAAGGAAAACATGTCTTCGTGATGTTGACTTTTCTGACTAAAATGTTGTGAAAGCTTGCTTGATTACTCCACTCCCAGCTTAAGGCCAAGTTAATTACAGCATTGAAATAATACTGAATTTCAAAGCAACATTTCTTTAAAAGTTCAAAAGTTAATGCTGAATAAATCAACAATTGTTTATGGAAAAAACAACAAAAAACAGAAATAATACAGGGCTGGTTTATTAAGTCTCTTCCAATTGTCCAAGTCCTCTGTGCACCAATACCAGATCTCAAAGGAGAACAACAGGAAACCGAAAGGCACCTTTTGGAATGGCTTACTGATTTGAATGACTCAGGATCTTTGAAATTTATGATCATGTTCACCTCTGCAGGCATCAGGTTAATTTGAAAAAAACACATCCTAAATCTTCCTCCCACTCAAATGTAGAACTCACTGCCAGAGTGTCATGGAAATACGAACAAGAACAATTAGGAGGAGAAAAATTTCACCAAATGGTAATTCACACCAAGATGCAGATACAACTTCTGAGTCAAAAATTTTAGGAGTCACACATTGATGAGAGCTGGAAGAATGGTGATGGTAACACTGAATACTTGTTGTTTTCTTTAGTGTCCACTGTTAGTCACTGCTGAGGGTCAGACAACACAGACTTTTGGTCTTACTCATAGACGCTCAAATTTTATTACTAGAATTTTTTTATGTTTCCATCAAATTAACTACAACTTTCTGAAATTTAGAAACAATTTTATTGCTTTCCCCTGCTTTTTAATTTTTTTTTTTTTTCCCTACAAGTCTGATTTCTGACCTTCATGAAGACATAGATATGAATGTGCCCATAACTCCATGGATAGCAGCAGTCTGGCAAAACACCTATTCCAGGACCACCTGCAGGTTTCTTTCTGCCTTGCCAGTTTTAGGATTTTACCTTCTCTGATAAGTCATGCCTATGCTAAAGACCTGTGCTGGTAGGTAGGTAGTTCAGCATATCCCAGAGGAGTAAAATTCACCTCTCAGGATGGGCAGAGCCAGCACAGTTACAGCATATCCAGGAACTCCTGCTGTTTCTGTGCCTCCTGTAGTGAGCTAATTTTTTTTTTTTTTTTTTTTTTTAATTGAAGGCTGCTTTATGTTATAGCTCAGTCTCCAAGCTGGTGTGGGTCAGCACATGTCCATCAAGTTTAATGGGGACAGAAAGACGGGGCTCATTTGCTCCATTCATTGAAGCAAAGCTTAGGATCACCTTCATGAATAACCAGTGGGCAGGTTTGCAGCCTTCGTTGTTTCCTTAACAAACCATTCAGTATGGCCAAATTTTGTCATCCTTGGTAACTATTTGGCTGTCATTGCTGCTGCAACCGATTCCTCGGAAAGCTCAAGAACAGTATCTACCTGCCAGGAAGAAAGGGAGGGGAGCATTTCCCAAGAAGCTGCAGCTGTTTGTCCCTCCCATAGGGAAATGGGGAGCTGGAGGTGTCCAGGGCATGGCTGAGGACATAATTCCCAATAAAGGGCTTGAAGAGCTAAGAAGAAGACAAATCTGGCATTTTAACCTAGGCTAGCTGAAAGAGGAGCTTGTTTGTCTGTTTCTTTCTTTTAAAAAATACAGATGCTTTCCTGGTACCAGCTGCTTGCTTGGGTTTGTAGCCAGCCTCCTTGCCACACCACTCTGCCATTACCAGCCCTGCTCCTGGGAGGGGCCTTTGCCAAATCTCAGAGCCATAGCCAAGGCTTCTACATTTTCCTGGCCAGGCTCGTTCTGGGAAATCCAGCAGGCACTGCATGTCCCATTCGCGTGGGTGGGAAGAAACTGGAGCTCGGAAACAACCCGCCCCAGCCAAATGCTGACAGGAAGAGCCCCCGCCACCCGTGGCCCACCACCCCACATCCCACAGACAAGGCAAATCTCCTGGATTTACAAATTCTGCCTGGGTCACTGCTAGTGGGGAGAGACAGCTGAAAGGGGCCGGGGAAGAGAAAAATAGGGAATTAAAAATGTAGCATAGACCAGACTGGCAGAAAGGTATGTCTGCGTGGCTTTGAACAAGGATCAAGCAGAATTTTTGCTTAGAGAACAGGAGAGTTCTGCTTTGTTATGAACATGTTACCAAAAACATTAACTTAAATGTGTGGTAGGAGATCACAAAACTGGCAACTCCCTGTCCAGCTGAAGGGTGTAGTTTTGTGTTACTGGGACAACTGCTGCCCCTTTTAAAACAGTGTCCTCTGAGTCATCGTGCTCACTGGAATGAAGATTTAATTTGAAGCATTCTGCTGGAAATCCTAATCATAAGTGTACATGGTCACTCTCACTTTTTCTGAAACACAAGATATGTTTAAGCATTTTCTGCCAAATGTAAGAGCTTTCAGAGAGGAAGCTTTCACTCCAGAGTGCCCTACAGCTGAGGCTGGCACATCACCCAAGAGACAATGCCCGGCCTCAACCAAGCAGAAGGACCAAGGCACTACTCACTGGGCTGTTGAGTTGGATGTAGTCACCACATGCCTGGATTTTGTGTGGGTACCGACGGGAAGGAGAAGTGATGCAGAGAGTAATATTCTTTATTTTGTAAGGATGTGCAGACAGACATCCTTGATGTGATGGCTCCAAGCTAAAGCCTGATGGAGCTATCACAACTCAAATGGCTTTATGCACATCCTTCAGCTGTGTGAAACATCTTCAGCAACTCAGGAACATTCTGCAAACCTCATTTATTTTCAGATTCAGATGGCAGACAAGAGACGGATAATCTCAATTTGGGGTTTACAATGTTAGCTAAATCCCAAAGTCTCTTTGGGAATGAAGCTGTTTATGTCCCTTGGAGCACAGATATGGCTGCCACATGCACTTAATATTTTTCTATACTACTTTTCCATTTAAACATAGTCAGTTCTGTACCACTGTCCCCTTAAGCAGGCACACTGCTGTGAAGTCGGCACTTTGAGCCAGAGTTGCGCAAGCAGCACTCCAAAGCTGGAGTGACCAGGGTGAAACTGTACTGTAACTTCTGCTTTCCTCATGCTAATAGCTATGAGAGAAGAGACAAAGAACCCCCTGTGCTGAGCTATTTAGTGCTTTTCCAGCAATGTAGCCACCCACTTTGCACAATCCAGGGTGTTCAGAGCCAAGGAATCTGGGATCCATCTGGCTCTGGTCAGAACTTTCCAAAGGTGTAGTTCCCCACATACTCCGTTTCCCGTTCTCCCAAAAGTCAGATGGTGGTGGTCAAAACACACACACACACTTGCTTCAGGAGGCAGTGCAGTGTGTTGCAGAGATGTGGACTCAGGCTGCATTCCCCAGCAGGGTGTCCCAGGCACCTTATCCTATGCACAGCCCCTTTTCCCTAGGTAAAGGCCCACACATGGTATCAGTAGGGTTATAGCCTCCCCATTTTCATTGAAGCTAATAAAACCAATGTAAAAGAGAGAAAGCATTAACAGTTTCCTTGGAGTAGGAGAATGGTCGGCACCTGAATGATTAGCAGAGCAATTTTAGATTGGGCAAGAGGAGGATCCTCTAACCATCTATTAGTGTTTTCTTTGGAAAAGCTTGGGGTTTCATTGTCAAGAATGATTTAGTATGATAAGTTACAGTGTTAAAAACCATGCACAGGAACAGATGAATAACTGTATACTGCCTGCTCAACCATGCTGAGACTAAAGTCAAATATTTGAGGTTTGCCACAAACCAAGATGAAGCTTATTTACACTAACAAAGGGCACCCAAGGAACAGCGGTGGCCTTAAGTATGCACCATGTGTTTATCAATACCAGATATTTACCTTAACTTTTATATTTGGAGAGTGGCTTTCCACATGCTCAGATTCATGACCTACATGGTTAGCTTTGTCTTGTCTTGCTGCTGTACAGGACATGCAGTGTATTGTACAAAGAGACCAGGCTCAGAAAAAAAAACATGTGCAGCACAAAATAATACCCCCGAGTATTCATGGAAACCATCCTCCTCTATTATATCCCAGACCATAAGACTCCAGATCTTTCTGCCCTTGGTAAATTCTCACAAAACCTTCCAGCTATTAACTATAAATTACTTTCTTTCTCAAGGACGCTTTTATTCAGAGAAAAGATATTTCATTGCAAACAAAGTGGAGTGAGCTTCCCTCATATCATGTCCTTTGGCAGCTCCCACAGCCCCTTGATAGCACGCTCTGGTGGTCATGAGGGAGGGGTTCCTAAGACCCCATGCTGGGCCAAGCACAGCCAGCTCTGGAGACACATAAGACAACATGGTCTCCTGCGGGCTCAGAGCAACGGTGGCTTCTCTATGCAGTGAGACCTGGAGAACCAAGTGGGAAGAGGAAAGGGGCAGCATCCACAGTGAATCTACCAGGGTAGAGAAAAGAACTCATTGCTCCTCACCTGGCCCTCCTCCTAGGGGACATGGAGAACAGCGCACTGTGTCATGTTCCTTTAGGACAGCTTTTATACTCAGAACTTGTTAGTTCCCCACCCCACTGAAGAGCCCAGGTCTTTCCATCTTGCTTCATGTTTGCTAAATCACTAATTATGCATGTCATCCTTTCCGTAGACTCTCTCCATCTCCCCTGATTCAACAAGGAGGGTGTGAGTGTTGCTTTGATGATACACAAGGATCCAAACCAGACAACCTGGCAAAGGACAGCAGGTCGGGAAAGAAGGAGGCTCACCTGGCTATCATTAAGAAGGAATAAAAAAATCCCTTATTTCCCCTGAACAGGGAAAAACCTGAGGACAGAGCACCTGAGATGTCCTCAGACCTGTCTGCAAACTGTTCTCTACTCGGCAAGTCATTCATCGAGGGTCCCTGTGACTGCCTGAGTCACAGAAAGGTGCTCAAGAAGGTTGCATTAGCAGACCCTAAAACCTCCATCAGGCAATCTTTTTTCACCCACATGTCCATAGACAAGGGTCTATTTTCAGCTGTATTGGGTTCCTGAGTCGCACTGCACAGAGCGGGTTATTAAAACATGATGGAGAGATGATCATTTGTTTCTCATCAATATTTATGCAGCTTAAGTTCATCTAGTACAAAACACTGTACTGAGGCAAGCTTAAGTGTGACAAGGCATCTCTGGCAGAATATTATCTACCTGAGTCTTGAAAACATTTTGGGAAGGAATTCCACAATTTTCCTAGATAATCAGCTCTTCCATTTCCCTAGCACTTTCTTGGTTTTGTTTTTCTCTCCTTTTTTTTTTTTTTTTTTTTTTTTTTTTTTTAATAAAGGATGAACAACAACCAACAATAAGTAAAATACATTATGTTTGCCTCATGTTGAGATTTTTTTTTTTACTTCGCTATGTGGATGTGAAGAAAATTGATTGCTATCCTATAACAGCCTTTAAATATTCAAAGACTTTATATAGCCTTCCCCAACCTTTGTCCTTGACTAAGCCCCCTACTTCTTTTAATCTTTCCTAAAAGACTGTGGGGTTTTTTTAAATTTATTATTGTTCTTGTAGCTCTCCTCTGGTCTCTCCCTAATTTGTGTACATCCCCAGGCACTGAGGGCATTTGCATTATCCACTCTGATCTCCTGAACAGCAGTTCTTCCTCCTTTCTAGATTGATTATTAAAAGCATTTTTCTGTATTATGTTGTCTTTGAAACTCAATGTGAAATTCCAAAATGAGAATAACAAGCACCACCAATAACACGTTTGAATAATGGACTTACTTGCAGAAAAGTCAAAGCATCCCAAAGCAGTCCTACCTTGCCTGGGCCCACAGTTGCCCCTGGCTGGAAACAGCTCCACCTGGAACAACAAGGTATCTCCAAGGCTCCAAGCTTCAGAAGAAAAAAAAAAAAAAAACCCAAAAAACCCCCAAAATGAAACAAAATTAAACAAAACACAGAAAACAGAAGCTTGATAAGGAATTTTTCATCCCTTAACAAGACTACCTGAGATTTTGGATACCTCAGACCTTCTGATTCCTGAGAGATCAATTACCTGTTTTCACTTGTTTAGCATGAAATACAAATAACGACAAAGAGATTATGATGTCCAAATTTCAGTTGAAGTAAATCAGTAGAAGTGTCATAAATCAGCTCAGTATATCTTGTGACTGAGAGTGATCACCAAGGGGAGACTGACACCACCAACAGTTCTGTGCTCCATCTGAGGAGGTCTGTTTGGGAAACTACAGGACCACCACTACCACTACTTCTACTACTTTTTCTCTCTTTTTTTTTTCTCCTGACACGGCACAAAAGAGAGGTGTTGGGCCTTTTCTGCCACACAGGAAGGAGTGATCTGATGCTCAGAGTGGTTTTTGGTGCAGAAACCCACAATTCCATTGGGCAAGATCTTTCCCCATCGAGTGGAAGCCATGGGATGTCTCTTCTCTTTATCAGAGGCACAAGGATGTTTCCCCTTTTCATTCATCCATGAGAAAATATTTGATGTGAAATAATGAATGTGGGTTTCTGCTTTAATCTGCAAAATCAGATGCTGTTTATTTTCCAGAGAACTCTTGGAAATTAAAAGAGATGGGAATATAAAAAGAATGCCAAAATTAATTAAATGGAAAGCTCAGCTGTTGAGTACTGCACAGTTAAACTTCCTGGATAGCCTTAGAGACCTGCAAGCCAAACATGGGACATCATTGCTCCAGACATATTAAACAGTCATTAAGTTCCCTGTGTGAGAGAAAATGATTAGGTGTTGCTCATTGCACCGTGTAAGAAATGACTTGTATAACCAGAGGTTAGCTGCCAAAAGCAAAATCCCACAGTGTAGAAACAGAGCAGGTTCTACACTTATGCAGGTAACATAAATGAATGTGTGTGGCACAGCCTCCCCTCTCACCCCAGAGCTCCTCCAACTACAGCCTCCCCCAGGTCTGCCCCTCTTCCCTCAAAGCTTGGCACTGCTGCCTGCTGATGTTGGTGTCCCACTTTTGGTCCTGTGCAGGCTCTGTGAGAGTACAGGCTATCTGGGGAGTTCTTCTTGCAAAGTATTTTCACAGTAGTGAAGTTTGACTGATGTGGGGATGATGTGCCTGGAACTATAATATTTCACATGTTGGCTGTTTATGTTATCTCAGGGTTGATGGATCGCTTGTAAAATATGAGAACTTCCAAACACATTCGTGAATTGTGGGTTCCATTGAAGGCAATGGCAGAAGTCCCTTGACTTTACTGAAAGTAGGGTGTTGCCCAAGAATTGAGAAGGCATGTGGGAAGAGAAGGCAAATTCTTGTCCCTGACTATAGACTGTAGAAGCAAAATGGATGGTAACTTCAGTTTATCTTGTCTAAAAATTGCATTGACCAACTTCACTGCAGAGCATGGGGAACTGAGGATGCATGACACAAGACAGGCTATGCTTTCTGTCTGCACATCCAGAACACATTTAAGAGCAAAGGGAGAGAAATTACAGATATTACCACATCCTGGCTTTTAATACTGCTATTGGAAAACCTGAAAATTTTCTAAAACTTACTACTACTGGAGAGATCATTGGTCTCCACCAGAGTAGAACTGAAGCTCCTTAGTCCAATCTTTAGCATCTAGCTATAATGCTTGGCTAAAGCTAAATTTACTTAGCCTATCTTCCCCATGGAGGAGCACATCAGGACTGAGAAAGTGAAGGCAAAGCAAAGTGCATCCTGATGACACTAGGCCTTGCCAGCCTATATGTAATGGGCAATATGAGACTTTCCCAGTTGATAAATAAGCTGGCAGAGCAGACCCATGGCTGCTTGAACTTGTAGGGGCAGATGGTTCAGACCTCAGGATCAGCATCTGAGTCAGTAAGGCAGTGTACGGCTGTGCACAGCCAAGGAGTTTTTGACTACTGTAACTCTGCCAAACATCCTTGTTCCTTTATAAAGTGCTTTACTGTGTGTGAGCGGGGTTTGCATAAAGTCCTCTCTCATCCTGGAATTGAGGTGCCCTGGAGAAACGGCATGAATACTACATGCTCAAAAATACATTACATAACATGTTTATTATTTACCTTGTTTTCAGTTAATTGGGTTTTTGAGTGGACTAGAAAGCACTACAGACTTTCAGATACTGGCATTGTCTAGCACACTGTATTAAAACCCCAGGGCAGATCTAATTGGCTTGTGGTTGCAGATATGTTGTAACTGACTTGGCTTGAAGTTTTGCTGGCCACTTCATTTAGATTCATCTTTATTTGCTGCTTTAAAAGAGGAAGAAGGTATCCAGATTTCTTGGGTGAGGTCAGTCTGAGGTTTCTTTCCAGATACAGGGGACATTTTCTCATGAGTCCTTCAAAAATGAGCTGAAACACTAAAAGCACTTCAGATCATGAAGCATTAATTCATAGGAGTTTGTTCTCTTGAACTATCTATTTAAAAGGTGAATAATTTCAGTATTTAATCTCTTAGACCAAACCTTACATGTCATCTCATGGAATTTATGCTTCTGGCTGTTGTCAGGTTTGCCTTACAGCAGGACAGTCCATCCACCAAAGGGTAGGAAATGGTAGAAAATAAGTTGTGTTTCAATATGCACCTTGTCTAAACATAGTTTTTGTACGTGTACAATTATTTCAATTGGTGATATGACCTCTTTCTCGTACAGTGCTAGGTCTGTGACATTACAGGTGGGAGACCCACATCAGTACATAGGTAAGACATAAACAGTAGCCCTGTGTGTGCCTCTGCCCCCATATATCAGCATTTCAGTGTGGTCCTTCTGCCATCCACTTCTGTACAAAATTAGCCCTAATTAGAGCAGCACAAGGCTTGGTGGGGATCCAGTTATACCAAAATGAAAATGCCTTTTTGTGGTAAAATACACTGTGCTTTCTCTGTAAGAATTACTAAGGTTTGTATACACATCTTTATAGCTGCATGATTGCATCCACACCAAGGAGTGGGGGAAAGGTAGAGATTGGTTTACTCTAATTATACTAGTGAGGTTAGAGAAGTACAGCCTTTCTGTATAGGGAAGGCCTTAAGGTCAAGGAATAAATGTCTAATGAGTGGTGACCTCTGAGAGCTGGTAGGTGAATTATGGCTTCTGATAATGAAGGTTTTCTCTGGATATAGCAGTCACGACATAGACATTTAGGAATGCAGAAACATGGCAATTTCAGGAGAACAATATAATGGGAAAACCTTGTTTTTCCATGTAATTCTGGGTGTTCTTGGGAATTCAGGACTGGGAAGTGCGTTGTGTTTTGGCAAGCCTGGAACCCCTCTACCTCAGGCAACGTACCCTATAACCTTTCTCATAACTGACCGAGCTATATTCTGAAACTGCTTACCTAGGGAGGGAGGAATAGTACTCTACATTTCACCTCCTGGGAGGCTGACAGATACTTGCATTGACATTTCAGTTTGGCAGCACAAAAGCTGAGTAATGCAGCAGAGTACAGCATCAGTGCCAGGAGTCTAACATGCTCAGCTGGAAAGCTAGTAACAAAAAGGCAGGGTTGGTTTTTAAAAAAAAAAAATTAACTAGTAGAGTTTGTCTCCCAGAAAAAACTGTGTTCCTAATTCTCTTAGGAAAATCCTAACACTGGCTGTTGCAAAACTTACATGTCTGCCTCCAGGGCTGGCACCTTAGTCATTCAGAAAACATCCCCAGTCTCATGCAGACACTGAGAGGTTAAGTGTCCCTGGCAGCTAATGAAAGAACTGAGCCATGGATGATGACCATACTGACCAAGTATGGGAAACCCAGAGGTTTCCACAGCTTGTGAACCTGTAATTGCATTTCCCAAAATGTTGATTAACACCCACTGTGCAAAGAAAGAAATTCTTTCATCTGGGTTCTCCATGCAGAACCCACCCAGGGACAGAGTGTGGGGAAGCAAGAATACAGTGCTGAAGTTATGCCCACACAGCGAGCCCCTCTCCTGTGACTCACCTAGATGAGAAGCTGCAAACAGAGATCTGCACACACGTCTAGCAGGGGGCAGCCTGTTCCCCAGCCCCACGACTTCCCCATCTGATCCCCATTCCAGGGATGGGGAGCAGGCACCTGGCATCCCCTCTTGCATGCCTCCCCCTCCCGAGACTGAGGGGAAATTCAGAGAGACCACTCAGCAACCACACTGCTCTTTTTCCCACATGAGCAAGAGAAGCATTGACATTTGGGGCATTTAAATTATCAGCTGCAACAAATATCTACATTTAGTCCTCAGTGAGATGGATGGGGCAGATCGCATGCCAGAGGACTGATTTTCCAGGTTCTGTGCATAAGCTTTGTGCAACAGTATGTAGGGATATAAAGATTTTCCAATTCAAGGTGGTTGAGAGTCTTGCGAGAGGCACCAGGGTTAGATCTAGACCTTGAGCTCTGCTCCTTTCTCTGACTCTTCAAAGCCACTCCAATCCTGTCACCAGAAAGTCTCTCAATGGCAACAGGATGAAAATCTGACAAAAAGCCACAGAAACCTTCAGCTCACTTCTTCTGTACCCTGGCAACGTCTCCAGCCATATTTGAAGACCACAGATGCAGAGCCAACAAAAACAAACACCGCTTGGTGCCTCCACTGGACACTCTTCTCATGGGACAGTTTTGTCAGGTTGGCTCAACATTGAGCACAAGCCTCCACTCTATCAGACTTAATCAGCTTCCTTTCCCGTGCCCTCCCATCATCACCTTCCTCAGAGAAGACCCAGAGGGAGTAATAATCTCTACAACAACTTGGATAATTTATTCAAACTTCCCCTCTTCCAGAGATAGACAAACTTCCTTGGCTTGGAGCCAAAAATCACAACTATTTCAAGGCTTTTCTCCCCTCTCTCCCTCCCTCCTAGTCTCTAAGTATCCTCCTCTGGCACCAGAGGCAGCTGAGCTGAGGGTCAGCACTCAGAGACACTCAGATGCTTCCAGAGGTGACAGGAGCTCATCAGAAGTCAGGTCCCACCATCCATTTGGAAATAAACAGTTGGTCTTTTTGTCCAGGCTATTTTCATGCATATCAGCAGAAGAGCAGCCAATGAATTGCAGGTGGCCAGGCAAGTCCCATGAAGGCCTAGTGGCTGGGCTAAGCACTGCTCATCTGATTTTTAGCTGAACTTACCTGTCTGAAAATCAGACTATGGTTTCAGAAAAGGTTACTCAAATCCCGAACCGAAACAGAACAACACCTCTTATTTTACTTCAATCCACTTCGCTTTAATTATTCAAGTTGTCAGAATCCCCTGATTTCTCTGCATGTGTATCTCCATCTCTTCCTAACCTGCCTGACATGTCTAAATAGCTGTAGCAGTACAAACATAAGAGCTGACGAGTAAGGAAGGAAACTTGAAAGGGGTGATATTTTTTCAATTAACTTGAATTCCAGCCTGTTACTTCCTGTCTTAGTCTAAACCCATATCTAAAATCTAATCTGGTAACTCTACCCTTAGTGACCAGTTCATATAGAGGACTGCACAATATGCCCCTTCTGCAAGGACGATTTGGGAAGTCATGTTAACTCCCTATGGCTGCAGATGAGATGTCCACTGGAGACACCATTGGTGAATTTGGTTTCATACTCTTGGTGGATCATCATGTTTAAGACAAACATTTGAGTGGGATACTAGCATTGCACAATACCAGAAGGGAACGAATGGCTCTCCCTTCTCCTTGATCCCATAGAGTCTTCCTACCTACCAACACAATCCAGCCTATCTTCCCTGATTCCTTTTTACCCTGTGATCCCACCATTTGGACCTATATCTCATCAAGCCCTATGCTCTGCAGGCCTTCCACAGACTTGTTGCTGCTGCAGCATGGCGCCATGACCTTTCCCACCTGGGACCTAGAGCATGCATTGCATAGACCAGGTCCTGTTTCTGCCTAGAGTCAGCTCCGACTAAATACTTGAAAACAACTGTCTTTTCCCCATCACTCACACAGCATATCATCACTGACCAACAGCAAAAATTGGATGAGAAAGGTGCTGAGTGCTATCAGGATAATGCTGTTAAATAAAGTACACAATTGTTCTTGGCATCGCACTCCTCATCTCCTTCCTTCCTCTGCAAGTGCCAGAAGAGTAGCATGGACATGCCAGAGCAGTTAATGGTGAGCAGGTAATGCCTGCAGGAGATTAAGTGTCTTTTCAAAGCTGTTTGAAGTCAGTGGAAAGACTTTACATTAACTTAAGGTTCTTGGAACAGTCCCTATAAGAAGCTGTTATGTGTGGGACACTTATATAGTTTAAAATTAAAGATTATAACAGCTCATAGACAACTTAGTGTCCTGGATCTGAAAAGCGTGTTTTGCTGTTTTGTTTTTTTTTTTAATTATCTGAAACTGAAATTTTTGGATTAATAATGTCTATTTAGAAGAGTTCATAAATATGCATTTAATTGCTAAACCACTGATGTCTATATAGTGATAAACACTCTACCAGTTTAATAATGTACATTTTAAAAGCTTCCTATCACCAGTATTTACACTGCAGGGTCAATAATTATGTGTAATTCATGCCTCTCATTGCAGGATTTTTTTCAAAACAAGTACCAGCAAGATTGTTTTGCTAAATCTTTATATATTAAATTCAGCTACAGGGATACCTTGGCTAAGTTACAGAGGATAAGATTGCCTAAAAAAGCTACACATCAGTTAGGCTGAACTGGGCTTAACAGCTTAAAATAAAAGCTTAACCAGTTAGATCATCTTAAAAAAATCTTTTCTCATGCATGTTGTTAGAGTAAGGATCTCCTGGCCACAAGAAGTTATTGAGGTCAAGAGCTTAACATGAAGGAGAAGGACATCAGATAGTTTCATATGAGTAACAAGAACATGTGGAGTTATAATAGCATGAGCTACAGAGACTATCATCAGAGAGATGAGGTATTGCAGTAGACATCTGTAGGGAACATACATCTACCCAAGGAAAGGGAATTTTGAGGGCAGAGAAAACTGTCATATTTGCCTGATGTAAAGTTGTCTGGAACTTCACCTTTAAGATTAATGCCTCCCTTTCTCTGAGCCCCCCAACTAACAAGCCTAAGGAGTTGATTAGCTGTGGTATGTCCCAATTTTCAGTGCAGAGCACCTGAACACTACACCTTTTTTTTTACAAAATTTATTGCATATCTACCCAAACTTGCTTCTCCGTCTGTCCTATGGGTGTTTTTTCCCTGTGCCTTTCTCCTCCTTTTCTAGGCCTTTTTCTCACAGTGTCACTACTCCTGCATGTAACACCAGGCCAGCATGCCCAGGAACCAAATTTGCAACCCCATAGGTATTTGATCCAACACTTAAGCAACGTGATTTCTCTCATGATAGCTTTTGTTTATTCAGGCAAGCAGAAGATGGTTGTGATTCAGTCGGGCTTGGCAGTAAACATTCAACAGTCTAAGTGATAAGAATCAATGTGTCTCCAAATGAAGAAAACTCCTGTCTAAAGCCTGAACCTTACAAAGAGAGGTCAATAAGGGAGGGCTTTTACATTTTGTCTGCATGTGTCAGGATCCAGAAGAGAAGATCCCCTTATGGGTTGTTCATCCAACAGGCTCCCTGTCTCTTTGGATTGCCTGAGACATGTAAAGAGGACAACTGGCTTTGGGGCATCCTAACCCTACATAAGTGCCTCAGCAGGAGGTATGTCGCTTCACCTGCTGCCTCCATGATGGGGTGTTTTGGGGGCAGGGGCAGCCACAGTCTGGATGACTTGAAATGGAAATCAAAACTCTGCCCCTCTGTGATACCCACCTTTCTGACAGATACTAGATTCAGTCCAACAAAACTCTTAAGATGTGACTCAGCTTTGAAAATGTTAGTAATCCTCGTAAAATCAGAGGGTCCAGCCATGACACCTAAAGAAATGTGCTTATTCAGGGACTTTACAGGATTAAAGATTTGCCTTGAAACATGTATGCATAAAAAGGCATAAATCAAAGTATGTGTTATGAAGGAATACTTATTTTACATCTTATGGCTTTTTTAAGGGCAGTTCACAACCCTTACTTTCTTGGATAGACTCTGCTTGACATATTTACTCTAGTCCTAGTTTATGAGAAGACTTTGCTTAGCAAATTCTGAATGTTTCTTCCCGTTATTCATTTAGTAACTGCAACCCTTCCACTATCGATTAGTGTGTTGCAATATAGGGTGTTAATCGACTTTGAACATTTAATTATGGTTTGTTTGAGCACAGCATTTTACAAGCACAGTGGTTCATCACATTGCTGGAACAAGTACAATACAGCATCTTTAAAATTATGCACAAATAATAGATTAGTTTCATCAGTACTTTTTCAGCAGCATTAATAAAATCTCTCAAGCATGCACAAAGCCAATGGCCAGGAGGACTCTCAGGAGGTCTTTCATACAGGATGCACATCTTTGTTACAAAATTCCTCAATGCCTTTTTGCTGTCTCCCTAATGACCAGTTAAATGGGCTCCCATGAGAATGCCTGAGTCAGAGCCAGCTTGAAAACTGCTGAGGAAACATCCTCTCTTACTGGAAATGATTTCCATCAAACTGCCATGTACCATATTTAGACTAACGGATCAGTAATGCCAAACAGAGGGAGCTAAGTTCACAGGGCTTGGGATTCTGCTCTATGTGAAAAGATATTGCCTTTGTCTGGCCACAGTTGCTTTAGGGCAGGCAGTCCAAGAGCTCTGTAATGCTCAGAAACAAATTCCAGCAGTGAACAGTTGCCACCAGTCAGAGTTGGAGTGGGACAGACAGTGTTCAGGAGCAACATCTGACTTTCTGGGGTCTTATTTGACCTGCCAATGAGATATCAGACACACCTTTTAATACCGAATTGTGGGAGAGGCAGTCTGGTCAGTCAGTCTGTGCTAACTACATGATTCAAATCTGAAGCACTATTTTCCTTTCTTATGTGGCAAATACATAACACAGAAAATTTATTTTCAGTCATGTGCTTCCCCCTTCAGTGAACACATACAACAAACCAGCAATTAATAGAGCATAGGGACTTCTAAGGTCACTGGAGAAAAGAAAACGCCTGGCCTGTGTTATGCAAGGAGTCTAACATAAATGTGCTTTTTTTTTTAATATGCTTTTCTTGCTTAGCTCAGTGTCTATTAAACAGATAACGGTAGTTGAAAGCAAACCACATGCAGGAAGTTTTCTTTGTTTTCATATAATAAAGATATTTGTTGAGTCTGGATTGCTTAGGTAGCTGTCTAAAGCCTTTTTATTTTTAGAACTAGTGAAAAATGTTTACCAAGGTCTGAAGGGAAAAGAGACTCCCTGTACCTCCTTGTGCTTATTCTTTGTATGCAGAAGACAGTATTTTCAAAAGGCCGCAGGTTTTCCCACTTGTGTTCCTGGGGTAGCTGTACTAGCTTTGATGGCATTTGGGGCAGATAAGAAAGTTTGAAAATCCCAGGGTAGAGGGGACAGGGCAGGAAAGGTGGTTGGGGAAAGCATGTTCAGGGCTCACTGGACCCCACTTCCCTCAAAGGCCTCAGACACTTTCTTGCTGTTCATTAACATCTATGAGTGCCTCAGTGAAGCAGGTTTCTCTTTGTCCTTCCCAGCTGCTAGTCCCATCAAGGGTTGTTACCTGGTGTTGCTAACAGCCACTGCATTAGCCCCAGTGAAGGAGCTCTCTTTGTCAGCTCCAGACAACTTCAGTGCTGCTCTCAAGCCACAGAGGTAGCAGTAAGATCCCAGTCACAGACATCTTCCTACTTCCCTCCTCCATCCCCAAAGACTAAGAATTACCCATTTTTATTTTCTTCCCTTCCAGGAATAACATTAATATTGCAAATTCAAGCATTCTGAAAACAGGGGCTGCTGTAATTAAGAAAATTTGTATTTTATTATGTAAGAGATGTCTAGGTCTGAGCAAGAGAGTCTGGGTTTGAAATTGGATTAGAAGTTCAGGTTGCTTAATACTAATAGGTGGGGAGGATCGCTCCCTACCCAGCTCCTTACCTAAAAAGGAAGACCTAAGTTTGAGTTCAGGTTAGGGTCCAGACAGATCTGGCATGTTCATTCTGTGATCTTTCCCATAGCAACTGTACTTTGCTGAATGAATGGAGGAGATCAGCTCTGGGCATGAACCAAGACAGTACAATAAAATAGAATGAAGTCTGAAGTACATCTGTTTTATATGCTGTAGAAGTTGGAAAGGATGAAGCCAATGAGCCAGGGGAACAGAGAAGCAGAAAAGCTTAGCTGATGACTTGGGGGAGCTGAATTCTGCTCTTGCCTCTACCACAGTGTGCCTGCATGATTTCAGGTCTAAGGATTTATCACAAGAAGTCATGCATTTCTCATTTTCTGCATGCCAAACCTAAGGCCTCATGGTCTGACTTGCCAAAATGTTGAAACTTATAACTTCAATAAAACTCAAATGGTGTCTGTTCTCAGATGTTAGCGTTAGTGTTAAGTAGACTGAAAAAAACCCCAAAATTCTCAGCCTCTTAGAAACGGAACATCCAAACTACTAGATATTCTGCAATTGTAAACCAAGGGTATTATACCCTCTCCTTTCAGGGCACTAGGAGTTAAAAATCATTCTTGTTTGTGGAATCCATGCACAGGCTACTGGTGTCTACCACAGGAAAAGCAATGAGGAAACTGATAGCCATATCTTCAGAGCATGCTTTGAACATTATGCAACAAGTAAAGCCTGGAATCACACATTAGGCAGAGAACAGAACTAAACTTGTCATTATTTGTATGCAGCCCATCCTGTGCACTGAAGGAAACAGAAGCTCAGTGGAAAAAATAGCATGCAGTGACTGAAGACTGTCATAAGGCAAGCACATAAAGGTTACAAATAACGGTTGCACAAGCATCCTCATCTCAGGCAATGGCTAATTTCTGAGAGCTTGACTTTGCAACCTTAATAATGTTCTTTTAACTTAAAAGGTTTTTTGTTTGTTTCTTTCTTTCAGTCATGCAAGCAGAATACCAACTAATTATTTGCTGAGTACATTCAAAGGAAGGAGATGATCCTGTCTGGCTAGATTTGTACTAATAAATAAAATGGAGACAAGGGTTGCTGTCTGTCCCACTGGCTAGGTGAACCATACACTACATCCATACTGTGAAATCTGCTCCTCCTCCATGCTCTCCCCACCCAACAAGGGTGATTACACCTGGACTGGGAAGCATGTATCATCTCCAAATCTTCCTCTAGGGAAGTGCTAGTTGGCACCAGCCCAAACCTAGCCAGGGAGTTTGCTAGTGATTAATAAATAGAAACAAATCACAAGTTAGCACTTGAACCTGTGTGCTGCATCTGTCTCATTTGCTAGTATATATACAGCTGAAGTATATGTTTATGCTGCTAAATAAGGTTAGGGCCACATCCCCAGCTAGACCAGTGGCATTCTGACTTTCTGCACCACACAGGTACTCCTAGGATCCATGCTGGAGCTGTCCTGCTAGGTCCTAGAAATAACACCTGAGCATGGTTACACTTATTTCCAGAAGCTATTTTTTATAGTTGGTAGGGACCAGATTGACAGGACTGACTTGCTTTGCCCTGTGCACAGCTCTGTCCCAGCAGGCTCTGTATCCCCCACACCCCACATCCTTACCCCACACACTAGGAAACAGTGCACACCCTCACAGTCTTGTTACCTAAACACCTTTTCCAGGGGCTTCAAAAATCCCTTGTGTCTGTGTGGGCCAAATTCATCCTTCCAGCAGTAGACAGAAGACAGAAAAAAACCACAGGAAGATGGTTGAATCACACCAGAAAGCTGCAAGGGGATGCAGAGAGATCCCTCATGGCTATCTGAGGGGAGTCGGCTGGGGGGACAAGAAGCAGAAGATAGGAGTGGTCGCCAGTGGAGGGCTTGTCCTGAGATGACATAGAGGCCTTCTGCTGAGACTGTACCGGCAGCAAGCAGAGATGCCAAAGCAAATTTCAGAAACCAAAATCTGATTACAGAGAGGCACAAGAGGCATGCCAGTGTGGCTTGGCACGCTGGAGGGTACTGTAACAAGCTGAACCAGATGTTTGGCTCTGGTGAAGAAGCTGTGCTTTGGCAACCTGCAACCTAAAACTTCAGGGTTGGGAGCTACCCTGAAACCAGAAGGACCCCCAAGACCCCGTGATCCTAAAAAAGTGCCAGTAGCTGGGACATGCAGGGTGTAGACAGGGTGAGGCACTGTCCTCTGGGCATCTGCCTCCTTCACACTTTTATCTGGGGACAGGGGCAACAACACAGATAGACAGCAATAGCAAGGTGCACCACTGCACCACATCTCCTTAGTGGTGCTGAGGGAACAAGAACCAAATCTGGGAGAAAGCTGACCTATGTGCTCAGCAACTCACACAGCCACAGGAAACAGGCAGTGGGAGCCTCTCAAACTGTCAACCTCATGTGATAAACACTGCAGATAAAGCCACAGCAGCAAGAGATTATTTCCTTATCAGCCATATCAACATCTCCGCTCCCATCCCTGCCTGCTGGCAGTGCAATGTGTGATGGCAGCAAACACGCCATAGTGCACAGAGCTTGTGACCTGTCAGGTGCATCTTTCTGCTGCCACAGAAACAGGACTGAGGATGCTGCACGACATCCAGAAATACCTCTGCTCACTCCAGACAGGTGAGAGAGCCCTGACTTTCCCAGGCACACCAGGGGTGGTCAAGCACAGCCAACATTACCGTGTTCATTTGTCGTTCACAATGTTACAGAACTGTCTGGATCTCTTCTCCAAAGGCTGGTCCCAGGATCAGAGCCTCTCAAAATGTGGCAGCAGATGTCAGTCTTGGAGGGAAGGTAGCCTTGAAAGCTCAGAAAACCCTGGATAAGAGTCTGAGAGCAGAGAAGAGCCTATAAACCAGACAGTAATGGGACTGAGTTGTTCCAGTGAGTGACTAGACTCATACAGATGGTGAGAGGGAGACATTAAATTTATTCTGCATTACAGGACATGTGAATATAAGCAGAAATTTGCTGCTTACAAGAAGGAGAGAAGGAGAGAGGATGGGCTGAGGGAAGGAGGAAAAGCAAAAGCTATGTAAGTGCAGAGAGTAGTAACCCTGATATTTTTTTACAGCTTTTGCAATAAGACTGGAGACCTTGGTGGAGGTGATGCTGAGTGTGGTACACAATGGCTATGATGTTATATTCCGCCAGAGAGTCACAGATGAATCCTTATTATTGTCTGTCCTTGATGGCCTCATCTGGCTCCATGGTCAGGAAGCCCATATCCAGCTTCAATGGCTTAGCAACCTCACACCTCGCAGGCAAGGATGGTGATGGCACAGGACACACAGACCTGGTAGCAACGTTGTCCCTCCTGTCCCTCAGTTCAGGGGCTCCAGGCACAGCCATGGCACAGGGTAGCAGTGGCAGCAAGTATGCCTGAGCACATCAGCCTACCTGGAATCCCAGTGCCTCCCAGGGCCACCACAGGAGCTCCCTCCCTGCTCTGACCACTGCTCCCACTCACGTTTCATAACAGCTGACCTTGCCCTTCCTTCCTGCAGGTTCTGAATGCTGCAGGCAGGAGGCACAGCATGAATTCCATTGGCTGACCTCCACGCTAGTCCAAAGCCACACAAGTCAATTATGTCAACTCATATCAGTACAAAAACTGTAGCTGGTGGCTTTGCAGCCTTCCACTATGATCATGCCTGGTACTGAGCTGAGGGTCCTGAGCTGCTGCCCCATCAAGCTGTAAGGCTCAGAGGTGTCTAGTAGCAACACAGGCTCCCAAAAAGTCACAGGCTGCACATTAGCCAAACTCTGCCAGTAACCCTTGGGGACATGGATTGCTGCTTGTTGAATATAGTGGCATAGGCACAGTCCTAAGCGTGAGTGGGAGTGTGATCACAGGTGTCTGTGAGACAGAAAATGCTGAGCCCTTCGTAGGCACCAAAGAGGCTGCCACACATGATTTATCCTCTCTAAAATGTAGCAGGGGAGAAGCTGCTCGGTGGCTAGGGCACTTCATTTAGTTGCCTTATTATGGATTTGGAAGCATTACGGTTTGGTCTGTTAGGAAGAATGAGGGTGAATGTTATTTCATGCTAGGTTTAGCCATTTGACAACTGGACAAGTATTTTTTTGTTTGTTTGTTTACTGAAATGACCTAATCACCTACTCTGCAACAAATTGTCACTTTAGATCATTGTTTTACATGACCCGGTCAAGTTTTATCTGTACTGCAGTGAATTTATTTTATATAATTCAGAGTTTTCATAAATCCACTGACAATTGACTCTTAAAATGAGAAATGTAAGCTTCATTCTCTTATCTCTTACATGCCTGGACAAATAGAGTTGCTTGCTTATACTTGTGCTTTGAAAAAAGAAATGTCCAATAATAAAAAATAGCTGAAATATGATATACTAGCAAATATCTTTTCTTCCTATTAATTTCATATTTTCTGTTCTTTTGAAAGGTATAACTGACTTAAAATTCTCAAACTTATCAAAGCTCTTAGCACAGGCAGAGACACATTTGACTGTGTACCTCATCTAACAAATTCAAGTCAACATAATAAAGGTCAAAAATATTTTTGTTATTAGCCTATAAAATGAAACTGAATCTGTAGGATATTTCATCTCCTTTTCATATTTGAATTTGACTTCCCCCCTTTCTCTTTGTAATTAAAATTATAGATTATTAAAGTGATTTCTTCCAGCAAAACTGATCTGTATGTTCCAAATACTCCCCAAAGAGTATTTTCCATATCCTGTTTCTCCCACCCCAAAGAAAAGACAATCTGTGAACCACACTTTGCCCTTCTAGAGCCAGAGGTGCACCAAGATCGTTCATCTGTTTTGGATTCAGTGACATGAGTCACAGAAATAACCGAGCTTTAGAGCAACTCTTTTGTAGCTAAACATAGATAAAGTATCCCCTCTATGCAGGTGTGTGAAAAGGGTTGTTGTCTCACTCTTGTGTCATTTCACCTGATTTTGGTTGTGAATTAACCCCAAATTCCCCACGGTGGGGACTGCATACCATGAGCCAACCACGCATGACCCTAAGAACCCGCCTCTGGGCTAAACATGTGAATGTCTCTAGAGTTTCTTTTTCCACACAAGTACTGAGAACCCAATGCCACAGACCTCCAGAAACAGCACCAGGTCTCCACTCCATATTTAGAGTTAGGAGCAGGGACATCCTTTAGTACCTACTCAGCATCTCCTATGACATAGGCGGGAGCTGATGGGCTGAAACACACCTATGTGAAGCAGAGCAGGGACTGGTCATTCTCCACTAGGTTTGTAAATGCTCCTTGGCAGTCCTAGTGGGCTGGAGAGTCTGCTTGCAAAGATCAAGTTATAAAGTAACCACATCTTTCTTGGCTACTAGGGACATGTCAATGAAGTGCACATATGCCCAAGTGAGACACGAGAAAAGCCTGTGCAAAGATAACAGCACTAGTTCCAAACAGCTACCAGAATCAAAATAGCTGCATTAATGAGGCTATCCTCATGGGATCCTCAGCTCAGTGGTGAAACACCATAGTAGCATGGGCAAATTATAATACTGTTATTTTCTTTCTCCACTGCCCAGGCAATGTCAAGCTTTGGTACAAGCACAGTACTTTTTGTGCCATGTAAAAGTATCCCCCGTGTCTATGCCTTAATTGGCACTACCCTGATAGTCATATAAATGTGTATTTTCCCTTTCACTTCAAAGCATCTACCACTTTCCAGGAGCAGATTTTCTTCCTGCTCCATTGTCCTGCCCAAAATCAAGATGTCGAGGTCAATCATTGTTCAACTGCAGCAAGGAAAATAGATTATATTACCTGGTGGAACTAGGTTACACCCAGGTATAGGTTGGGGTGGTTTTTGTTGGGATTTTTTTTTCCCCGAAGCTGGAAATTACCCATTACTGTATACTAAAAAGGAAATTGAAAGCAGTTCATTTTTCCTCTGCCTCTGCTAAAACAGATGAATTGGTGTTTCAGCTCTGTGGAGGAATTCACAGGGCCAATCAAAAAGCCAGAGTATAGCTTCTATATAATTAAATTGTAGGCAGTTATATTTTCCAGCAGCAGGTATGTTACTTGAAATGAACCTACATGCTGTGTATCTGAGCAGTTCCAATTAAGAAAGTTCTGCTTTGAGATCTCGCAAGCCAAAACACACAGTATGGCATTGTGCCCTCAGCTATTAAACTGGAAATACAAACCACTTTTTTGTGGTTCAAATAATCTCCAGGAGATAGCTTTACTGGAAGTTTTAAGTCATATTCTTCACATCATATTCGTCTAAATTGATGATTTCCATGACCTTTTCATATAATTACAAGAGTGTTGTGTGTCCATTTTGATTAAATGGTTCCATACACCATTATGTTGCAGTTGTTTTTAATGTTGCTGAAGTAATTAGGTGCTCTCTTCTAGTTCTTCTCGCAGGAGACCATAGAGGACACACTGATTTCTTAAAATCAGTATCTACTTTTTATTGCATTGCATTATCTGGTATTTCCACTCAGCTGATGTAATAAATTGGTTCATAAATTTCATAGACGATAAGAAAGAACTGATCATAATCACAGACAGAAATTTATAAGAAGACCATTAAGAACAGTAAGCCATACACTTCTGTACTTGGGCTTCCTTGCTATGTAATATTACAAATGAATGGCATGCTTTAATGACTAGCAAATTAAAATTTAATGGACTTTCCATTGCCGCCTACTGTCTGTGCTTTATTTGAACTCAAGGTAGAGAGCCTCTATTTTCGTTTAATTTGGCTGTCTTGTTGGATGTTTTCCATTCAGTTAAGTGACCTAGAACATGTATTTGCTGGCATTGCTGATGATAAATTGATAAAAATCAGAAACACAGACCCTCCAATTCTTTCCCTATATTAGTTATTGTTGTTATTCTCAGCTACTTTTTTCCCGCCTCTGATAATCCTACCCTCAATCCTTTCAAGTCAACAGAAGTTGATTCCCTGTAGAATGGGAAGACACATGCTTTAAAACCCCCCAACACAACACAGTGGGTGCTGTGCAAGTGATTAGGTAGGCTTGCAAAGTGTTAATAGTAATTGCATTACTAATTTCATTAGCCCTTGCGTTATCATTATGTATTAATTATTACAGTTATGCCATCGAGTGTTAATATCGAACACTGACAGTACCAATTCCCCGAACACATCTTGTGGTTGCTGAATATGATCACTGCTCAACAGACTTCTGCTTTTTGACAGAGCAGCAAGGTAACTAAGGCTGCTGTCTGTGTTAAGCAAGCACCATACACCACTGAAATCTTTCCTACATAAATTTAGGACAGAATTTAGAATTTAAAGACGAGTAAAAGCCAAGCAGTCAAATAACAGCAAGGAGTCTCTGTTTGCTGCCAGGACCAGGAACTTAATACAAGGAAGGAATCAAATCTAGATGCTCTTTCTTTTTTGGTTGCATGAGCCATACCTCAGAAATGAAAAAAAAAAATTCCCAGAGGACTAACCTCACTCCCTCATTGACCACTCTTTACCCTTGCGTGACTCTGGATGGCCAAGCCAGGCAACAGCAAAGAGCATCCCCATTGCCTCTGGCAAGAGAGGGGACAAGAGGATGTGGGGGAGACAGCAGTCTCCTCACCACTGGCATGGCAAGGAGGGAGGTAGCAGCTGGGCTATCCTGCTACTTGACCTCCCCCATCCTGAAATCAAAATAGCTGAGAAAACTTACTGGTCTTTTAGGCAAACAACGCCAGTTCCCTTCTTTCCACTTGACCAGGATGGCAAGGACAGTGGGCAGCTGACTGTCAGGTGCTCTGGAGCCCATGTGTGTAACAAGGAAACCTGGCCTTCATCATCATTGAAAGTGTAGGACAGACCTGAAGTTTCTTCCTTTGGCCTCTTATCCTTCACAACAACTTTACTTTTCACATTTTTAACTTTCACTTGTTGTGTCTTGTCTTTGTTTGCATCTACACACAGCGTTTCTATGCCAGCTTGAGATGAAACATCCTGCTTTGCGTAGAGTTCAGCAATAGTTCTTCCAATTGTTTAGAAAACTCAAGCTTAATTTTAAATTAAATCTGGGTAAACCAGACATTTAGATAAGGTTTACATGTGGTATAAGTTTCTTGTACAAAATGTCTGTGTAACAATACAACACTGGTCCAGTTAGAAGCCTGTGAGTCACTGCAGGAAAAATAACCATGCTGAGTAAAAAATAATCATTTGCATCAAACCTGTATTCTTTTCCATTCTATTTTAACAGTATACTACTGTGGCATTCTGCTTTCCTTTTATTTTTTGACTTGTGGCCTGAACACAATAAATATAGTTGTTCAAAAAACACAGCAAAACCCCTCTATGTCTGTCAGTCAGCCTGATCTTCATCATCCATAGAAAGATGTTTTCCAGTCATAAAACAAACAGTAATTCATTCATTCCTTGCAAATTCCAGCAAACACTTTAGAGGCCTCTTTGTAATCCATTCATTCCTTTATTGACCCAGAATCCTCCAGGGAATGTCATAAATCCATATAATGTGTACAAGTATTTGTGTCTGGATCCTTGATTTAACCGAAAGATATGTTTAAAAATCACACAGAAGCCATACAGTTCTCTTTGGGTCACATACATTAAAAGTAGCTCAGATAGATTAATTAATTCTACAAAGATCACTCAGTTTTGCCACAATTCAATAAACTGCTCAACTTTAAGCACATGCTAAGATTTCATTGGAATGAATAGGACTTAACCACATATTTAAATTTGAGCACACACCTAACTGCATTGCCTTGCTAGTCAGGAAACCAGCCTAATTCTGCATATTTAAGCATGTATTTCTGTCCATGTGACTTATTGCTGGATAGCAGCTCCTGTGCTTCAGCTGCCTTCCAAACACACATGGTCCATGGAACAAAAGTGAATCTGCTCAACAAGAAGAGACTGAGGAAGTGCCTAAAAGTCAATTTCTATTAAATGGATTTGATGAATGAATGAACAAATGGGTCAAAAGAATTGCAAGGCCATGAGCTGTAAAGCCCTGATCACACAGGCTGATGCCACACGGAGGTACTACAGCTGGCTCAGGTAGCAGTAACCACATTAGGGCAGTTACCTAGTCTCTGACAGGACTGGTACACCATAAGCCTCCCCAAGGCTACATTAGTCCCAGCAGAAACCTGAGTCAGCCTAAATGTACATTTTCCAAGACCATAACCAGATAGTTTATTGCTATCCGGGTCATCTCTCAAAGGTACATCATTATATCATAGCAACTTACTGTTAAACTTACCCTTTTGAGCTGAAATCTTACACGGAGAGATCCTACATGACGGTAAATTGCTCAGTCATCTTTACTCAGGCCAAACTGTTCTGCTTGGATCTCTGCCTTGACAATCACAGAGATCACAGACATTTGGAAAGCCACATTTTTAAGGATGGCAGAATATCAATGCTTTTCCAGTTAAGAGCAAACACATTTACGAGTCTGGCACATTGGACTGGAGAATTTGGCTTTAACAAAGAAGCTTATACCAAGAGAAACAAAACAACAAAGGAAAATGTAGCCCGTCTGTGTGCTACTTTTCTCCTATAGGTAGTAATCAATTACTTGCAGTGTACACCTTCAAGGGTTCCTATGCTTTTGCTACATGGGAGAAGTCACTTTGTGCTCTCCTTACAGAAGATGAGGAAACCTCCCGTTTGTGGTTCTACATAATGCAGAATCTCACTCACAAGAGCTGAAGCTAAAATTACTCTTACTATTCTTTCTGTATTCTTCACAGCAGACATTTATTTCTGAAAATGTCTCGACCTCTCCAGTGACTGAGGTAGCCATCCTCTCCTACAGAATCTCCCTTCCTGCACCAAGCATCTTTCTAACACCTTGAAGAACAAGTCTGCAGATCTCCCGTGGCATTAGCTGGAACAGTCATGAGCTAATGTGGAGCAGTGGGGTACTCGACCCCAAAATTTGCACCTTCAGCCTTTCTACCCTGGTTTCCTAGGGTTTCTCACATGTTTGTGTACCTCTGCACCAGACTGGCTCCTAGGAGTGTCAAAGTTTCACCAGAGCACAGCACAAGCACCTCTGCCTTTGATAGACTTTGAAGGCAAAACTGCCTCAAGTTTCTCTATGATCATGGCAACTCACACTACTGGGGATTAACAACAGTGACAAAGGACAACTCTTTCTCCAGAGCTAGTGAGGGGATTATTTCATGTATTCTGGATCAAATGGTACATTAACAGTACCACAGGAACTGGCAAGGAACTGGTGAGGAAACGTCCATTAATTTAACATCTGAATGATCACTGCCTAACACTACATAAATGTAATAAATCACCCCACTTAATCTTGAACAGAAGTGACTGTTCTGAAAAGAGCCTTTTGTTTAAGGCCCAGTGGTTTTGAGAAGTGAATAAAGGACTAATAAAAAAGGAGGAGGCTGGAAGAAAATTTTATTTAAATGGGAGTTTTACTTTGACCCTCCGAGAACAGCAGTCTGGTGAAATATCTGAAGTTTTTGTTTTTTATTGAGCAATAAACTACAGTGAGATTTGAGTCTGTGGTGTCTCAGAGAAATTGTTAAGCCTGGAAATCACATGGCTGAGTGACTGGCATGGCAGAAATATTTGGCACTGCAAACAACTCGCAAGACAAATGAGCAAGAAAGAAGAATTTCTTACACAAGTGTAACCCAATTAATGTCAACAAAAAGTTGTAAAATTTATGGTTCAATTTGTCTTGGGGAAAGTGCAGAACTGACCCTTTCCTGTACCTTCCGGGCAAGTTCATTAGCAAATTCACTAGTGTCTTGTAAACTCTATGGTCCAGTTATACAGTCAGGGGCAGGTTGACAATCCTACATCCTTACAAGTCAAGGTTAGAGGTGGAGTATCATAAAGCTGTTAAAAAACGCATGACCTCTTGGATCAAGTGCATGCCTCCAGAGATGCAGGTAAAATATACAGAACCAACTAAAACCAAAAGCTTCTCTGGAGAACTAAGTGGGACAAAGACCCTGGTCCAAGGCCTACTGAAGTCCACATAAAGCAGGACTTGTGTCAGTAGCGTTTGGATCACTGTCTAATTCAAGTGCTTTGTTTTTCATGCAGGCAGGGTGGACAACATAGCAGAAACTCCAAAGAGCACACAAAAAGACCACTGCTCTTTTGCTGCCTCACAAACACTTTCCTCTCAAAGTGCCTGCCTGCACCCCTGTCTATTGAGCTGAGCATTCAAGCACCTGCCTACAACCTTTCAATAGAAAAAAGTTTAAAAAGATGCATAAGTGCTTCAGTGATATGTCAAGTTGGAGAAAGAAGCAGATCTCATCATCATGACATCAAACTGAATGCAGCTGGTCACACTGAAAACAACAGAAAGGAAATAATAAAAGCTGGTTTGGACATTTTAGCAGCTCATCCTCCCTCTGAACAAAACAGCTTTCTGTTGTGTACTACCAGATCTTTTTGGCACACTAATTGTGGCCATTTCTTGATCTCCTTTATGTACTTATTTAAACCAGTCAATAGACAAATATCTCTTTTAGTATTTTATACTGTTTGTATACCACTTAGATTACTGTGTAGTTTTGGTTACATGTTTGGACAATCTCATGGAAGATGTAAAATTTGGTTAGTGAACACAAAAATTTCTGAGACAACAAAAGACATATTTGCACTCTTTCTCAAGAATGGTTTTCTGAAGAAGTTGTGAATTTTTCACTTGGAAAAAAAGAGGATTTGTGAAAAGGAATTTAAACACAGCTTAATTCTTCTCTTCATACAAAGGTTGATAAGGGTCAAATGGTGAAAATCCCTCAAACAAAATGAATCTAGGTAAATAACCCAGCATTTCCACATTACTTCCCCTGTTTAACTTTTCTTCTCCTGCAAGACTGTTGGAATTGCTGTGCATTATTATTATTGTAACACCCTGGTGGTACTTAGACTTTTTAGCTTTGAGAAGGATAATTGTTTTCTTTAAGTGCAATTACTGGTACAGGTTATATTTGATCACTTTTCAAGACTTTCTCCTCTTTACACTTTTGGAGAAGTTCCTTGTAAAATTTTATGGACTGTATTTTAATTCTCCCTTCTAGGTTGATTAGGTTGATTAATTTCTTTCCAATTTTGATGGTGCCGTGCTTGAAGGATTGCTCAGGCTTTGATTCTCTAAACTGTGTATTTCACACAGTTGCACCTATAGTCTTTATACTTGCTTTTCCACTAAACTAAAATTATGTACGCATTATTAACTTCTTCCCAGTTCATTCTTTTCTACAAAGGGTAGGTCATGCCTCAAGCCATAGTCCAAAAAGCAAGTACAGCTAGGAGACCTGTGAAGTCAGGAGACCTCCACTGAAAACCGTCTATTTTACGCTGAAGATCTTCAGACACATTTGCAGCCTGTACCAAAGTTGTCCAAGATGCCCTCTAAAATACATCTTATTGGAATCACTACCTTGGAATTCATTCTAAATGACTACATTTAGAAAACAAGGAAGTAAATCAAATATCAGATGTGAGCAATCACAGGAGATTCCTAGCTTAAGATGCAGAGTTTGTATCCTTCACTACCTTACCTCTGGGTCACTCTGCTAATAAGCATCAGCCTTCATTGGGATGGATTACCTAAAGAGAGAAAGGCCTAATCACAGATCCGTTAAAGGCAACAAAGAAACTTATCAAAATTAAAATCTTATTAAAAAAAAAAAAGAAAAAAGGAATTGGATTGAGAGTAGCCCTGTGAAGAAGGACTTGGGGGTAATGGTGGATTAAAAGCTAGACATGAGCCAGCAATGTGCACTTCCAGCCCAGAAGGCCCAGCTGTATCCTGGGCTGCATCAAAAGAAGTGTGGTCGGCTGAGTGAGAGAAGTGATTCTGACACTCTACTCCAGTGTTATAAACTGGAGTACTGTGTCCATCTCTGGAGTCCTCAGCACAAGAAACACATGGACCTGTTGGAGCAAGACCAGAAGAGGGGCATGAAGATAATCAGAGAGCTGGAGCACCTCTCCTCTGAAGGCAGGCTGAGAGAGTTGGGGTTCTTCATCCCAGAGAAGAGAAGGCTTCAGGGAGACCTTATTGTGGCCTTTCAATACTTAAAGGGGTCTCATCAGAAAGATGGGGACAATATTTTTAGCAGGGCCTGTTGTGATAGGACACGGGACAATGGATTTAAACTAAGATAGGACTACTTATAAGGACAAATGTTTTTTTAAATGAGGGTGATGAACCAGAGAGGTGGTAGATGTCCCATCCTTGGAAAAGGTCAGGCTGGACAAGGCTCTGAGCAACCTGATCTAGTTGAAGATGGCCCTGCTCACTATGGGGGCGTTGGACTAAATAACCTTTAAAGGTGCCATCCAACCCAAAGCATTCTATAACTCTATGAAAAATGTGTGTAGTAACATCCTGACATCCTTGTTCAGGAAGCACTAACTTTTCATAAAGCCCTCAGAGTACATCTGTAGCCCAGTGAAGGCAGATGCTTTGGGGAGAGCTCAATTTCATCTCCCCAACCTGCCTCCCCAGGAGGAACCAGCAGAGGAACCGACAGAGAAGTAGGTTTGAGGACGTGTGCTTTTTTTGAGGACTGGTTCATGAAACAGCAACTTGCTTCAGCAGAAGATGAAAACCAAAGAAATATTTATTTCCTGCCAAGGTTTAGCAAACTCTTCCTCTGAATTCTGTTCCTTCAAGGCCAGGGATGGATCGCAGTCACAAGGACATGACAGTTTTAAGATCCCATTTATTATTCTTCCCACATTATTAGAGTGAGAATAAGGGAGCTGGATATCATTAGTAAGGGGAATATTTCTATATATCTGAGTTCCAGAGTACTCCCTTTTAGACCTGGCAAGTTGCAAGGTATCAGACTTTGAAAATCTATTATATGCAAGCTTTGGAGTTATTTTTAGAACTTTTTTAAATTTATGAAAGGTTTATGTTTCCTGTTTTTCCTTCAGACCTGTAGTGCTGGCTTAAACTAGCACCCTGTCAGAAAGCAGATGCATACTATCAGTCACATGAGCAGCCCTGTAGAAGTCACTGGTACCACTGGGAAGGATGCTGGGCTGCAGCCTAAATCACCCAGCATAACAAAGAGATTGATGTGAAGCTGCGCTTTTGAAAAATGTATGCCCTCCTGCAAGACAAATTCTGCATATCCAGCAATGCTGTGTTAGAAAGAGTGGTCTGACAACTCTTCTGGGACAATCTGCATCACACCTTTGTGGCCTTAGCCCTGTGAACAACAATACCATCTCAGACTCATGTTGTGAAATCCTTATGCCTGCCTACCTTCCATGATGGATTCTGATGCCTACCTACCATCATGGTGTCTGATTCTACACCTATTAAATACCAGTAGAAGGACTCGGACAGACCTACATGGCAATGCAGTTGGGTTTCTAGTTTAGAAAATGGGGAAGTGCTTTTATAAACACCAGCAAGTTTCTGTGTGGCAGATTGTTTACAGCGCAATACCATCAGAGGTTTATGGTAAAATCCCATCCTTTATTTCATATAAGCTACTTCATGTGACAGAGTTAAAAAAAAAAAAAAGGATCATTTAACTTCTTTTTTTTTTTTTACTCTGAGTCAGAGTTAAGCCCTTGTAGGAGAAACACAGTAACACACTGTGGACTGAACGACCACGGTTCTGTAGTTGTTAAAACCAAACTGCAGTTCCCCCAAATACACTTCAGACAGAAGTCATAAAATACTGCATGATGTTATTTGTTTATTGTAAAATGCCAGGAAAAATAGGTTCACCTTTGGGCATTTTTAAAGGTAAGGAACCATAAGGTGTGAAAGCATGCTGTCAGAAGTCTCATTAAGACATTATTTACTAGTTCAAAATGAATTTACATTGATCTTTTGAAACTATTGCTAACCACAAATGCATTAAAACTAAACAGTCTTCATTTACTGAGAAATAAATGTGTCAGCATAACCTTGACTTTTGTCCAATGCTGTTCTGGCTTTTAATTCACAGGAGCTCAGTGTTAAGCAGTTTATTGCTTGTTGTGCTAAAACATGCTAATTTAATTGCTAATATATTTCCTTCCTGCAGTCATTTTCAAAATTGTTATCTTGAGAAAATATATATTTTTAAAGAACCTCCTGCAAAAATTGTAGCAGTGTTGGGATGTATTCACTAAAATTGTTTTCTGATGCACATTAGGTAGTGCTTAAAACAGTTTTAAGAGAATCACGGAATCATAGAAAGATTTGGGTTGGAAAGGACCTTAAAGATTATCTGGCTGCAAACCCCCTGCCATAAGCAAGGGCACCTTTCACTACACCAGGTTTCCCAAAGCCTCATCCAACTTGGTCTTGAGCACATCCAGTATTGGGGCATCTACAAACTCCCTGGGCAACCTGTTCCAGTGTCTCGTCACCTTCAGATTGGAAAACTCCTTGTTAATTTCTAATCTGAATCCATCTTCTTCCAGTTTAAAGCCATTACCCCTTGTTCTTTCACTACAAGCCCTCATTAAAAGTCCCTCTCCAGCTTTCTTGTTGGCCCTCTTCAGGTACCAGAAAGTTTCCATAAGGTGTCCCTGGAGCCTTCCCATCTCCAGGCAACCCCAACTCTCTCAGCCTGGCCTCACAGGAGAGATGCTCCAGCTCTCTCGTTGTCTTTGTGCTCCTCCTCCGGACCCCCTCCAAAAGGTCCATGTCCCTTTTGTATTGAGGGCTCCAGAGCTGGATGCAGTACTCCAGGTGGGCCCTTCCAAGAGTGGAGTAGAGGGGTAGAATCACTTCTCTTGACCTGCTTGCCACACTTCTCTTGATGCAGCCCAGGATACAGTTGGCTTTCTGGTCTACACTTGCACATTGCTGGCTCATGTTGAGCTTTTCATCAACCAGAACCTCAATGTCTTTTTCCTCAGAAGTGCTCTCAATCCATTCGTTGCCCAGCCTGTGTTTGTGCTTGGGATTGCCCTGACCCAGGTGCAGGACCTTGCCCTTGGCCTTGTTGAGCTTCATGAGGTTCTCATGGGCCCACCTCTCCAGCCTGTCAAGGTCTCTCTGGATGGCATCCCTCCCCTCCAGCGTGTCAGCCACCCCACACAGGTCAGTGTCGTCCACAAACCTGCTGTAGGTGCACATTGAACCATTGAGTGGAACACTTGGAGTGCAGCCATCCAGACAATTGTTTATCCAACTGATCCATCCATCAAATCCATGTATTTACAATTTAGAGACCAGGATAGTCATGCTGGACAGTGTTGAATGCTTTGTACAAATCCAGAAGAGGCACATAAAACACATTGAAAGAAATCTGTGTTCCTCTAGATTATAAGAAGCTCTGCAGTTTTCTAAACTATGTATGCACTCCTTAGCATTTAAATCAGTAATTTAATGGTTACATTGTGGAAAATGACAACTTTGTTAATGGTTCCAGAGCATCATCTAAAACAGAAATGATCTTTGTTTGATAATTTTATAATACACAATTAAAATTCCACTATGCATGCCTGATTCTAAACTAAATAGAGCCTATAACTTTGCATCACAATTGTCTTTGGACTAAGTTTCTGTTGCAACAAGAAATCCAAGACAAATGGGCAAAGAGGAATACCGTGTTTGGTTCCTGACAGTGGCCGGTATGGATATATCATTGGCCCTTCTTCTCAAGGATGGTAAGTGAGGTATAAAAAGCAAATTCAAGTATGGCTTTTCCTTTTCTAGCCCAGTGACAGCAAGTGCTTGGAGGAAGCACTGAGTTCTGTAATTTAAACCAAGAACTTCATCAGTCTCGTCATTCTACTTTGCCGTTCTAAATTAAAAATAATCCATTTTCAGGTCCTGCTCTATCCTTCTTTTCACTATCGAGTCTGTTTCATTCCTATTTATTACTACAGGAACCCTTTAATATAGATTTACCTTGTTGCATAGTGCAGAGAAAATCCATGTCACTGCCTGTCAGGAAGAGCTGGTCCATGAGGCCAGCCTGGAGCTGGAGCTGCCTCCTCATAGAGCAACCTGATCCCATGCCATTGAGGAAAGGCCTGACTGGGCTGAACTACACCTGCCAACTGGGTGCTCTCAAAATGGCAAGCAGACCTACTCCCTGTGCTTTGGAAAGTTACTCATTCAATCCCTATGACCTATGACAGCTTAAAGATGCCTTTATGTGAGGAAGGGTAGGGACACCAACCTACCACAAGCTAGGGAGGCACTTGTACGTCTGAAGATCCAAGATTTGCACAGTGACTGATTTGAGTCAAAGCACCTGAAGACTCTTGAAAATAACTCTTCATTTTAAGTTGTGAGTGACAAAAATTCAGCACTCAAGGGAGATACTATGAAAAGCGATACCTGAAGGGTGGGATTGATGGCTTCCATAGCTTCCAAAGGGACCTTCCAACCACATCTTCCTGTGTCCCTGTCTTCATTTCATGAAAGGAAATGTTTAACCTTGTGGCCAAACTCCTCCACTGAGCAGACTTTTTTCTGTCAATCTTTGCATTTAGTGCTTGTGATAAAATCACTATGACAGTTTGGGTTTTTTTTTCCTACGTGATTAGTTCACAAGTACGTACCCTGTAGCTGGCTGGAGAGGGACATCTGAAAGGAGATGCTGTCCAACAGCATTCATTTGATGCAGTTCCTGCCTGAAGAGGACATGGAGCCAGTGGCTGGTGGGGCCAGATCTGGCAGCAGAAAAGGTGACCCAGTAGAAGCAGAGGGGTAGTCATCAGTCTGGCAGAAAACATTCCTCTGGGCTCAGGTCTCCATGTGCAGAAACAAGCTTTGCTCCACTGGACTAGAGCAGACAGGCTATTTAAATATCTCAAACCCCTACAACTCCTCTATTGCTTCTGCATTTACCTTAACTTATAAGGGGTTTTCTAGATCTGACTCTTGTTAGAAACATTCTTAAGGTATCAAAACATTGTTTTATCAGGATATAACTATTTTTAGAACTAATGCATGTAACCAAAAGTTCTATTAAAAATCTTCAGTCATAATGACTGAGACTGTATTCAACTATATTATTTGTTCTTTATAGATGGATGCTGACTCCCTCTCCAAACCCAGAAATTATATATCTGCTTATTGTTCATGTTAATTTATTCTCCAGTATTCCCAAAGTCCCTCAGAAGCTTGTGAATGCAGGTGTGAATGCAAACTTTGTATTACTCAGGGTCACAAAACACACAAGGATAACTTTAATTGGAAATTACATTTTGCCCAATTAAGAGATCATCATGGGTTATGGGCCCCAGGATTCTTGCATGCTTCAAAGTAGAGAAGAAAATATTTGTGAGAGTTGCCAAGGGAATTATTATGTAAATTCTTGAAACCTGAGAATTAATAAAGTGCTAGGTGATGGCTACAAGTTATCTTATTTATTACAACATTGACCCTTCATTTCTACTGGACAAAAACATAAGGTATATTCTCCTAGTTTTGGTACTTTACCAGTGCAAGACAGAGGAGGTTTCTGGTGAGCAGAAATAGTCTAAAGTAGTCTTTTATAATTCCCTGCTCTGGTCAGGTCAGCCTTACGTTGCTGGCCATGTGCAGACTGTTTACATGTACTGCAAACAGATTTGTGTCCAAAAAGCTAGCCCAGCAATGAAAGACAGTTCTGTGCAGGTGTCCAGACATCTGGGACCCCAAATATTTGGCATTGGCATTGGCATTCAGAGTCTAGGTCTTCTTTCAAATTACTCCTGATTGCTATGTTTTATAGGTCTTGTTACTGTCCACAATACAGGGAAGAGACCAGCAAGAAGAAAAGCTCGAAAGTAATTATAGGAATTAAAAAAACAAACAAAACAGAAAAAACAACAACAAAAAAACCCAACCAACCAACACCAAACAAACAAACAAAGCACCACCAAAAATATAATAATAATTAAAAAAAATATTAATTTTCACTTTTATAGATCTACAAGAGGTGGCCCTTTAGGGTCAGTTGATCTGCCTGTGCACTACATGATAATAAACCAGTAATATTCACCTTTGCCTAGTCTTCACATCCGTTAACCATGCCTTTTCCTCAACACCTACCTCCCTTCTCTTTCCATTTTCCATCTCAGCTGTACCTGGCAGCATTGTTTGTATAACTTTAAGTCACAGAAAAATACTTCGCAGCTGTCAGAAAAGTGCTAAAAATCTTCACTCGTTACCATACAATCATTCAATTAAGAAAATAAATGGTGACCCAGAGGTTGATTGGAACTGTCTTTGCTTCCCACATTTCCACAATTTAAGATGGAAGTAATAGAGGAAATGTTGTGTGGAGAATGCTCACATATGCCCGGCTAATGGTAGAAATGCTTAAGTATCATCTGCACAGAGCTAATATAAACCAAAGTGGTTTATTACCACAGTTTTGTGATTTATGACTCACATTATGACTTTATTTTGAAATGGTTTCATTAAAAATTAATGTGTGGTGAAGGAAGAATGCACAATAAGTTACAGTGATCAGGTTCTATCGGGGGCAAGACCACTCGGTGATTTATTCCTTGTAATCCACTGAAACAAGCATTTCTGTGCTGCATCTATTTGGATGCTGCAAGATGTAGTGTATTGTGATGGAACTTCCCAGGTGAGGCCGTCACACTGTGGTATCCAGCTTCCACTGCTGCACACCACAAGACCTTGGGGTTTGGGTCTTTTTAAGACCTGAGTAGTTTATAACGAAATCTGAATAATTTATGACCAATGTTCTCAGCATTGATTAGTGTTCTTTTGTAACAGAATGTCTTTTTTATAATGCTTCATTCCTTTAATGTCTTGTGAAAACTCAAGGAACCATCTATTGCATAGCTTAATGGAAAAATCAGCTTTCATTTTTATCAGGTATGTAATGGAGGATAAGTATTAATATTTTTTTTCCTCTCTCAGCTATACACAGCGTTAACACGGAGACAAAAGAGGACCAGTCAGGAGACGAGTTAACAATCCCAAGGAACTGCTTTCCCTGATGGGCTCTGGGAAGATGCTCTCCCTGAGCACTGCATTGCCAGGATCACTCACTGGGACAAAGTCCCCCTAGTCCACTGGCAGAAGCATCCCCTGTGCCCCATTCTAATCTCCTCTCTGGGGAAAACATGCTTGGCTACTTACATGACACTCTTCCCGTCATCAGCATCATTAAGTGACTCACCATCACTTCATAAATTAATAGGCCCACATGGGAAAATGGAGGGAAAGAGAAGTTGTGGGGAGCAATAAAGAGCGTCAATAGTTGGGAGAAGAGAATTGAACCCAGGAGGCCTGGCATCCGCAAATATCATCCCTTTTCAGGGGATGCAGCGTGATCCAGCTTTGCCAAGCTATACCTTCTGAGAGGTTCGAGCTACTCTAAGCCAAACATATACATATATATATAGTTTTAAAAGCAGGTGTTCTAATAATAACAAGCAAGCAACAGGCATACAGTTCCTCCTGATTTCTGAATTTTTTTTATGTAGATGACACAAGAATGTGTTTATGAAAGAATAATACTTTTCTTTTGGTGACACAGATGGCATCCACTTCAGATATCTCTATAAAAGAATTTTTATGCAAATAGCATCTCATTTGAAGAAATTATAGAATCTGTGTTTAAAGTAGAGAAAATAACTACCAGCTCAGGATTTGAGTGTAAACATTTTCAGAGAATTAGATGCTAGATTCTTTGTTGTAATTTCTTTTTTATTTTCAGTTCATTATTAAATGCTGCCAAGGTCGTATGCAATAAGTCAGGCTCCAGACACCTTTAAGGTCATATGCAATAAGTCAGGCTCCAGACACCTTTTTATTTCAGGACCATGTTCACCTAATTTGAACGTCTTCAGAACTTCTCTTTATTGGTTTAGAATATAAAGCAGAAAAAGTTTCCCTGAACTAAGGTTATTATGCTCCTAGTGAGACTATGCTATTTGGGATTTAATGTATGTTCTTTATGTAGACTGCCTTCAACCCTGCATGGAATTCATCTTAACTTCCCTGGTTGTCCTTCCTCATTCAGCTAGGTACTCCAATAAACACAGTGTTCAGAATAATTACACCTTTTTTTCCATAGTGAACTTACTCTTCTATGACTGAAGGGATTTATTTCTAGATACTGTTTCTGAAGTTATTGTATGAACATCAAAAATCTTCTTCCAAAATCTACAGCTTTCAAACAATCTCTCTCCTTTATTGATACCCAAATAATCAAAGTCTTGTTATTACATATAGGCAAACACTTTGCAGCTAGAAGACATGAGGTAAAAGAGAGGGGAGTGGGAAATATTTCCTCTATTGCATTTTAAAACTCAAATTTTGACAAAGGAAACCGTAAGAGAACTTCTAGTGAGCAGCTTGCAACTGACACTTCCACTGACAGGTTCAAGGAGTGTCAAGGAAAAAATGGCACTTAAGTGGAACATCTTATCTTCTTCATCTTTTGGGAAATAAGGTACTTTATGTTTTGTCTCCAGACATGCTTATGATGGGGCACCGATCTACCCTAATGTAGTTACCATTATTAATAATACATCCATGCAAAGCTATGTAGTGAAGCTCAGCTTTCCCGGGCAGGTTGCACAGGATTCAGGACCCTGGATTTTACCTCACTCTCTGCAACTGCCTGGGAGAACTAAAAGGGGTGGCCAGCCCTCCGGAATGGTCTACCCCCTGAGTGATCCCACCCAGCCTGCGATGGGGCTGAGGCAGGTCTGGCATCTGGGTGCCTCTGAAGAGCTGACCGGAATACCTGACTCCTGCTAGCTCCTCCAAGCCAAGGAATCCAAGTCTGAGCAACATGCTTCCTGACCCCAGAACAGAAAAGCTCTTTAATACCCCTGCTTCACTATGTGTGTTGAGCCAGAAATCTCAGCTCAGGCTAGAGGCAGATGGTTGTTTATCACCAGCCAGCACCCTCCTGCCAAGCGGGTGGTGGCAGGCAGTTGGCACCACATTTCCAGGTCTAATTCCAGAGTACTTTAGTGCTCATAGGAAATTCTTTGTAACATTCCCTTTGCTCTAATATTCAATTAGCTTTCAAATGAGTGAAGAGCGTGGATGAGCTGAGATGGCCATTTTACCAAGTACAGTACCATCACAAAGAGTTCACAGACAGCTGTTTCAAAGTAATTGAAGTCATAATGCGCAGAAAAATGACTTTTCTAATGGTTGCCTTGAAGATTTATTTTTTTTTAATGTAATTAAAAAGTAGATTTAGAAATATGCTCAGCAACCCAAAAGATTAAATATTTATATGGTGCATAATTAATAAATGATACATCTCTTGATTACTAATGGGTTATTGACTCTAAAAGCCTAACATTATGGAATATTAGGGCAAACAAAGGCTTTGGGAGAATATCTCTAAGTTTCCAGGATGAAGCTGCATCTTCATCCTTCTAAAAAGTTGTACATCTCTTTCAACACCCTCCAAACCACTGAAAAATAGCATTAGACTGAAAGGCATGATTATTATAACCACTTTTGAAATCTGTGTTCTTATCATTTATTCTACACTGAAGTCTCACCCTGCAAGTTCTTCCATTAAAGAAAATTCTGCCTAAAAAAAGGTATTTTGTCTTAGAATAGAAATTTATCACATTACCACTGTCACTATCAGCATATTCCTTTCAAAAGTATTACAACACTTGGCTGAAGTCAGGTATCAGCACTGATGTTTATGCTAATGTACCTTGGTAATAAAGTGGAACTGAGAAAGCTGTGAAATTTTAATCAAAATTCTTGGTATCTGTCAAACTTTTGAGATAAACAGTAAATTAGAAATATAGGACATGTTTTTGCAAGAAAATGTAGTAGAATAACAGCTGCATTAACAATTCTGAATTGTGAAATTGCAGAGACTGTAGAGAATAAAGAATTATGAATGCAGTTGTGTTGGTAGATTTGTTTGCCTTGCCTGTTTCAAACATCAAACTTGCAACAAGATGGTCTCCAGTTGAAATGTTGCTGTCAGCTGGCCTTGGTTGTACCCCCAAGTCTAAGGAGGTAAGATTGGACAGGAAGATTCACTTTATCATCAAAGAGGCTGAGAATAAGAATATAAACAAATGTTTTAACCCAGGAATTTTATACCATTTGTACTCACGAAAAGGGTCCAACTGAAGCTAATACTGCATTCCAGCTCAGAAGAATGTTTCATTTAAAAGAACAAAACAGCTGCATCTCATAACCATTAAAAAATCAGCATCCATATCCCCAAATGCCAAAGTGGTGGTTTATCTGCTCTGTGAAGGCAGCTTTTTACTGAGGAGGTGTCTCAGACCTGAGAAAGAGCTTGCAGCCCACATGCTGCCACAGGTTTCCTGCATGTCCTTGGGCAAGCAGACAACATACAAGGTGGTTTTCTGGGACCTGTAGCCTCTCATGATGGACCTGTGGGACCCAACCTCAGCACCCTCCCTCAAGGAGCAAGGCAAGGCTGGAGCTGGGTCGCCCATGTATTCATTTTGTGATTGTCACCAAGTGCCCAGGTGCTGCTTGGCCTTACTGCTGCCCAGGCAGTTATTCGCCTCTTGTGCAAACAATTGATTTTATTTTATTGTATTTGCCTCTGTCATTAGCAATTTTTTTTCTTTTTCAGATTATTTATATTATTTATCAAGATCATGTTCAATTTTAATCCTGACTTCTAAGTGTGCTTGTAGCCTCTACGAGTTTATCAACTGCAAATTTAATCCCTGGTAGGGGTGATTACATACTTATGCCTATTTAGGGTCCATTAACATTAATTAGGTTAAGAACCCTTTTATCCCCTTTTTTTTTTTTTTTCACTGTTACACCTTACCTGGATCAGATTTAAAGACTACTTACTTTAACCCAGAACTAAAACTTTCATTGTCCTTTACATGTTTAATATGTACAGCACTATCATCACTTCAAGAAGCAGAATCCAGAAATCCTACCCTTTCATTCCGTTCTTGCCTATGATAGGCTCAGGTCTTTCATTCAAAGCTCTGGGACTACTCTCAGTCTTTGCTGCTTACAAATAGGAAAAAAACCACCCTTTGGAGGTCAGAATAAGTGACATCAATGAAAAAAAAAACTTTTTTCAGAGCGTTTCACACTTCAGTATTTTATGCTTACACACTAAAGGATCATTCCTAAGAGAACATGCTGCCTACCTACCAGATAAATATTTGGCAGAATACATAACACTGTTGTAATTACTAACTGACAGCAAGTACCTACATCCAGCTTACACCAGAGAATGAGCACAATCTTAGTTGGCTTTTTAAATGACCAGATCTTGAAAAAGTATTACAAATAAAGATAATGACCTAGTTGATTTATTCTTTTCTTTTTTTAAAGAAAACTTAAAATATTCTTATATAGCTATAATAAGTCTAATGAAACAGACCATAACACTCACTTCATACACTAGGTTGCATGAACTTTATTCTTCAAAAGTGTTCTAGAATCTATATGAAAATTGTTGGTACTCGTGTTAGGAACACACAGAGCTAAACCTGTTTCTATGAACTGTATGACATAATTTACTTTCAAAATTGTTCTGATTAAAACTACTTCTAGAAGTTTTGATATATTAAATCAAAATTCTACTATGTACACCAATGTACAATATACAGCAAGAATATTTATTTCTGATTATGTGAAACATTCTACATTACAGAGAAACTTCCTATGAACTGCAACTTATTTTGTGTAATTTTGTTTAGCGTTCATAATATTCTCTTGCAGAATATAGAATAAATAAAGTACTAAATTTTTGTGACTCTACTTTTATACTTAGTCCTCAAATAAATGTTTTAACACTGGCTAGTTGACATTAATGCCAAATCCTGTTTATGAATCTCAATGAGATCACCAGCATAAAGCCGAAATGACTGTATGAGGGATCACTTTCACATTTTTCTGGGAGAAATAGAAGTCTTGCTTAATAGGGAATGCTACAAGACATATCACAAGCAATTTTGAGTACTTCTGAGAAAAAAAAATGGCTTTCACTCCGGTTTGTGTAGCTTATCTCTCTGCTTTTTAGTCTTGGGATGGCAAACTCCTTTTCTCATTGCAACAGATGCAGACTAGTTACAGCTATCAGGAAAGCTGTACCTTTAACTTTACAGCACAAAGTCAAACCAGTTTTGCTGTTGTATCTACAATACCTTTTTTTGTTGTTGTTTGGTTGGGTTTTTTTAATTCTGACTTTTTTGCTCTGTTTTCATCCAAGATGCTCTTATCCCTGAAGCAAATGACACGGATGAGCAGTTCCAATGTCTGCCCAAACAGTGTTTTGTCTAGTAAGTAACAGAAAATTCAGTATATTATTAAACCATTATATTGAGCAGCTGCTTTTTATCCTGAAGAATAGCTTTGAGGGAGATGCATTTGGAAAAGCTTCTGCTTTTCTGCCACAGGTGGAGCAATGAATTGGCTCTAACCCCCAAGATGGCAGGAGAGGAGTACTTCCTATCTCAAGGGAGGGGTCCAGCCATTTTTCTTTTTTATGTTTCCCTCAGCATCTTAGTCACAAGACAGCACAGCCTGTCACTGCTCCAGTAAGACCACTGTCTTCTAGCCCTTCAACAAGACAGCAACACCACAAGAGCAGATCAGTCACATAGCAAGCTGTGAGCAGAGAAGGGTAGGTTACGTAGAAAAATGTTACGAATGTAATAATAAGGAAATAATCCCTTGGAACTCTTAGGGTATATAACAATAAAACAAAACAAACATGTGCTGGAAATTAAATCTCCCAGCCGTATTGATTGCTAATGGCCTTTTTTAAATTTCAACCTTATTTACTATGTAGAGATAAGAGCTGACTCTGAGCACTTTGTCTGATTCAGAACCTCATATAAGAAATCTAAAGATCACTCAAATTAAGAGGAGATGGCTAACTACTCCCCTGGGTTAAACAGAAGAATATTTTATTTGCCCCCATTAGAGCAAAAGAATAGCACAGAACAGATTCAGTCCAATCAGAAATACCATTCAACAAAAAGTGGCAGCTGCTTTTGTTTTTCTTAAGGAGAGTGGAAAAATACGTCTGTTTCCATTAGCACTCCGCTTTCTTCTGTTGGTTTTTCTGATGCTTTACTGTTGTCATTCTGCAAAATCTAGAGCTATACCTTTTTCATGTTACCTGTTCTAAAAGATAAAAATGTATTCATTCACATTTGGGCAAAGTGAATTTCTAGCAGCATAAGAACATCCTAAACTGTAAGACATAAAGCAATATTCTGAGCAGAAGAATACAAAATGCCTACTCTCTTTCTAAACAGGCTATATATTTTCTATAAGACTAACAGCACTGAAATCACAGTAGAGGTACTTATAGAACATTTGAGTAACCAACACTGATTGAAGGCTCATATTAACTATATTTTAGTTTTATATTCCCCCTGTGACTTGGCATCACAAATATAGCTGTCATAGACAGCAATAGAGCAAGAAGTGGCAGTTCTTTCATTATTTTGAACTTTCCCAGCAGGATTCACCACTCTGGCTTTTTTGAGCAACTTGTGGTTTGGAGCATGCAGGCAGTATGCATTATGTACTAGCTTGCATATTTCTACCTTAAATAGGTGGTGTAACTCTAAGAGATTGAGTAGACCTGTTTGCATAATATGAGTCACTCCAAACCTCAGCATGAAACCTCAAACCAAACTCTATACTTTAAGATTAGAATTGGTTCAGAAAAATACTTCTGTCCCCTGCCTCTGCAAAGAATAGGGTTTATGGAAGGAGGGCAGCATCTTGGTACAGGATTAAAAAAATAAAAAACACCTTTTTTTTTTTTTTTTCCCTTTTTTTTTTTTTTTTTTTTCTTCCTGCAGTCTGACAGAACATCAGTCAAAAGCAGGCTGAGAAAGAAACAAAAAATATCTCTTCCGGAAGACACCAGTTGTCAGCATGTCATTGGCATGGAGAGGTCTGAAGAGATGGAAAAAAGAACTTAAAATCAAAAGATAAAAACATTCAAAAGTTCTATATAATGAGAGCTGTTAATATCGCTATCCTGAATTACCTGCATTTTCTAGACCTAGAGGCAAAAGGGCTTGGACAGAACAAGGTCATACCACACCTCTCCTTACCCTCTGCCAAACCTCTCCTTCCCACAGCACGTCCACTGGCTTCTCCAGGAAACAGTGACAGGGACATCCCCTCCAGCATCTCACAAAGGTAAGCAGTCTCTGGAGGCCTGGTATAGGCATAGAGGAGAAGAGTCTATGTCTCAGCCCCTGACAAACCTGGTTCAGGCTGAAGAAACCAGCCAAGATGACTGAAGACAATTCAAAACCTGTGGAAGTCAATGAGAGCCTTAAATGGGCTGTGGAGATCAGCCTTGCTTAGTTTTATACGTGACAAAATCCAGTGATTTTCAAACCTCACTGCTGTGACTATGAAGTAAGAAAAGACTGGCTGACTCCCATGTCTGGAAATAGCTTCAAGTATGTTCTGGAGCAGATTGAGACTTTCGTGTATTGGTGGTCCCTCTGATCAAGCACTTGGGTCACAAAATGCTTTGCAATCAGAATCAACACTCTTTTTCTTCAAAACATTAGTTAGTGCAGAGGAAGTGCCAGCATCAAATCTTTCCAACACATTGGAAAATTCTCCCTAGATGATTCAATGAAGGCTAAATCCTTTTTTTTCTAAATAGAATATCATAAGTATTTTTCACCATGTAGAGAGTTTTAAGAAAAGGAGAATTTAAACCAGCAGTATTGTGAAATAAAGACAGTATTTTTATTCTGATATGTTCCAGAATGTAGTTCCTGGTATCCAACTGTATCAGTATACTTCTTATTACTAGAGACAGACTTATTCATAAAGGGAGGAGGGAAAAAGAAGGAAGAAAGATATAATTTTTATGATATTTATAATTTTTTCAGAAATATTTAACGAATGTCTGAAGGAAAATGAAGCTTTTTCTGGTACTACTTAATACACAAATTCAAGCAGAGCCCTTAACAATGGCTATAAATATCTGTCTGTACTCGAAGAAAGCAAACCTACTTTTTGAAGAGAGCTCATTAGAAAAAGAAAAAAACCACTTTTTTATGCTCTATCACAAATGCAATACTTTCCTCCATGCCTTTAGCTAGTAAAGCAACTTTCAGAAAGATAGCAAACTAAATTGTCTTCTGCAGAATAGCTCCATAGAAAAGATATTACTCCTTTCAAAGTGGCTGGAAGGATTGCATTATCATTTCTGAAGTGCCTCCCAATTTTGTAGATCCTGATACAGCTATTAGATGTTTCAGCCTAACTCAAAGTGTTGTGCAATTTCTCTACAGGCACAAAGTGGACTTCAGTCCAAATTTGCAGAGACTGGCCAGTCAGGTCTATCCACATATCCATGACACATCTGTTCCAGCACACTCACTCTGTGCACTTTATTCATTTACACCACTTAAAGGAATCCTAAAAAAATCCTTCAATTAATGAGGTAAAATCCTGCAAAACCCTGCACTACTCTGTACACACACACTCCTGAGTGCTGGAATATTTTTTTTAGATAAAAGGAAATGGTCCATTCAACCTTTTTTTTTTTTTTTTCCTTTTTTTTTTTAATTAAAAAAAAAAAAAAAAAACCTAGGAAAACTTCCTATCAACTAATTTCTATTCCCGCCCAGACCATTCAGCAAACTAAAAAAAGAAATCTGTTGTTGGTAGAACTCTACCACATTTTTCATTCCCCTGCGTGCGCAGCCCTGTCATGTGCCTCTTCTCTTCACTAGACAGATGCAGGAGTGTGTACCAGAGCACAGCCTTTCCAGGGTTCTGGGGACACAGAGAATGATGTTTTTCTGCTTGCAGATTTGCATTACAATGCAGTTCCACAGCAGCTAATCCCACAGTGTCTTCCCACGCCTGTCTCATTCTTAGACTTCATTTTTAGAGTTCTCCTTTTTAACAGCAGTACGTTGAACGGACAGTCTTGCACTTTTTTTCCTGTCAAGGTTTCAGCAATACTGCTGCAGCCCAGGCCTGCACTTCCAGGCAGCACCTGTGCCCTCCTTCCTTCACCCAGGCTGCACCAAGTCACCATCTGTGCCACCATATCCAGCCAGCGTGATTGTCAGAGATGCTCTCCAGGCCATAGGGCTAATCCAAGGCAGGGGCAGGTAGAGGACTCCTGGACCCTTTACACCATCTCATCTATAGTTCAGCATCCCTGACCTAAATATGAAATCACTTTAGTGACTGAAAGAGATGGGCATACCTTTCTCAATGACCTTAGTAGGAACCGGGACTAATATATATCCTTAACTTCTATGAGATTAGACATGCTTAAAGCCTTTTCAGCAGGTATCATCTTTTGCTACCAACTCTGTCTTTCTCCGAAAAGAAGAGGGGAGAAGCAATTACCAGCTTCTGTACGCTTCTTGTTAATCACAGAATGACACCAAAAGGCCAAGAGAAGAAATGCAGGCAGGAAATGTGTGCTAAGCTGCTTTGGAAAAGCCGCATCCAGCCAGAGGAGAACCACTGTGGTGTGGCTCTGCTGCCTCGGCACATGTTGCCTGGCACTGCTCTGCCCACCCCCGTAGAGGAAAATCTACAGGTGCTTCTGCAGGGTTGGGGATGGTGAAGCCTTCCTCACCCACTCCTTAAATTTTGAGTCAAAGCACCCTGAGTTTCAGAGACTTGCTAGTTGTAACATTTTCAGATACATAATCCTGTAACAACAAAATCAAAGAGATGCTTCAACAAAGTGAAAATCGGTGTGACAGCAGGAAAGAGGGGGAGAGATACAAAACACTGTGAAAGGTATAAACTCCACTTCAGAAAACCAGAACTCCTCAAATACCTTTTTCAATATACTATATATATATAAATTATAATTTAAAAAAAAGCCTCCACACACTGGGGGGGTGGATGTAAAAATACACATTTAGTAGAAAGAGACCATCACAATAGTTTGCAGACTCCACAAACAGAAGTGAGTAGCCTGAAGATGCCAAGCTATTTCAGAATCCATGGCCTTAAAAAATCTCAAATTCTTCAAAATCCATTCCTTGCAGGAAACTAATCCTGGCAGGTACTTCCCTGAGGTGGCTTCAGGTCTTGGGCTCCCTTCCAGTCTCCACATATCTGAAGAAGGAGCTGTAAGGGTGACACACATGTGACCAGACTGAGCCAATCTAATCTGGAGGTGTTTTGCTGCCATGGCATTAAAGTGCAGCACAGCATCAGGGATGAAGCAGGAAGGCCAAAGAAGACCCAGTCATCCACAGGGTCCTTTCCATTAGCTCCCCTTATGCAGCAGGAAACCATCCCAGAACTGAGATACCCAGCCTCAGGAGACAACTCTGACAGAGCATTTGGGATTCTGCTGACAAAATGCTATCATACAGTCAGTCTCTCAACAAGACTCATAACAAGGTTCCCTGCCTGTCTACAGGTTACTACACACACAATACACGTATGTATTAACCCTCACAGTCCCTATCAACTTATGTAAAATAACCTGCTTTTGACCTAGAACACAGAAATTTCACCCAAGACCTTATCAGCTACAAGTTAAACATGTTAAACCTAACACCTAAATACTCTTTTCTATTACAGGGCACAAATTATCCTCAGAACCTTGTCTCTAATCACTCATGCTAAACTTTTCTGAGTCAGATGAAGCCTTTAAATCAAAGGCTGTGAAAGGGAGTAAGTGCTGTTAGTACAGATGTTGGCACATGGCAGCTCAGTTGCTCTCTTGCCTGAGCCTTGCCTTTATCAGGTATGTGTTTTCCTGAGGTGCTTGCCTTAGATGTAAGCAAGCAAGCAAAAACCTTTCTACTGGTATAATACAGATTATGATATTTAGACGTTCTATTTAGAAAGAAAGGAACATATAAATTGGTTAGAGTATGGCACAGACGACAGGTTAGGCAGCCAGCTGCACAGGGAGATATTTGAAAGAGAAGTAAGGAAAAGCAAGGTGTGGAAAACAGTAGAAAATTAAGTAATTTACAACTATACTATGCATTCTTTTCCATTCCTGCAGCATAAATTAAATCACTCATCTTTTAGTGTTTTCTGAAGTCTGTAGTTTATCAGTTCCTCAACTCAGAGAAGTGATATCTGTAATCACCCTGGGATGCTGCTGTAAGCTTGAGGTATCCCAGCTGGAGCATAACTATGCCAGAGGAGAGTAAACCCACTGCAAATGCAAGGCCCTGATGTTGTGCCTAGTTTCTCTCATAGCATCACTGTGAAACAGCTTGAAAGAGCAGTGCTACAAGTCCTCTGAGTCAGGCAATACTGTCGCTGCTCTGTGTGGCGCAAGCTTTTGCCCAGAGCAGTCCCAAAGCACTTGGGTAAAACCAAACCGTATTTAACCGTAGCTAGAAAACTGATGACTTTGTCTGCTGTAGTAGTGGTGTTCAAAAGCTACTCAATTAATTAAGGCAGCTAAGTGAGTTGGTATTCTACAATACTAAAGAGTAAGGATTAAGTGAGGAGTTGGGAGAAAAGGAGGGAAATTAACACCAGTTTAAACACTGTCAAGACAAGTCAGCTTTAAATGCAAAAGGGACTAAAGGTTAAGGTCTTTGCTTGATTCACTGTTACTTGATACCTACAGGAAATTAAACCACAGAAGCTCAGGTCAAAAAGCATTAATAAAAGCAAGGAAATCCAGAAGTTTTGAAAAAAAATGTTATGATACTTTCATGTCATTTTCCCTGCTTCAGGGGTGTTCAGGCGAGTGTATCACATTGTGTACCACACTGTATAGGCTGCAATGTGTAGCGTGAACTGTGGATTTCAGCATTGTTGCTGAATTTTCCCAGATTGGCTGATTCCAAGTCATAGTGGAATATTACTCATATACAGTCCTCATGCAGTTTAATCCAAACAATACAGTGTATAGACATTCCACCATCTGTTAGGAATTGTGGTAACACTGTAGGGCACAGCTGATAATGTTTGAAGTAGAGATCCTTTGGTTTGGGCAAGGAGCTGTGGTGAGCAGCTTGCTGCCTTTGGTGGAAAATAAATGTTAAGTTGCTGGAACAAAGGAGAGAATTTTTTTCCTTGTATAGCCATTTTAGCTAACAGCTTTGCGTTGGCCAAAAGAATGTCGCATGGTCTAACTCACAGAAGAAACTTTATGAATTAGCTGATCTGAAATGGCACAGACTAGGGTGTTAATCTTAAAAATGCTTAGTTTTGCAGTCAAGAAAATTACAATCAATGTTTTCTTATTGAGGATAAGTGGAGGAAGATGCCCATCTTTTACTTGTAGTGTTCTTTGCACTCATATGGGAAGCCCCTGATCTTGTTCTTCTCTGGGTCTGCTCTATGCCTGGTTTTTGGATGTGTAAAAGTGCATGGGTGTCATTCTTCATGTAAGTTTTATTGCCCCTTTCCTACCATGTAAAAGGAAGATAAAAGTCAATATCATCATAAAGGCCCCTTAATGGAAATCTTTGACATAACCAATGAAGTGGAAACACTCGAACTGATGGAAATGGCCAAGACAGAAAGAAAAATCAAAATATTCAACAAGAACAAAACCTAAGTGTACTACATGACAGCAGATCATAAGCTTGATTCAGTTATAAATTGTACACAGCAAAAAGCTACTTAAGACATGGTGTAAATGCCCTTTACACAGCAACAAATCAAGATCACTTACTCGAGCTGCTTTGTTATAAAGTAGTCCTACTTCTTTCTTGAATTAATGACTTTAAAAATCCTGCTAAAGATTAAATGGCTGACTTAAATTTCATTAAGGGAAAAAAGGCATCATCTCCCACAACCACTCTTTTTTCAGTTCTGTACAAGTCCCTGCTCTGTACTTGGTTATTGGGTCAAAGGCCGATGAAGCAAAGTCTTTAGAAGTACTTCTGTTTCAGGGAATGCTATTCCCTAAAGTGTTTAAAAGACTTGTTCTGTTACTCTTACTGTAGTAATTCCCACATCGGTACAGAGCCCACTGAATTCCCAAAACTTCTGGGACCCGGCTGTGTACATCAGCGTCAACAGTAGCAGTCTAAAAACTAAACTAATGGGCATCACTTCCCCATGTCCTTATCCGCTGAGATGATAAAGACCACATGCTCAGGACTCTCGTGATTTCATTTTGGACTTTTATTTGAATGGAGCATCCTGGCTGTCCACTGTTAAACAGGCTTCTCCAAAAATAAATAAATAAATAAATATATTTTTAAAAGCTTCCTGGGAGACACAGCTGCTGTCTAAATTGAACGGACTCCTTGAATTCTGAGTGCAAGTACTGTGACCAAAGTCATGCCATGAGAAGTATGTCCTTGCAGAACACAGTGGTTGAGTGATTTGCTTGGCCTTGACCTTGCTGTGCTATAGCTGGGCTGGAGGTGACAGCCTCATCAGTGATGGTTCGGGAAGGTCAGTCATAAAGGACCACATACTCTCCAAAGGTTCACAGCCCAAAATACTAAACCAGAACCAGCAAAAAAATTATGTCCTTATTGGTCATAAATATCTTAATCAACTGACACTCTTTCCAGGGTTTGAAGGATTCATCTACACAGACTTTCTAGTCAAAGTAAATGTTGGGACAGAGTATACTTTTATTCACATCCCTCTGGTGCACAGCAAGAAATAGATAGTATATTTAGAAGTGAAAAACAAAAAGAGCTTGTCATATTTAAATTTATAATTCATTCACAAAGCATTGTCTGTTTTCTCAAGGTATATGAGAAATGATTATGCACTCAGCTATCCTGAAATAATTAAAAGGTCATCAATTTGCTGTCACTGTACTGATATGGTTTAATTACATTCTAAAAATATATTGAACAGGCTATCAAATGACGATTATAGTGCTGAGATATGTTATTATTTTAACAACAAACCAATTCCTGTTGAGTAGGAGAAATGCATGAAAATATGATCAGAGCATAGTTTTAAATGAGCATAGCTGATATGAATCTAAATTTGCTATCCTGCAGCATTATCTGAAATTTCCAATCAGAGAAATGTGCTCAAAAATTAATAACAAAGGAAATCATACCTGGAAAGCCATTGTTTCCACATAGTCTGTCTCTGTATCTCTGACAATGTTAGTCTATGCATATATTGCTATATGCATAGCAATGCTGTCAATTAATCATGAGTTCTTTCCTAATGAATAAACATGAAATTTTAAAATAACTTTTTGAAGGTAGAAAAGGGGGTGCAGGGGAAAGAACCTATTAGCCAGTTAAATGCATGGGCTTGGAGATACAGCATAGCACCTCTCTATTCCATGAACTTACATAAATTTATACTAGCAATGGATCTTGCATGTCAAGAATCTACATGAAACAACACATAGTAAGTATTTTTCTATACAAGAACTGTTAATCACATCCCATGTGATTTTTTTTTCCTTCTAATTTTTAATAATCCTCTGCAAATTTGGTTAGTAGTTCTTCCACTACTGTCCAAGGAGAATTCCTTTACTGTGTGACTACTTACCTGTGCTGTGGTTTAGTTAGCTTTATAGGTAGACAGTTGTCCTGGTGTACGAAAGATACTAGAACTATACAAGTAACAATTTCAGTATCATTTGTAGTACTAAGAATAGACATTGTGCTCCAATGGGTCTGGCTGCAAACTGAGTTTTCAGCGGTTCTGATCCACAAGTATGAAAGGTTCTATAAAAATAATCAAAGATGCTTTTTTTAGATGTCTGTACACATGAATACACACACAAATTCAGATTGAACAGGTATCTTAAAAATTCATTAAAATATTTGTTAAAAATATTCTGTAACACTCCCCAACTAAGTCTTTTTGTTGTTATGTACTCAGCTCTTATGAGCTATTTTTGAAGCATTTGAATGTAGCATATAATTCATAACACTTCATTACACAGCACATAATTCAGAAGTCAGTGATTCCACAGTAAAAGACAACTCCTATCCCCAAATATTGAAGTTACATTTCCATATTCAAGCCAAGTGGTTTGATTATTCAACTCATTTGCTTTCCAGCATACTCAACCAGAATATCTGCAGTTGAAATCTTAGGAGGAAGCTCAAATAAGAAATTAATTTTATTTTATCCTATCAGAGGTAAAAGTCTGTCAAAGCAAGCTGTCATGAAATGGTTCACTCAAGTGGATTGAGGATAGGGAGGAAAGATGAATTCAGCAAAAAAGAAGAACTGAATAAAAGAGATTTAAAAGATTATCTCAAAGAACAATTTATTTGAAGTTAGTTTGCCATGCCTGTTGAAAGGGCAATTTTCCCTTCACTCCTCATTATGACAAAGGAGGATGGAGAAACAATAGAAAAAGAGGAAATCTGCCAGGCCTGAAACTCTGTCCCTCAACTTGGCTGCAGCACTGAGACTAGAGCCTGCCTAATAAATTTTGCAGGATTAAGCAGAGACACAATAAAAAGGCAGTTTCAGAAAAAAAGGAATGATTCAGGGGTCCACAACACCCTGGGGAATTTGGGTCCCCTTCTCAAAAGGAGTCCAAACTGTTCCCACCATTCTTCAGAAAATGTCCTGTCAAAATCAGATACATGCAAGACATCTAAAATCTCTGAGTGTACCTATGGATGCTTAAAAGCTGCTAGCAGAGGGATTTTCTCAGGTTCTCACAATATTTGGTGAGAATCCTGCCTTTCTCATGCATGTTATGAAAAACAGTAGGATGGTTTTTGTAAGCTGGACCAACGCCTGGTGTTTTGCTAAGTTCTGTTTATGGTACATTGGAAAAATATTTTGAAATAGGTGTTGTAGGACTGTAGCCAATCACCCTAGGAGATGGGTGATCACTGACCAATCGCCTGTGGGGCTAGGGTATATAAAACGGAGTTATAAATTAATAAAGTTGCTTCTTTTGCCTGCTCTTGCTGAATTTGTGTGTTGCAGCATCTCTCTGCTCCCGGTATAAACAATGACATGTACCAACAAAGACTGGTGTCATCAAGTCACAAGGATGCTGAAAGCTTGAATGACCTCCCTTGCACAAGTCTGGAGTCAGTAAAATAGCCTGAGGTCTCTTGCAGAGGAGTAAGCATACTGGAGGGAAGTACAGCCCAATCAGGAGAGGTACTCCATAGTACACCAAAAGCCAACTACAGCAGACAAAATGACATCAATGACACCATCTTTTCCTATCATCAGTGGTGCCATGCCTATTGGAGCAGAGTCCTGTTTGGGCCTGTGACTCTGCTGAGAGCTCATGTTCTCACATGTTCCTTGGAGATCTTTCAGGAGAGAAGCTTGCCCACATTATGATTTGTGTTTTCCCTCCTTATTACAAGGAGAGGGCACATCACAACATCCAACTCCAGATCTCCTGCACCCTAGGGGCCTGAGCGTGGAAACTGCAGCCAAAGCTCATACCATTATCCTGTCCCATTTCCAAACCAGAGCAAAGAGTAGTAGTCTGATGTAGTCTGATGCTGGTTTTGTCATGCACTTTGACTGAATAGATGGCACCGCCCCAGCAATATCAACCAGCATTTTCCAAGAGACATGCTGGTGGCTGAAAATGATGTGGACAGAGCCTGTTCTTCACCTTGACAAATTGCTACAGGTCCACAATGATAGAAGGGGTGTGGCAGCTACAGTTCAGTGCTTGGACAGGTGACCTGCACAGAAGTAGCACAGCAACTGCACGTGCAACCCTTACAAGGAAGGTGACGCTTGAAACCTGCAAGACAAGTGGAAGGTTTGACAGATAGTTGAATAATAAATTCTTTTACAAATAACCACTATCTAGCAGGCACAGTGAGCAGCTTACAGCAGAAATATGAAAACTGGCATTTAGGAGGCAGAAAACGCCATTCCATACCAGGGAAAGTTTAATCTCAGCATAGGAAATAAGTGTATGGGGGCATGCACCGCCCCATGTAACACAGGCTGTACAAAACATTGCCATAAATTTTCCATTCATTGATGAGACCAAACACATCTTCAGTATTGAGCACTTGGGTATAGGTGTACTCCCAATCTGAATATGTGTGAAAACAAATACTTGAAGTAGAATCCTTTTCTCCTTCTGAGCAGAACCTCAAACCACTTTTTGAAGAGCTGCTGTGAGTGTGTTTTGTGAATCAGTCTCTCCTATCAAGGCTTAGGTGCAAAGTTTCCCAGACCAGAGCCTTCTGTCATGCATGTAGTCATACAGGCAGTCAAGCGGAGTAGATTTAGGGATAGGTTTAGCAGCTAATGAAAAATGTTGTCACACACAATATACAATAGTGTTTCACTTTTTGATCATTTGTCAGGCACCATTCTGGCCTGTGAGCTGCAATCTGAAGACTGATGGGTCTCACAAGGCAAGAAGAAGGGATGAAAGCAATGTTCGAAAAGTGCTTAGAAAGCTGGGGAGGATTTTTGCCCCAGTTGTTTACCTAAATAATATTTTTATCTATTTGGGCATTATGTTGTTCTTCATGCAAGACCAAGAAGTTGTTTTTAAATTGTTCCTTCTTCTTGTTATGCTAGCATTCTGTGTTACCTGACTGAAATGAAGGTAACAATCCCATGGTACTCAATCTACACTTTTCTTTAAATAAAAAGCATATCAACACTGAGAATTAGAAGCGCTCCTTCTCTCACCTAGTTACTTTGTGCTTACAGCTCAGTGTGGGGTGGTGGGCTTTTTTTTTCTTCTTAGATATTCCTCAGAATTGCCACAAACTTCTCCTACTAACAAAACTGGATTTCACAGCAGAATTTGGTTGGAAAAACACCACAGCAAAACCTGGGACACCATCATTACCTGTGGGAAATGCATTTGCATCAGACAGACCATAGGTATAAGGAACCAGAGGGCCACACAGATTTGTTGTACGAGACAAGTATCAGCCCTGAGCATGCAAAACCTCAGTCCCAACCACCTCCTTTTTGCTGGAACAGTTGTGGTTGGGAGCCGTTTACATATATTAAGTTTGCAATCAGCCCTATGTAAAATACCACCAGATTGTGGTCAGCGGTTGTATGCAGACTTTGTCATTTTGCTTACTGACCACACGTTCCCATTGATCAATTCTAAATTGGATTATTGTTAGGTTTAAAAGCGCCTCAACAGCAGAAAGTGGCGGTGGAGGCTGGCAAAGCAGAGATGGATAGCAGAATAAACAGGGAAAGTGACAAGATTTCAGACTGAATTGATCACTGTCAGCGAGTTAGTGGTCAGCTGTCTGACCTTTGGTGCCCAAACCAAACATCAGAATAATGTTTAGACAAACACATTTGATTTTTGAGGTAATGGGTATGTCAACTAAATGACAAACCTTAGAAAGGTCAAAGGGATATCCATTTTTCAGACTTTTTTCAAGCATTAATCGTTCATTTGGCGAACAGTGTCTTTCTAAGCTGGACAGAGAGAACTTCACTTTTTCTAAGCCTGTGTGTGTGTACTCATAGGCACTGAAAATTGTTTAGCCACAGCCGCCAGTCCTGACAAACCCATCCTGTCCGTAAGTCCTGCAATTCACAGCCACATTTTGCTGCACACAGAACTACCCAAAGTGCAGCAAAGTCAGGATTTTGGTCTCTGAAGGAGGCCCAATAGAGCTTTAACCCTCCCACTGTTCCCTGTAGGAAGTGTGGGAAAGGCAGCAGTGCTGACCACTTGAGTGAGACCTGCACCTTCCCTACTGGCACTGGAGATGCCTACGGCACAGCACGGCACAGTACCATTCAGCCCCACAGCCAGGCTTCCCCAGTCCCTACAGGCTGGTAGGCTTCTAGAGCACATGTCTTCTATACCATGGGGAATAGTAAATGAAAACTGCTTTGATATGTTTAGAAGAGGTTAATAAATAAAAAAGTCTAAGGGACTGTCATATCCTTGTGGTTTCACAGTCTGGAATCTTGTCTTTGCTGCTTCAGCAGGGACAGTGCAGGAGAAAACACAGGAATGCTGATGATAAAACAGAAAAAATAAAAAAAAAAGAACAAAAATCCTAATGAAAACAATAACAAAGCCTTTGAGATTTACCATTTCTGGCTCCCAGACTCCTTTTTAAACAGTCTCTGCTTATCTTGATTTCTTTTTTTCTAGATTATTTTCTTGGCAAGGTGTGAAAGAAGCTCAACATGTTCTCACAGAAAACACCAACAGGGTCTTTTTCATCGTGTGTATATCAAAATCACTTGGGAAACAAATAGTTATTTCTTCCTCATAATTAATTTAATCACACACACACTCTGCCCCCCAAAATGCATTTGCAATATTAATGCAATACTAAGAAAGAAGAAGTGCTCTGGGACTGCGAATAAGAATCAAGAAAGGAAAAGCAACTATGAATTAAGATCAAAATTCCTAACCCTGCCATAAATCCCATCTCCATTGTTCTCTCTTCACCTTTCACTCATCCATCAAAACAGCGTTATCTGTGACACACCACAGAAGGATGGGCAGCAGCTACCCCTCTACATTCAGCTCTGTGCCTGTGCCTGTTTCTACTCTTTAGCTCCCTCTTCTCAAGATTCTGTCAGTGGTAAAGCAAAATGTGAGAAGGTTCCCAAAACCACAAATTCAAACTTTTAAAGTTCAGCTCCACCTATTTGGATGACAATTTGTGATGATGCAGGCAACACTCTTTACAGAAGAGTTATTCTCCTGTGCACAGAAATTCATTATAGAATGAGACTGATCACTCTTCCAGGAGGTAAGATAAATAAAAGTAAATTTTATGTATAAAGAGAAGGAACATATGGCATGTCCTAACAATATCCAAAATAACTCTTTATCTTCTGGCATACAATTTTTGCCTGCAAATGAGAAGGAAAATTTTTCATTTCATACTCTCTATGCCTTGACATTTAAGTCTCTGTCCTAGCTGCTGTAGCTAACAAAGTTTCTTAGTAGAATTGATCAAAAGTCAGAAATTTTGCTTGGCAAGACTTTCATCCAAAACAGAAGCATTACATCACAGAAATATTCTTTTCTCAGAAAACTGAAACTTTGCAATGCAGTGGTTTTAAAGACTATGCAAGGTAATTTCTTACAGTTTTGACATAAACTTTCTCATAATCATGAAAAATCTCACTTTTCTTTAAAGCATCATTTTCTTTAGCAGATGTGTTTTGGTCAAACTTTTGTACCAACCTTTTACACACATTAAGGATTGGAAAGGAAAACAGTGTGGAGAATAGGGAGTTTTGTTGTTATTACTTCTACAGTCAATTCTCACAGCATTCCTGTGACTTTTCTGAGTTTCACGATGGGAATATTTTACCTTGGGCAAGTGTTAGCTGAGTTTAGCTCAGACTAAGAGTGAAATGAGATAGAAACACTCTATATAAGATTCAGTGACAGGCTGCAACTTTTATTTATCTCATATATACTTATTTGCAATCAGGTGTGGGTAGTGTCCACTGCAAGGATATATGGAGCCCCATGGTACCTAGAAGGTCGTTTTTGTCCATTAAGGGACTATGTTGGTGGAAAAGGTAGGGGACACAGCTTACTGGATCTGGTTTTCCAGACATTTTCTCAAAGCTGAGTTTCCAACAAAACCAGACAGACCCTGGAGGTGGAATTGCAGTTGGACACCAAATTCATGTGATAACTGCTTAGACATGTCCTGTGGCCCTGCCTACAGACCTACCTCATCTGCACCCTGATTAGACACTGAAGTGAGAGTTGCACTTTTGCTGTCAATTTTGGCCCAGTGGGATACTTAAAGGCTGTCTGGACGTGATCCTGGGAAACTGGCTGTAGGTGGCCCTGCTTGAGCTGAGAATTTGGACCAGAAGGCCTTCAGAGGTCTCTTCCAACCTCAGTCTTTCTGTGATTCGGTATCCAGATACCAGTGAAGTCTACTCAAGGCTGGAAATCACCCCAAACTGTCTACCAATTTGACTGCAGGATTTTAACAAGGGTCTACAACTTGGCTTCTTCAACACAGTGTTGTTTTGGCAACAACTGACTCCACCATGGCCAAGAGTGCCACTTACATCATCACACATTATTTGTCATCAGGACTATGACAAGCCTAACCAAAAACCCTTTTAATCTGGAGCCCTCAGCAGCAGTTTGCTGTTGTTTGAAATCAGACTGACACTCTGACTTTTCAGGCCAGACTTAGGTAATCCTTGTCCATTATGCCAGCCTTTGAAAAGGTCCTTGCAAATACACAGGCTCTGTATCGATTATCATTACTTGTATAGTGGCTGGTATGTAGCAAAGTATAGTGTAATATGAGAAAAAATATTGATTTCAAGAAAGTTAATATTATTAAAAGGTAGTTGTATTAATCTCTTTCTTGAATTTTAGTTGGGGATTTTCCTCTTAGAAAATCAATGAAACTAATAGTCTTGTTATAGCAGGAGCACTTGTTAGACTATTTTTTCACTCCAACGCTTTTAAGGTATGTTAAGAGCAGCAGAGCTGAAAGGCTATAAACATTGACTGGGACTTAAAGGACTTGAATGACTGAAGGCATTACGTTCTTTGTCTTTTTGTCACTTTGTCTTGCAGAGAAAAAAATTAATTGAGCAGAATCTGAATTTTATGTGCTTTCTTTTGGCACCAACAAAAAAGTCTGTAGTATTTCAGGCAAAATCTCATCACCCCAATTTACTTCAGTGATACTAAATCAGAATTGTGTAAGGACTCAAGCATCCCTCAGAAAAAGTCAACCTTAAACAAACATACTTCTGCAAAAGCCTAGCACAGAGGAATAACTGATAAGTAATTGTCTAATACTTCACTTTATAAATCCATTTTTCTGTCTCCACAATTGCTCAGATTTTTTCCGTAATTCTCATTGTATATATGAGTACAGCTCACTTCACCTTCTCACCAGTGCTGCCTTGCATAACTGACAAGACCAAAGCCAGGTACAGTTTCAGCTGAAAATCAAAATCTCCACGTTTAGCAATAAACCAAGTAAACCTACAGTGTTGTCAGAAGAAGCTCCTAGTGACCGATTCCTATCTTGACTCCAACACAGAACCTGCCTCCTTATCCAAAAACTTCTTTACTTCATTTTTGCACAGAGGTTTTCCTATAGCTATTTTTAGACAAAATATTTATACAGACAATAGATAAAATGTGTGCCAAAAGTCATTTTCACCTGAAATGTACAAATAGAGGCAACTGTGGATTCTGGCAGTCTCATCTCATGGGACAAGTGCCATAAATGCAACTATTTTATGTCACTCTTTCCCCCAGTGCTCCTGCATACTCAGGTGTAGAAATGAACAGCAAAGAGGGTCGGCACAACTGTGATTTTTCTGATTGTTCATCTTTTGTCTTGAGGAGATCATATGGTCTGTAGGCAGAATGACATTATAAAGCTGATTGATAAAATAACTTGGTCATGGAAGATACATGTTGTGATCTGCACTGAGCACTGTGGTTGAAGTGTGAAGTAATACAAATTATGAAGGAGCTTTCCAGAGGCGTAAATGGATGTTAGCTGTCTAGGCCTAGTGAAAGGCTGTCTCCCTGTGGCTTTTGCTTGTCAGTGAAACCACAGGCTCTTCCTCCTTTTTCCTTCATAACACTCTCGCTCTTAACTCTGCCTGGTTTCTCTAAATCTGTCAGTGCAATTATCTGCCATCAACTATATGCTATCAACAGGAAATAAGTGTTCTCGATCTAACAAGAGGAGCACTACAGTAACATAATTTGGAGCCAGGTGAGGCTTGACAATAGCCTCTCTCCCCTGCTCTTGAAAAGGAAAAGTGCAACTGGAAGAACCACTTCCCTCATGCTGACTTCTTAGCCAAGTAAATGGTTTACCCATGTATATATGAACTCATAAGCACCATACGCAACCTTACACTCAAAACTGATCAGTTATTTTTGTAAAATAAGAAGGTGATAAATAGCTCCTGATCTGAATCATCAATAATTAATGTTTAAAAAAAAAAAAAAAAGTCTTAAAAAACCTTCTGCTTCCTGCAGTGCAAATGGAAGTGTTTCAAGATGCAGTAATTGCCTACAAATTAACTTATAGTGAAGATGAAGAGGAAAATATCCCACTATTCTTGTAGCAGTTTTTTTTTTTACAACCATCTAATAAGAATGTCTTGCAATGAGCTCAGTATGTAAACTCATGATCAAAGCTGTACACACCAATTATATTCCATCAAGAAAATGCATTTCATGAGGATTTGTTGGCACAGAAGGTGGTGTAACCAGAGCCAGCGTGTGACAACCTGGGAGAGGAGTGAAGTGTACAGCCTTTCCAGTACTGATTGCCCTGCAGGGCCAGTAAAGCTGACACTGTTATACCAGAAGAGAAACGCAACACAACAAGTTGGCTGTGCACAACTCTTATTTTTTCTTTTATCTTCCCTACATAGTGGACCAAAAATATAAACTGGAAGGGTAATATATATGGTCTAACTTCTCTGCCCAACAGCATCTTAGAGGGAGCCAAGTCCATTACACAGCACTGCCAAAGGCTCCAGTATTTCCAAGAGAGTGTGAGTGTGTCTGAAGAAGTGAAGAGTGAGCCTGTCTGATGAACTTATGATCCCATGAGCACATATTCAGTCCCTTCTCAGGGCATGGACAAGCTTCAGGACCATCCTCGCCATTTTTCCTCTCTTCCTCTTGCTATGCTCACATTCAGCAGCATTGGCTTTCTCACTTGATTAAGCAGGATCATCAGAGCACTCCCTGGGGTGGCCAACTGGAGGCCGGGTGTAACATGGCACAATCCTTATCTCCCACTCCCATCACACTGTAGACACAAGGGATTAAGCACCACATCCCAACCCAGGTATTTTCAACAGTGTGCTTGGCCCCTGAGCCAGTATATGTGACACGGTCCAACTCTGCACATACATTTAAGCTATGACTTTTGCATACACCTGCAGGTCTGTAGGCATCTCTCAGAGTGCTTCCCACACATTAGGGGCCCAACAGCCCCTTGCTGTACATACAACATTGTTTCCAAGCAAATACCCTCCCTCCATCCAGCAAAGCAGCACTCTACTGCCAAAACACTGGCAGTCCAGGAAGAGGATTAGAAATGCATCCATCAGCTCGGAGACAAGATAATGTTTTCTCCCACCATCAGGTCCTATCCCATCCTGAGAAGCTCCACAAAACCAAGGAGATCAGGCTCCTGGTGTACAGGGATTTCACAGCTATGCAACACCCTTGGCTGCTGTGTGGTTAACCACTGCCAGAGCAGTGGCAGGGTCAGACCTGTGGCCAGCGGCAGGTTGCCCCAGCCCTGCTGCCTAGGTCCTCATCATGGGAGACATAATTCTCTTCTAGAATGGGAATTTGCAGCCAGACGAGGTGGGGTGTTTCTTTATTTTAAGCAAATACATCCAAAAAAAAAAAAAAGAAAAAGAAAAAGATTTGCAGTCTGACTGTGGGTAGCTTTATTACTATCCCATGCCTGGGTTGAATAAACCACACTACTAACCCCCACACCCTCTCCCCATCTTCCTTCCTACCCCGAGTAATTAATTTCTTATGTCCAGTGATCATCAAGAGACACAGTGGCCTTTGAAAAGAAAGATTTAACAATATTAATAATGCTCAATTGCTCAATCTCACAAAGGCCACAGCTAGAGCTGGCTGGAATATTTTCAACAAAATGTCATTTCATTAAAATATGTTGTTTATCAAAGCTGAAATATTCTTATGTGGACATATTGGTTCTGACAAAGATTTCTGAAGCCCAGGGTTTCTGACTAGAAGCAGAGGGAGGCCTGTACCGAAACCTGGAGCTTTTCAATCTGAAAGTAGTAATTTTTGACAAAGTTCCAAGTCAGAAAAATGTTCTCAAAGTTTTATTTTCATTCCAGTGTGGAACAAAAGCATTTCTGGAACCTTAAATGTTTCATGACACTGAATTTTTACTCTCTGTCCAGCTCCAGCAAAAATTCTCTTCTTGTGAGCTGATTCTGAATGAAATCTCTTTTTCATAGGTGCTGGTGCTCTTCTGTATGAATGTATGAATGTATGTGTGTTTATATTGTTTATACTTCTGTGTCTTTGAGCAGTTGGTTTCTGTAGCCATATATGCTTCCTGTGGGTCAACTGTGAAAAATAGAGTGACAGAAGAGCAATGCCCCTTGCAGAAATGGGTAAGAAAGAGAGGTCATTTAAGGCTTCCCTCACCCCCTACCTCTTCCCATTTCTGTTTCCTATTGCTGCACTTACAATTAATGCTTCACATGAGCTTGGGTTTCCCAACAGGCCATCTGATGTCTTTTCCCATCTTTGTGACAGTAATCATGTCACATGATCACTGTCTGAGTTAGGGGTTTTTTTAATTGCTTTTCTCAAAATGCCATGATAGCTAAATTGATACAGAAGAAATAGGGCACAGACTGGGTTATCTTTTTAAGTTTTAGCATTAGATGATATGTGTTGATGGTCAACTATAGCTGTTTCTCCATTATGATCTGCTGATTCTATTGTTTTCAAAGTTCCATGTACTCAACAACAAGAAAAAACCTGTTCTGCAAAATGTATAATATCTATGCCACACCTACCAAAGCCAATCACATAGCTCAGAAAAGCTAGAAAGGATCATGGTTTAGGAAATCTCATAAGCCCTATTGTTCCACACAAGTCCTGCTGCATTCAAAACTGAAATCTTTTCCCTGGACCAGAACCATATTACCTTTTGTAAAATAAATAATACACAGACATCAGATATTTTTTAAATAGTCATCTATGGAAAGTATTTTAATACAGTGATGGCAGTTAACATTCTCATAAGAAGAGGATGCCATAAACTGACCAAAAAAAAAAAAAAAAAAAAATCAGTAAGGAAAAAGAAAGCATTTAAATGAGATTCTGGAACTTCCCTTGCTCCTGGACTCCTTTGACCTTTATTTGTACCTTAATAATCAGGATTATCTTAAATGTGTCCTTCCACCATGCTGCTCTTTGAAACACTCATGCAAACCAAAGGGGAAACACACTAGCATACCATGAAAGGATGACCAAGAAGCTCATTAATCACAATGCACTGCCCAATATACAGTCTAAAAACTAGATGTATTAAAACGTGTATTCTAAAGTCTTTATTTTTTTTCTACAAACATAACAGTAAATAAAATTTGAACTGGTAGAGAATTGATTTTTAGGTTGATGATGTGTCTTTTAAATGACTTCTGCTATGTATAGCTGTAATATATACTTTGTCACTTACCTTGACAAGTTATGTGTAATAGCTGTGGTGGTGTAGCACTATAAAGTATTTCAGTAATGCCTCTCTTTTAATCCTTACAAGAGTATCTGAGGAGTTTGTTCCTGTGATTGGCAGAGTAGAACTGTGCATCTCAGAAGCCTTGATCAGCCCTTTGGACAATATCTCAGCACTAAATACCAAATACCATGTAAAAAGTTTGGTTCATCAGTACCAACATCTCAAGTTGTCCCAATGTCCCAGGGTGTCCCTGCTCTTGGCAGGAGGGTTGGAATGATGATCTTTAAAGGTCCCTTCAAACCCAAAACATTCTATGAACCCCTACTCACTCTAAATCTATAATCACGTATATGGTATCGTGCCAACATGATGACTCAGAAGCACATTAGCAGTGACAAGCACAGAGCAGCTTGGAAGTGTTTTCACTGGCTGGGCTGGTGAGTATAGGAGCTGGCTCCTGCAGGCCCTCTGCCCAGTGCAGGGGTTTCACAGGTCTGGACCCCTCCAACATGCCTGACCTTTTCTCATACCAAACCCAGCTTCCTGCTTCTGTTTCAAACCACTGATGACTCACTAAATGCACAAAGACATACTTCTACCAGTTTTCTGAGATGTTAAGGCTGGGCCTGAACCATAACCCAGCTGTGGACACCAGCGCTGAGCTATGGAAATCTTCTAGGTCTCACCTTGTCAGCTCAAGTCCAACCCTTAAAAAAAAATTATATCAAGCTCTGAAACAAAATTGCATACTTCTTTCCTCCTTCTTCCTTTTCCTTCACGCCTTAAAGATTTTGTTGACTTGGAAGTTCAAGTATTTGCTGCCTTTCTGTAGATCTGGGAATGGAAAATTTACCCTTGAAATTTTCCAGTCCTTAACAAGATTATAAGGTTCTCATATTTCTTGCCTCCAGGAAAAAATGAAAAGTGGTCCCTGAATGCAAATCACCCAGTAGGCTGGCTGTTAACAAGTCAAAGAGGAGCTATCTGGGTGCATATAAGCTGGGACCATGGAGGGGGAGGAACATTTTAATACAACATTGCTGGATCTATTTATCTTCCTCAGCACAGAAACTTTCTTCAAAGATCAGGTACCCCAAAAAGGAGATAGATATTCAAAAACCTAATGCTCAGAACATTTCATCTGCAGGTCTCAAGACACTTCAAAAACCTTATTCTTTCTATTTAACAATAGTGAAAATTATTAATAATTATGACCAGTGTTGTTTCCACTGATAGGACAGCAAAGGCAGCAAAAGTCCCATGTTCATCTCACACAACCTGCAGTGGGTCAGGAGAGGGTTACACTTATGGATTATCCTCAAGAGAATCCCTTTGAGGGGAGAATCACATCAGAACTAACTCCTTCAATCACTTTATGATATGTGAGGACAAGAGATTATGTCCAACACATGCATTGTCCTGTGTTCTAGTCACTGGCTTGCAAAAGAGCTACATGTCTAGCTCACAGCTTGGGTGGCTTCTGCAAACAGATGAGGCCTAGGATTAAAAGATTTGGAGAGTCCTTTGCATGCTGTGCAAAGGACTGGTAGTAAGAAAGATAAGACACTATCTGTGCAAACTCTCTAGGATTTTACAGGCTGCACATCCATGGGGGTTGTGATCTGTAGAAAGTAAATACTCCATAGATCTCATCTCATTAGCCCAGGTTTAATGGTCATCTGGTTTTTGCCTTATTGTCCCCTGAGACAACACTGTTGGGCATAAATCCCTTAAAGTTTTATTAGTTTTGTGTTTCCATTGTTTCCTTGTCATGGGTCTGCTAGGCAAAACTTCTCTTTGACAGTGGCTGCTTCCTCCTAAAAGCTTATGATTCCTCCTTTCTGGACCAGAAGGCTCCATCACAGCATTTTTCTCTTGTAATTTCCTTGGGGCCAATTTATTCTAAAAGAATTAAAAATGCAAATCTAATATCATAATTGTGTAATATGATAAGCTTGGCAGCTCAATCAATACTATCCCCCACTGTCAATAATACAGCTCCGATGCACGTTTGTCAGACCTGACCAGTCTCACTTTATCACTGGAACTGTGCTACTTCCACATCTATAAGATATGACATTTTATTAGTAGGTCCCTATCAATCAGATCTAATTTTTGCATTATAGAAATTAATTTTGTCGTCTTGCTGCCTGGCGGCACTGGGGTTGCTCTTTGAGCCAGGCGTCAGAGGCTTGCAGACTTAGGCTTCCCCAGGCTCCCATGTTACAGTCTGGCTGAGGACTGAGACTGACAATAGCACACTTTGGTGTCTTCATTTTCTAGCCACAAATGACATGGGGTTAGCAGCAAAGGACATGGTTGGTAACCACTGTGGAAAGACAAATCTGTGGATCAATAAGAGAATGCCCACTGGTGCTTTTACTGTTGGGTATATCTCTAAATTAAGGAAGAATTAATGTGAGATAACTTTTCACCCTTTTCACCCAACTTGATGAATCTACAAAACCTATTCCAGATTGTACTTTGTTACTCAATATTGCCTCCAAAGTAGAGCGTTTCTGAATAAGTCAAAAGGGCTGCTGATCCAGAATGGAGGCAAAACAGAGGACACGGTAATTGTATAACACAGACATTGTTTCTTCCTGCCCAGTCACAACCACAGTAACTGTAAGCATGAGGACAATTTGCATCCCTCTGAAATCCACACCCAGCTTCAATAAACCTACCTCTTTCAGCTTGAACTTGCTTTAAAATACTACATCCAGGAAAGGTTCTTTTTTAAACAGGCTTCTTTAAAATTTGTCTTTCTGCTGTGCTTGGATTTGCTCTCATTTTAAGCCTTTAACGTCCCTTCAAATTTGCTGACCTCTGTAGAATTGTCCTTGATCTGTCCCAGGAAGAAAAAATGCTCCTGCTGGGCTTCAGCCTGGACTATGCTAATAGAAAAGTTACCACCCTGTTAAAAAAAAAAAAAACAAACAAAAAAACAACCAAAAAAAAAAAAACCAACAAAAAAAACACCCAAACAAACAACCTAATATTCAGTGAGAATGGAGTCTGATTCCTTAATTCTTGCTCTAAGGTCTGAAACCCTGATTGGCTTGGGCAGCTTGTTGTCCCAGTATCATATGTGTGTACACTATTGTCTTAGTCATCCACCTGAAATAACATATTTGCATAATTTTAAGCAAAGAAGCCAGTGTCAACACTTGAGTAAGAAATTTATGAGGTGAACATGCTTGTAAGGTTTATGTTTTGGGTTTGGAAAACAGTTGTTTTCTCTTGCATTATTAGAAGCCTGACTGACATGAATTTACACAGCATAAGTGAGGTGAGCAATAGCAGAACGGAGAAATCCAACTATCCTCCCTTCTTCTGAGAGCACAAGGTTTGCACGTAAAATTGTAAGCAAAGAACCCAACTCGGAGCATACAGGTTTCACTGCACAAGAACAGCCCCTGAGCAAGGAAGTAAAAAAAGAGACTGAAGTACAGACAGCTGTATCCTGGAGGCCAGGAGGCATAGGGAAGAAAAGAAAGTTGCCAAAACCCAAGCTCAGTTAAACTTTGTGAAGGAAAGAACAGCAAAACTTTATTTAGTTTACATAGATAAGATTAAAGGACAGTGAGGAGGGAATGACTTAAGTCTTATAAGCAATGCAGAAAAGCTAAAAATATTAAAGGAATAATTTGTCTCACACTCAATGAGGATCATTGAATACAGAAAAATGGAAAATGAAAGATAGCTACTGAGAATGAAGGTACAGAAAAAAAAAAAGACTGCTTTTTGAAATGAAAGCAAGATACAAACATCTTCATGTTCTACAACTGAAGACATCGCAAAGCCCATCCCAGAATGCAGCAGGAAGACACAGGTGAAATTGCATACAAATGGACATTGTTAAGAAGGTTTTTTTAATAAACCTGTCAAATCAGTGATATAACAAATTTTCAGAGAATAATAAATGCATCACTTAAGGAGTTTCCCCCCTTCCAACTTAGGTAACTCTGGGTTCATTAGTCTGACTTCAGTAGTATGTAGAGTTTTAAAACAAACTTTGAAGGAAAGAATAATTAAGATTTTAGAAGAAAAGAGAAAAAATTATTAAATCAACGTGGTATTTGAAAAGATTTGAAAAGAATCATTCCAGACCAATGTAATACCTCTCACATAATGTGGTGACTGGTTTATTCAATTTTAAGTCAATGTACTCTGATGGATCTGTTCATATTTCAGTAAAATACTTGCTTTGATGCTGTACGGGAAGTTATCAGGTAATATGATCAGATAAAGATTATTAGAGAACTATAAGAAACTAATTAAAGGGAGATGGTAATGAACTCCACTGAAAGAAAAGTGTTTGGATTGTTGGGAGGTTACTAGGACTATAACAAGGATCCAGCTTGGGACAATCTTCTCTGCTGTTCACTAATGACTGTTGTAAAATACAGCATGTGTGAAGCACATGAAATACAGCAAGTAGGAGTGTTAGAGCATCCTCCAGAAATAACTGAATTTTCTTGTTAGTAATTGTGTTAAGATGAAATTTAGTGATCAGATTTGTGAACTAAATGAAAATTTGTAATGAACAAGAACAAGAAATTCTGATAAGAATGAGGACCTTTTTAATTAGAAAAGATAAAAGGTGAGAGATCTTGATATATTAGCTATCCAACTGCAAAGTGCCCAGTTGATGTGTCTGTGGAAAGGCAGGTGTGATCCAATTATATAAGAGGAGAAATGCTATCAGGAAAGATCTAAAATATTTATGGCAACATTTTGGACTTTCACTGAGTTATAATCTCAAGTGTCCTTCATGTCTAGTCCTTGTCTTCAAGGGAGATTACTTCAATCTGGGAGATTAAAGGTGATTAAGGGTAGAAGAGTTGGTTTGAAAGACTTCTGCTTTTGCCACTTGTATATATAGGCCATTGTTGTTTTCTTTATGGCACACCCATGTCAGATGATGTTCTTGTAGACACCTTTGTAGCTTCATTATGCAAAACAAAGCAAATTCAGGCAAAGCTCACTCCTTGTGATCCTTGCCTGTCGCTCATCAGGCATGGTCAGACAGTTGCCATTACCAGGACTGTGTGGACCCATGCCAGGGCCCAGTCACTATAATTTTTACTTTTGTTTATCTGAGGTCCAAAAAATAGTAGAAGTGGTCCTTCTATAGCATGGAAGCAGGATTTTGTTGAACACTGGGGGAGGACATTAGTGGGAGGAATATGAGGAGATGAACGGGCCTGTTGAGTTGGTGTTGGGGACCATATCAGAAAGCCAGTGCAGAAAAGGCACAACCTCAACTCTACTTTAGTAGGTGTACTCCTACCTAGGTAAGAGCATTGTCCTTCCTGTGCTAATCCTAAACTGTGGCTGGCAATTTCCTGGAAAAGAGATAATGCACTGGATTGAGATTATGTCAGTAATCAAGATCACATTTTCTTGGTGTGGATAATTGTATTTTGGTGTCCAGAAACCACCTAGCATGTTTCAGTTTACCAGTGTAGGCATTATCTTAACTTCTCATGAGTGAATGAGACCCAAACACTGTAGTCATTGCATGTTATAAGACAGGTGAGATGCAAGGCACAATTTTCTTGATATAGCCTTTTCTTCATTTGCCTTAATCCTGCATCTCTCCATCAGACAGTGAACTGTACTCTGAAGTCTCCATCTTTAGACTTGGCAATAGCATTATTCTTCTCCTTTCTGTACGGCCTAACACAGAATAAGTATATAGAGGTAGACAAGGTTGATTTTATTTTCCTGTACCTCTGCAAGTGGAAACATAGTGTAACAATGTCAAAAATCATTAAGACCATCATATCTTTCCGCAAGTATACAAATAGGTCATATTAAAAATGTCTTTTCCCAGTAGGAAAGTACCACGTGGCCATTAATATACTTATGCTATCCATTCTCTAGCAGATCACAGTCACCGTCAGTTAGATACAGGTGAGCCTTGAAGTTTCCAGGATAAACAGAAGAGCTATGAGCTCAGAAGAAAACAAAGAGAATGAAGCACAGTAAATGAAGCAAAGCAAGGAAAGAGATAAATTTGTTTACAGTATTTTGTCTTTTTAATTTACTTTGACTAAGATCTAGGTTGCTATTAGCCTTGTGATGCTATTGCTGCAACAGCCAAATCATCATGATGGTTCTAAACACCTCAGCCATGATAGCAACGAGAAATAGTGCTTGTGGCCACTGTTAGGCCATTGCACCTCTCAGACCTGTAACCTCAAGTTGTCTTTCTTTCTAAACAGCATAGGAGAAGACAGTGATGTTCATTTGGGGAAATGAGTGTGCGAGTTCAGAAAAACCCTTAACACAGAGTAAGTTTTTTTAAATTGTTATCGGTATGGTCATTGCTTCATATTACCATCCCTAAGGAATAGGGAATGTGAGGAAGAAATTCTCATACTTGTGCTGTTCTGAACAGCACAAGTATGGACTGCAAGATAGCCCCAAATGAGCTTAAGTATATGTATACTATCTCTGGTAGGGATGTCTGCTTGTAGAGTCAGGTTTAAATGATATCTAAACATAAAAATAATCAGAAATAATTTGCAGTTAAGAAAGCTTTACTTCTATTGTAGTGGAGAGGACAAATACACATTTTCCAAAAAAACCAGGCATTATTTTTGTTTGTTTAGGCTAAGGAAGCCTAGCTATTTATCATTCAGAAGTCTGTTAGCAGAAGGGTGAGTAATTTGTAAGCTATCTCTTTTTAGCAGCTTTTTAAACAGACAGTGTTAAAATAAATATCAAAAACAGGAAAGAAAATAAATAAATAAATAATCAAATCCAAAGAACTGCAGTGATCCCAGAATAGTTATTGAAGAAATAAAACCAAACAATAATTTCTCTCAGCTTCTGGGTTACCATCAGATACTGGCATTCAGTCATTTTGACAGCAAAAAGTGGATGAGTCCTGAAGCTCATCTTTATTCTTTGGGAAGAATTCAGAAAATTCAGCATCTGAAGATAAGGCTAGCACAGATGCAAGTTATCATCTCTCTGAGGACTCACAACAATCCAGAATATGGTGTTTAAGAAATATATCTAGGTAGCGGAAACACCTGCTGCAATACAGTTCTTCACTTTCTAGGCTCTGCATTTCTGACACTTTCTTTTTTAGTGTCATGATAGCTCTCCTACAGTGATCACCTCTTTCAGTCAAACCACAGGAAAAATAGAATCCTTCAAATCCAGGTTCATTCAAGCTCTACAATGCTTTGCAATCAGAAGCAAATCCTTTCCTCTCTTCAGAACTTGATGGTGCTAGAGGTCAAGAAAGCTTTGCGTTGGACTGGTGTAATAGGATATAGGATCAGCCCATCACACCATGTCAGTGCTTCTTCTAAACAAACTGAACCATCCCATTGTTGTTGAGGTCCATCTCTTGTGTGGTAGATATGGGAGGGGCACATTAAAGGAAAGAGAGTTGTGAAGAGAAGATTATGTCATCAAAGACATATCTGGTCTTGTAGGAAGGCCAGCCTTGAAAAGAGGTACAGATTTAGGGATCCTTGGATTCATCACTCATTTTCAAGACAAGGCAATGTTTTACATCAAAGTTTACATTGTACGGGCATTTGCTAGTCTGTACGAGTTTTGAGTATCTATAGCAAGAGTGTTTTTCCCCCAGTAAACATCAATAATGATCTGAACATCTCCTTTCCAGAGAATTATACATACCAGAAGTTACTGAAAATGTTTAAATGCACTCTTAGTGCTTTCCCTCGTGTTTTGCAATGTTTCTACTTTGCTCTACTGGTTAGAAAATCAAAACCTAAATTTTTAAATAACAAATAGTAAAATATTTTTACTACTTTAAACAAATGGAAAAGACTTCTGAAACAGCTTTTGTTAGTTCATCCCTGAATGTTTGCCTTCAGTCTCCCTGACTTGCAACTATCCCTTCTATAAGAGAGCATTACCAACCCTGACAGGATTGATTTTCAAATGTATGATTGCTAGTGAAATATTAAACCCTATTGATTTGAAATTCAGGATCAGATGGCTGTTAGACACTCTGCATATTTTGGGGATGGACAGTTTCATTTATCAGCTCTTCCAACTGCAGAATAATTAGAACTCCATCATGTTCCTGTTTTGAGATGTAGAGGTTCCCGTCAAATTACAGCATCTGCAATCTCAAAAAGTGTTCTCTGCATTATGTTTGCTAATTGGTCAATTTATCCTTCCTATGCAGCTTTTTCATTTATTTCTCAGAAAATACACTGGAAAAAAAGACATCCATCTTTTCATCCACTGAGATTTCACATTGTTCACTCTTCTTAACCCATGGAAGAAGTAATAAAAGCATAATGGAGATTTCCAAAACAAAAATCAAGGAAGTTATCACAAGCATTTGAAACAGAGCTGAGGTAGTTGGGAAATGCCTCCTAAGGCAGGTCAGAATTTATCTTTGGAGATGGTGAGTGAACCTTATCACAAAACTGCTCTGTGAAAAGGATGTAGTGATACAAAACACTGCAAAGGCCCTTACTGGGGAGGACTGAAGGGAGACCTCACTAAGTTGTCCTTTATAAACTCAGAAATACACAGAAACACAAAAAAATAATCATGGCTCATGGCTTCCACCGTAAGAAAAGCTCTATCCTAGGAAAACATACAATAAACTAGATTCTGGTCTTGTACCTCACAACTCAGTCATGGAACATTTGTGATGGAAGACTCTGTCCATGTGAAAATAGAACCTTAAATAGTGTTTTGGATCCTGGAAAATTATATCCCAAGGCAAAGACATATAACACTGGAAGTCATTTGGAAGGGATGGATATAAGTGCCATATGTTAACCTCTCCCTGACTATACTAGGTACCATCTACCTTATCTACAGATAAGGTTTTAACTGAGTGGTTCCTTCTGGGCCGCAGTGCAAAAGTTCTGACACTTTTATTGGTAAATAATCACTTGGTAAGTAATGTCTGCTCTACCAAACCTGGAAGTTGTGGACACAGAAATGTCACAAGATTGGGAAGAATGGAGGAGGTGGAAGGAATCTGTCATGGAGAGTGATAATAAACAAGGGGGGAAAAATAAAACCAGAGGAGGCAATTTGCATAAAAGCAGAAGTGAAGGAAGCTATTTTCAACTTCAGATGAGGCTTTCAGTATGTGGAAGAATGTTTATTTTGTCAACACACAGTATCATACCTCAGTGAGTCTTATATAAGGGTAACTACAGGATCCATGGGTTTTAGCAATATTTTCATTTGAAATCCATCATTCTTTAGTCCCTTCAAACAAAAATTAGTTTTCTATTTTGGCTTCTATTTTTTTGGAAGGAAGCTGATTACAGATTAAATTCATGAATTAAAGTTCACACAGTTCAAGTAGATAGGGATTTCAAGACTACAGATGAATCTGATCCAAACCTCTGAACTCTGTGGAACTTTCTTTTAATCAAAGAAATGAGCAATTCACCAATAAGTAAAACTCTTATCCAGCCTGCTTACAAACTTCACAGTAGTTATGCAAAAATTTTAGAGGGTGAGAAATTATATCTATGAATGAGCTGCAATACAAGTTGTTGTCATCGATAACAAATTATTTGTAGATATTTAACATTCCCTAAGAATTTGTTTTTCTTCCTTTTGCATGCTATACATACACACAAAGAATGACTATAAACAGGAGGTTAATTATAATAATAAGATGCAGTTTACTTTCCTTCTTATGCACACTTACAGTAAGGACATGAGAGTGGTTTATGATAAATCTTCCCTACAGATAGGACCAGACATCATAAACATCTTACAAGAATGAATTAATAAAGGAGCCCATAATGTCAAATTTAGACTTTAATGTTCTGGGGAAACTAAGACACACACACACACACACACACACACACACACACATTAGTTCCCTCACTACATTGAATCTCCACCTGAGGCTGAGATTTCTATTGCTTGTCGATTTATGACACTTTTAAAAAGACCTTAATTCAATTGGAAAACAACCTGACTCAATTCAGCTCATTTGTATCCATTCACAATATTTTGGTTTTCCCGTAATAGAAAAATCTTGATATCACTTTCACAAAAAAAAAAAAAAAAAAAAAAAAACCCACCAAAAAAACCCAAACCCAAACCAAACCAAAAACCCAAACCAAAACCCCAAACCAAAACAAAAAAAAAACCCCAAAAAACCCAAACAAAAACTCCAAAAAACAAAACCCACCAACCTCTGTTTCCTTCTTACTCTATTTCATGTTTTTCTGTGGTTTTACTGACAAGGTGTAACTTTTAGTGCTATGAAGTACTGCCTCTCCACAGCTAAGGTAGCAATGAAACACATTATATCCACATTTTTCTTCTATATTCTCTCTCTCCAGCAAATAGTATCAGAGCAGGGATCCTGATCACCAAGCACCTAAAATGTAGCTGGTGTCTCTGAGTGTCAAACATGCTTTTGCACTCTTAAGTGTCATCTAATAACTATTGTCATAACACACTGAAAGCTGAGTAATTAAGAATATGAGTATATATTTTATCACAAAAAACCTCCCTTTTCACATTGACTAGTACCAAGAGACAATCAGAAAGTTTTGTACTCCTTTGTAGAAGATGAACACTTTAAGGGCTCTCAGCTTGAGTAACAGATCACTTGTTAAAATCGAGACCAGCTTTTTACACTGAACAGTGCAGAGGTTCAACGTACAGTGCAAGGCACACCAGGAAGCAAGGTCAGTAGAAGACGTCTGAAGTGGGATCACACCCTTACACGCATCCGCAGGGGTGGATATCAGAGCTGTGAAGATCATCTCCACAAGATCTCTATATCATAAGCTGTGTGGTCTCAAAAAACACTGTGGTTTTCAGCCATTGATATTGTATTGAATTAATATTATTCAAATTCTGTGAAACATTTATCTTAATGCCTGCCCATATATATCTCTTTAAACATGCAAATGTAGAAGTATCATGTTGCTGAATTTGCCAGTAACAACATCAGTACCACTTCAGGAATTTAAAACAAATACTTTAACACTGTAAAAATGCTATATACTCAGAGTTTAAACTTATTTATAAGAAAGTAATCTTTATACTACTATGATGGAAAAGATGCTCGCCTCACAACAACTAGACAACACTTTATAAAGAAAATTGAAGAATACGTGCCTAAATTTGTGGCCTCAGACACATATATTTGATGTTAAATCATTCTCACTGACATTTTCTATCACAGAATACCTCATGGTGAACATAGGCAGAAAAACCCTCTATCTGAGCATGAAGTTCTTTTGCCTTCCAAGCCATTTAGATTCTGCAAGAACATAACTAAGTAAATAAGGATACAGAATGATGCAGAGTCCCATTTATGAAGAAATTTAGATTTATAGGGCAACGGAAGTCACTGTGAGAGTGAAGGGGAGTTGAGCAATACAGTGCTTGCCTAATGCACAGCAAAAGTGCAGGGACCCCCGGGTGTCATCTTCCACGCTAGTAACACCAACTAGTGCAGCTGAGGGCTGCATGGATAGGCCAGCTTAGACCCAGTGAGGCTGAGATTGCAAGGTACAGGGCTCCAGCTGGGTGCTCTCTGCAGGTACAGTTGCTGTCATCAACACCATCCATATTCAAGTTTCTGGATGAGAGTTTACTATTCTACATAGAGGGGTCTAATTCAAAATATTACCTCTTTACCAGTGAAAACAATTTCTGTTCTCTAGAGGCAGAGATGATATACACCTCTGAGAGGTTTGAAAGCTAGGCAGAGAAACACAGGCTCCCAGGAAGCTAGAGTAAAGAAAACAAGTGGAAGATCCAGCCACCAGTTCCAGGGAAAGAAATGTGATGACAGAAGCACTGCTGGGATCTAAGGGGGCTTTCCTTTAACTGACCCTTAGCTAGAAAACTTCTGATTGCTTTCTTTTCATGTAGAAGCAGCAGAAACAATATATCATTCATTATGTCATTTTGGTGTTTGGCTTTTTAAAATATTAATGAACAGTCTCAGCCTTCCTTTTGCTGACCACTGAAAACAGCCCCATTCCCCTGAGTAAACCAAGGCTGAGTCTTTAAGCCTGTGATTGAAATTCAGTCAAACCTCTGGGTGAATGGAAATCATTTGTTGTGTGACAGTGACATGCGGCAGCTCCTTTTTGTTTGCAAGAGAGCTCAGGGATTCTGTGTCTATTTATTGTCATCAGCTGAGGACTCGGTATTGATGGTTACCCAAAACTCTGTGGCTTTTGAGAGAGGGGAGGCTGTACCGCAGCTGCAGATTTGGCAGAGACAGCACCTGAGTCTGAAAAAGAAGCACTTTGTTGGTTTCTGTTCAACAAACTGTGCACAGAACAAGACAACCTCAGCTGGTTGGTCTGGAATGTGGGAGGCATGGCCAGGATGATCCCAGATGACAGAAGGATAGATATGCCAGGGGAGCACTGTCCTATCTGTCCACTTCCTCTGATACCCTTCCATATGTGTTTGTTAATGGTCACTCTCAAAGACAAAACACCAAGCTAAAATGAACTGTAGCTCTAATTCACTATGATGGTGATGATGTTCTGGGAAGAAAAGTCAGTACTGAAGACATGGACATGAGAAATTATCTGCCTAAAAAAAACCCACAAACCTGTTATGTAGAATGGAGAACAACTTTTTTGCACAGTCCTTTTCACCAATCGCTGTTTAGCCAACAGAGTAAGAAAAGCCAAGAGGATGATGCTAGAGAGATCAGCTTGGAGCAAAGGCACTTTTCAGACATCTGTTTCAGTTTGTAGGCTGTCTTTCAGTTGATTATTTGGTTTCTCACCTCTTCTGTTACCAAGCAGCACAATGTTTGACATGCACAGTGACATGGCCTCCAAAATTCTGCAGATCACATTTATTTCTTAAGGCCCCCTGAAAGGACAATTTATTATCTTTGTGGAACTGCTTTACTCCTGATGTACATACTCTCAACTTGTTACTTCAGAGTTGCTCACTCAGCTTTCTGTTCCAGCAGCCTTAGCAGACTGTCTTGGCAGACTGTACTAAGCACAGTGAAGCCACACAAAGAAAAAAAGCAATTCCTGACTCAATGAATTCAGAACATTAGCTTGTGGTGGCAGGGAAAGGTAGACAAAGTAAAGAGGACGAAGAAGGAAAAGCAGAGTGTTGGTGAAACAAATTAGCAGAGTAGCACTGTGTTTTGACATCTTATTATAACATAACGGTCTCCTTAAAAACAGTTCTTTAATTTCCTGCAAAGTTGATGTAAAATCTCAGACAGATTTCCTGGAAAAGACTTCATTGTGGTACAACTTTTTCTCATTTAATGTTAGTTGCCTTGTTAAGATCTTTCTGCAGAAAAAAAGAGATTTCCTGCTGGAAAGCCCAATAAGACTTTCATCAGGAGTGATTCTATTAAGAAATCCCATATTGTCTTTTTCTCTTGCAAACATATCTTTTCCAAGTTAACAAATATAAATAAATAAAGCAAGGTCCCCATTTACAGCTGAGACTGAGTGTTTGTGACCTTGAGTTCCATAGAGGTTAACCTACTCTGATTAACTTTCCCATGTTATTCCATTAAATAAAAACAGTTTTGACACCCAGAGACTAAGGCATCCTAGAGATAATACAATAACCTTATGCAATCATTCCAAATTGAATTGCAATAATTCATTTAGGTGACCATACATATTTGTTATGTGTAATATGAAACATTGCAAAATGAAATCAATAGAAATGTTTCTTGTTAATGAAGATATACTGTGCTGTTATGTGTGGGGTTTGGACTCCATATCACAGAAATCTTATTTGTATTCTAAATTCCAGAGTATCATACTAGTTAAAAATGATGAAAACATTATTTCAGGATGATATGGCTGGACAGCTGAAAAATTACATCATGCATTTTATTCCGTGCCTTGTTCATTAAAAATGGAAGTCCAGACCACATAACTTCACTGGAAGTTTAGCTGTTTTCTTCAACAACATGACAGCCTTCAATCTAAGGTTTTTAGGGATTATTATTGGATTCTTCATGAAATGTATACAACAGACATTGATGTTTGGTTATTTTTTAAAGTTCTGATGGAAGGATACCCATTCTAAATAGTGGATTTAAAAAGAAATAAACCTTACAAATATTTGTGCTGATGATTAGTTCCTATGAAAGACAAACACAGTATTATGTGTATTAATCCCTTCCTTCTGCTCCACGTGCTCCTTTGCAAAACTCTCATGGAGCAAAATTAGATCAAAAAGGTCTCCGTCCCTCTCTCACTAAATGATTTCTAGTGTTTCTGTCTCTTATAAAAGCCATACAAAGAGATGAAAACCACTCCTACTGTGAACTCTCACTGCCGGCTTGTCTGCACATGCAGGTTTACCTTGATGTACAGAAAAGACCTCCATGACTTTGCGTTTATCTTCAAAGGATGGGAGTCAAGTTACTGTCGGTGTATAGGCCATGCACAGGTGACTGAAGACTCTAAAGACACCATTTTTGGCTGAGCCATGCTGATGCAGAGCTGGGCACAAGGTTGTTTAGCTCATCATGAGCTAAGTCTGAGCTTATTACCCAGCAAGCTGCCCTTGACAAGTTGCCTGCATCACTAGGTCTTGGCTATATGCCAGACAGACCAGAGTGAAATGCAGCTAGATTTCTTCTAGTGCTCAAGCTACTCCATTTCAAACTACATTGAAGATCACTATGTTGTAATATGGACTTATCCAGTGTCATGGGCATAACCTATTTCTGCTCATATGGTTTTTGCTTCAGTGTCTTTGAGCAATAAGTCCAGGGGATTAACAGAGCTGCAGAAAGATCTCTGGAAAGGGAAAAAAAAAACCCAAAAAATCAAAAAACTAAAAAACAACAAACCTTGAAACAACTGTGAACACAGCAGCATATTTAGCAGCATATATTTCAACATGTCATCGGTTTTCCTATTAGAAGCATGGGATGCCTTCATAGTCATTGCAAATATTTAGATAGCGTAAAATTTACCATAAATTGGCTGAAGAAGGCTCCTTAAAGTCCTAAGCAGAAACTTGTAAAAAGTTCATCCCAGACAACACTGAAGGGAAAGCTGAGGCAAAATTGTAACTTAACAGTAGGTAATTTAAATTGCACAGAAGAGATCTTTGAATGTAATGGAGAGCAATGGACACAGTGATTAAAGGAGGTTGAACTCTTTGACCTAGAAAATCAAATTGGTGACAACTCAGTATGTTAAACTACATTAAAATTTATGACATTGAAGAAAACGATCAATGTGTGTGTGTGTGTGTGTATGTGCTTGTGTATAAAGCCTGAATTAGGAGATCTCTGGATCAGGGAAAACAATAACCTGCAGGATTTTTAAGCATACAAAGAAGCAAAGGTTACATATTCCTTTACTGACCCCACACTGATGTGAAGGTCTCTTTGAAAGTAAGAGGGGAGTATACACAATGCCTTGAAAAATAAAGCTTTAAATGGTCATTAAAAAGAAATATCTGAAGAAATTTCACAAAGTAGCCACAATGCTTTTTCTGACTCCAACAAATGACCCTGTGACAGCAGTAACCTCTGGCTGGGTGCTGTAAACTCAAAAACATGTCACAGTTCAAGTGTCAGGCAACAGTTTGTGCAGTGGAAAACAAACTTGCTGTAAAAAAAAACTTATGATGAAAAGCAGTGCATTACAGCACACTTTCTAAAAGCAGGTTGTTCTTTTTAATTTCAGTAATGATTTCTGAAGCTTAAGGGATGTTGTCAATGTAAAGTCATCTCAGAATAAGAAATAAAAACTATATATATTCTTAATAGAAATCTTTTTTTTTTATTTTATAAGTAGTCATTAAAACAATTTAGTTTTTCAGTGATTTTGCCTTTAGGTTGAATTTTCATATCTTGCAGCCTGAACTTACTGTTTTATTTTTGTTTATAATCAAGTCCATGTTATTTCTGATGAAAATAAAGAAAGTCTCATAACACATCCTAATGTCACTTGCATTTTCAAGGGAAGCAAAACCAAAAGTAAAACACAAGGAATAACCCTTCCCTAGGCCAGTCTGATATTATACTAAACCAACATCTCTTTAGCTTCATTTTGTAAACTGAAAATGAGGGAAACTAATAAAAAGCAGACACAAACCCACATCAAACCAAGGAGAAGCATAACTGCTTCTAAGTTACTTGACACAGAAATGGTTAAATACACTGAAAGGACTGCTTCCCTCTGCTCTTTAGCAGCCACAAGTGGGTGATGGAGTTAATGTGTCCTTTACTGGCCATTCTGGCCACCACTGTCAAGGCACGCACATAAAACACAGCAGAAATCCCTGTCAGACACAGTTTGTACCTGCAGAATTTACATGTATTTTGTTCTTTGTCCAAAAGAGCAGAGCTTCAAGAACCTTTGGGTCTCTCCCGGGGGGGGGGAGGGGGAGGGCGGCGGGGGGAGGGGATTAAAAAAAAATAATAATAACATAAGACTGCTGGGTTATTCACCATACTTTTAAGACAGATTCTCCAAATAATTCTTTGGAATCCCATGAATTATTTTCATATATAGCAATGAGTGGCAATGGTAACCCCACAGTGGCAAAACAGATAGCTGTTACTTGTCAGAGCTAATTTTTGGATGTTGCTCTAGCTGCAAGTTGACACTTAGATTAGAGGTGGTCTTCCTTCCACAGTACCTTGCTTCTGGGAACAGACTTTGAATTCTACTTATGTGTCTCACTGCTCTTTTACACCCAGTCCCCATGTACATTTACTTCCATGGTCAGGAGATCAGTTTCGTAGGAAAGCATTTTCATGCTTTCCACTTCTGGCTCCTACACTGGACTTCTGTGAGAGGTAGTCAGTACTACCTCAGCAAGGGTGACCCTGATAGCAGAGCTGATGTGTTTAATAAGCAATAAATTAAGAGTTTAAGCTGCTTTGACTGAATATGCTCACATCTACATGGCATCCTTGGAGTGCTGAAGGAATCCCTCATAATGATGAATGAAAATTCAATAAAGATTTCAGAGCCAGAAAGGGAAAGAGAGTGTGTATGACTGCAGTATTGACAAACAGCTGGCCTTCTGCTCTGTGTGCATCCCAGTCACATGCGGATTGGTCTGAAAGCTGAGGCAGGTATTGGAAAGATGCAATCAAGGCACAGCCTTGTGCAGTGGATGAGCAAATTTGTCAGTTTGTTCTGGTGAATCATTTAGACAGATTATCCCGCTCTCCAAGGAATTTGGAACTGGGTCTAGAATGAAGGGTACTTGGGGCACTGTAGGCAGTAAAATGAGTCTGAATTTTTCTAGGTAAGTACATTCATCTCCCCTTTTGCACTACAGGATAGGTGCTGTATTGAGATTATATAGAGAGAAGGTGGAGTTCCTAATCAGAATGCTTGACCTTTATTGTCTAACTCCCACTCATTTACAGAGAAGATACCAACTCTCCTAACACTTAAAGAAGGTACAGAAGAAGACCTGTCCTTGCCCCAGCTTTTATAAAAGAAGCCATAAGAACAGTGTTCCCCAGTCTCATGATAACAAGAATACTGAGTCAGCATTTGCAATATTACACTCATGAACTGATGTAAGGGAACAGATAATAAAAAAGACCCCTCTACTGTCTACTGCCACCAGTCCCTGCCCAGGCCGGGGAGCGGGAGGTGCCGCCAGCCCCATCCGGCTGCCCCCGGGGGGAACTGTCCACCGGGAACCGGTGCTGAAGGAGCCCGGTGACACGCACCTGCCCTCCCTCTGCTGCCGACAAATCCTCCTCAGGCCCCCAGGGAGGAATCGCCTCGGCCGGCAGCACAACCTCGCTTCAGCTCTTTAGTGCCAGGGAGAGTTCTCTTTGGGGCCCCTCCAAAGCGTTGCGTGTAAGCTACTTGTAGGTTTTTCAGAAAAGGCCCTTCACTTCAGTGTTTCCCCAAATATTCAGAAACTCGTTTTCTCACCAAAAAATGGGGAAAAACTTACCTCTATAATTCTGACATCTGCTCTTCTGGGCCTTTTTTCATTCAAACATCTTTAGCCTCTCATTATCCCTTTATATGTCCCTGGTTTGTTGGGAATTTTTTAGAAATTCAGATGCAGTTTGTCATCAGGTGATGGCATGACAACTCTTTACATGGAGTTACCTTGTGCTAAGAGAATATAAATGAAAATGTTAATTCTTCCTTGTGTGTAGCTGGCACAACATTCTGTTATTCCCAAACAGACAGACTTTCCTCCTCTTATCCTCTTAATGGTTTATTCTCTGCTTGGATTTTAATTTAAGGAAAAAATAGATTGGATTCTTCTGTCAGAAGCTCTTTCTGACCTCTGAGACATTTATGAGCCAACAAACGGAGATATTCTGATGACTGAACAAAATAATTTGCAGCTCTGGCATTTTAATCACTCTATATTGCTGTTACAATATGGAAGAAAATCTCCCCCTTTCAGCTTGGTCTAAACAAAGCTTAACTAGTGATCCTATTTCATAGCTAAGATCTAAAACTCCAACAAAAAGACAATTCTTCTGCCCAGTACATTATTCATTTTCACAAGTGCTGTCCTGCTAGCATCAAAGATATACCATTTAGTATATTTTTTAGTTGTTACCCACTTCTGGCACTGCTGTGAAGTCATGCAATAAATCATTGTTTAGATAGTTAAGGTTCTACCTAGCACCATGTTGTAAAAAAAAACAAACGACTAAGAGACATCAGAATGGCCGAGCTGATCCATGCTATTACTTTTTTCTCTCTACACAGGCCACTGACAGGTAATTTGGTGATGTGTTTTTACAATAATGGCTGCTCATCTGCTCATGTAGACTTGTATAGTCAGAAAGATAAGTCAAAACAAAGGTAGATCATAGCAACCACACAATATCTGCTTGTTTCTTCTCTCATAGTTTCGTTGATTTGTTTTCCTCCTATTGATTTGCATTATGGTCACATATTAAAAGTCAAGATTTAGAGACATCAGAAGAAAAACATTATCTTCTTGCCTCACTAGCCCTTCTTCTCATGTGATTTAGTGCCTTTTAGCTTGCAAAGTCATCTGCTGACACTTTTGATGACACCGTTCTTCAGTCTCTCTTAAGTAGAAAAGATGGGCAGAAATACTTTCATTCCCAGGATTTATCAGTAATTAATCCATGGTCAGCTATATCTGCTTCCAGTGCTTTTGTTCTCCATCATGTTTCTTTTTCCTACTGAATTTTTCAGGACATTAATTTCACATGGGGATATTCTATTGAATGCCTTGAGGTCATTGTTGGAAAAAAAGTAGAGTGTAGACACTGAGGACCTTGGGAGTCTGTCTTATATTTGCAGGTGGCAGGTTCTTGGTAATTTATCCTACAGAAGATTTGCAAAAATACTATTATTTTAAATTTGTGAGAATCTTTGAAAAACATATTATTTCCTAGAGATCCTTTCAATGTAGGTAAAGTACACCAAAAAAAATGCCTTGAATAAATATTGCTCATTTTTATTCTACTTATATTTTAAGAGACAAAAATCTGAGGTTCTATCTGAAGGGTTAGAAAGTGTTTAAGACAGGATGGCATTATTTCTAAGAGAAGATATTCTGAAAAGGAAGCGTAGACTTCAAGAAAAATCTGAAAGGGAATGCAATATAAATCATACCTGATAAATCCTCCTTAAATTTTGAACTGTACCAGAAGAGAAAGGAAATTCCCATACATACTTCCACCCCTGGTTTTTAGGGTCAATAGTTTCAGTGAGAACTCTTCAGCACTCAGGGTTCGATCCATGCATCCAGTATTTCAGTGTATTGTATATATATTGCCTAAACTCTTCCCAAATCTTTGGCAGATCTTCACATAATCTACTAGAAAAATAAATTATTCCCTCATCGACTGTATGCACAAGTCCAGAGTGTTAATTAGCCAAGATTCAGATATTCTAACACAAGTGTAGGAAGGTTCTGCATTTGATGGCAGATGGAAAGCATACGTTTTTTTGACTCATTAAGTACACCCCTATTAAGTAATGCCAACCAAAACTACACAGCTGGCTAGTAATCAGTGCAAGTCTAGATTCCAAACGAAGCTAAGAGGACATTCCATCTTAAGAAAACGACAATGCCCAAAAATAATAACCTCCAAAGAGAAATGTTATTTCTCACATCAGAAGCCTGGAGGTTCGGGCATTTGATGAACTTCTACCCAGAGAAGCAAACTCTGTTCCAAAAGCAACGTTAGGCTTCACAATAGACAATAAAAGGAAGGAGTTTTAGCCAAACAATTGTTACTCAAAGATTACCTATAATACTTCAGCATATATTTTAAAATGTAGTTCTACAACCCTGCTTTCAGGGTTCTTATCAGTGTCATGAGGAACTTTAGGGAAAATGTGAACAGAGATTAAGGCTTGAAAAATTTACATAAGGCTGGACTGTCCTTTCACCTCTGTACCTATGGCTGATATGCATGTGACTAGCAGAGTCTTTGTATAACTCACACACAAGTTAATGTTGTCTGGAGAAAAGGAAGATCAACGACATAACTTTACCTTGGATAGGTAAAAGTACTTTTTAATAGAGTCTATATGCATTGCATTATTCAGGGCTCTGCTTCAAGGCCAAATTAGGCAAAATATTAGGAAGGAAGGAAGGAAGGAAGGAAGGAAGGAAGGAAGGAAGGAAGGAAGGTCTATATGCTGTTATGTGCCTGCCAAAGTATATAGTGCCTAAATGGTGTGTCAGATGTCTGTACAGTGGGACTTTTTCTCACGAGGGAGCCGTTTTCTTTTGACTTTGCACCTTCTTTTTCTTAAAACTGAGTCTGTCTCAGAAATTACATCCATACACACCAGCTGGTTGCAAAAGTTAAAAATTCATTTGTATGTTTCCTTTATAATTAAGACAGACAGTACTCTAGTGAATAATTCAGACCACCAGATTTTTACATCAGTCCACAGAGGTAACACTTTTCACTGAGCATAGGAAAAATTCAGGTGATAAAGTTTCTACCTGGAATGCCTTTGTGAAATACCTCTGAAAGATACAGTCCTCTTGCTTAAGGGGACAAAAGGAAGAGAGGTGGTTGAATAAGGAAATGGACCCATGTCCTTGCAAGTGTCCTAGCAAAAAGGTAGAAGGAATCATCTGTATTTCAATATGATCTAACATACATTTCACCCGAAGGAACAGTATAAAAGTGACAATAAGAAGCAAAAATCCATTTATTTGATGGTGATTAATTGCATCTTGATTTCAGATTAACTGACTGAAGGGAAGAGCTCAAATGTTGTAGTGAATGAGACCACAGCTGACTGGTAACCAGTCACCAGTGGTGTTCCTCAAGGTTCAATTCCAGGGCCGGTTCTGTTCAATACATTTATCAATGATGACAGATTGAGTTGCAGGAGTTGAATGCACCATTAGCCAGTTTGCTGAAAATACCAAATTGAGAGGTGCTGGGAGGTAGAAGAGCTCTTGCAGAGGGATCTAGATAGATTGGACCATTAGACTATGATTAATGGGATTAAATTTAACAAGTCAAAATGCAGGATTCTGCACTTATGACAGAGTAATGCCAGGCACAAGTATAAATTGGAAGAGGAGTGGATGGAGGTCAGCCCTGCTGAAAGGGATCTGAGGGTGCTGGTTGATACTAAGCTCAGTATGAGTAAGCAGTATGCCCTGGCAGCCAAGATGGCAAACCACACTCTGTGGTGCATCAAACACAGCATAGTCAGCTGGTAAAAAGAGAAGATTATCTCATTGTATTCAGCATTGGTGCAGCCTCACCTTGAGTACTGTGTATGGATCTGGGCCCCACAATATAAGAAGGATGTGAAAGTCTTTGAATGAGTCCAAAGGAGGGCAACAAAGATGGTGAACATGTTTCAAGGCATGTCCTTTGTGGAGTGGCTAAGGAACCTGGGTTTGTCTAGTTCAGAGAAAAGAAAGTTGAAGGGCAACCTCACTGCTCTTTACAGCTTCTTGAGGAAGGGAAATGGAGAGGGAGTTGCTGACCTCTTCTCCCTGGTAACCAGTGGTATGATGCATGGAAACAGTTCAAAGTAGTGCCAGAATATGTCTAGGCTGGTCATTAGGAAGCATTTCTTTACCTAGAGGGTGGTCAAACCCTGGAACCAGGTTTCCTAGAGAAGTGATCAGTGCCCCAAGCCTGTCACCATTCGAAAGGTAGTTGGACAAGCAGTCAGGCAGTTGGACTAGATGATCATTGCAGATAACATTCAACTGAAATATTCTACTCAGTATGCCAGGTATGCACATATTTGCCTGATCTTCCAATCTGATAAGGAGATTGTCCTCCCTGGGTATGTTGACTCAGCCCATGAAAATAAGGTTCTGGTATCCCTCAGGCTACTGCCAATGCTCACAACACGCAGTGCAGAGGTACTAGGCAAGAGTCACTAGCCTAGGTCCCAGAAGCCCTGTTAGCAGAAGGCTGTGTTGTAATTGTAATAAGCTCATAATCCCTTCTTCATTTCTCACATCTCAGTCACACAGCATGGGAAGGCTTTAAATTAAATATTATACAAACACAAGAATAAGCCTGTCAGTGATGCTGAGGCACCCATTTAATGTAGTTAAAACCAAAATATGTTAACTTAATTTAATGACAATTTCTAAATCTAATAGATGTGCATCTTCACTTGCAGCAGGCTTTAGTTACCTTTGTATCCTGGGGAAAGGTTAAGCATTAACTTCCGCATTGTGATTGGAGGACTCTAATATTGGGATTTTATTAACAAGATTTATAGGAATATTCAGTGACTGCCATAGTAATGGTTGTTATCAGCTTGTAATCATAGAAATATTTTCTATATTTTATGATTAACATCAAATTTCTTCTTAAATTTGAAAGCTGAACTTAATGCGTGCAAAGTAGGAATGCTGATTTAGTGAAAAGTCATGACTGTAATATTATAACACTAACTCTCTTTGTCCTCAATCCTACTAACATAAATTAAATTAATGCTAACTTCAAAATGCCAATTTCTGATGGTTTTTACACCATTTAAGGAGTGCTTGCCTCAACAAGTCTAACCAATTTCCAGTGGAAAATGTTAATGATTCAAAAGAGAAATATTCAGATGCATTAGCTTTACTCCCTGCATACAACACATTGTACAATCCACGCACTTGCTGCGTTCTGCCCTTCAGGTGTTCATGGGTGCAGTACAGCATGAACTTGTCACCATGTGGCCCAAAACTGGTGCCACTAGTGAATGAAGCCTCGGCAGTGGACCTGAGACTGTTCCCTTAGAAAGCACCTTTGCTTTGACTGACACTGCCACTCTATTTTGCTCTGGCATATTTATCATCCTATTTTCAGAATTACTTTATTTTCATACTTATCAAACTGAAGTTTCAGCATCTTCCGCTTATTTCTTGAAGAGTTTTTTCATACTTGAGAATCACAGAATCACAGAATGTTAAGGGTTGGAAGTAAACTCCTTCTGGAGGGCATTTGGAGAACTTAAAACTATGTCTGCTCACAGAAAGTGGTTCATGATGTTCTTAATCTTTTATGTGCTAAAGTCAGTGGAACTTATTAATGTTTTCTGACATCTCAAAAATATCTTTAAGTTCTAGCTATATTACAGACAATTTGTGAGTAGATCTGGGTGAACTTTTTCATCAACAAGATGTACTCGTGTAAAAACTTCACATATTTTCTATTACTCTTATCTACTGACACACATAGATCTGTTTACTAAGTTCTGATGCCTTAGGAAGAAGCTCTAAATTTTTTACTATATCTTTCTTCCCTCTTTCTTCTCTTAGGGTCTGTCATCATAGCAAAAATACTGAAAGTAGTGACAAGTACAATATCAATAAACATAATAATAATTGATTTCTGGGAGATGAAAAATCTGAAATTAGTGGCAATTTTCCCCAAGAGTATTGTCTGATTAATTTAATGTTCATCTTAGTCTTTCTAAGTCATTCTAATACTGCTTATCTGCTCAGCAAACCTTTGTGATGTGTTTGTGGGCCAAAGCCCAAAAGAAAGTGAAGTATTATTGCATAGTCCAGCGTTTTTTAAACTGGAAGCATCTTCAACCAAAAGAAAAAATAAAGGCTCATGGGGATGCTAAAAGTTGTGAGTTTACCCTAAACTTTTTAATTCATCCATTTATTTCTGAATAAAAAATATGCCAATATCTGACATGGGTGGTAGTACAAAACATCGTCCCACCTCATGGCTGCCATTCCTGTATCTGAAGAACTATCTGAAAGCATGAGCTAGTCTCAAAGACCATTTGAGGAGTGATGGTGAAAGATTAATTTAGACTGGAATATATACAGAAAAGTGTTATCAAGATGATAAGGGTGACTGAGAGCCTGGGAAACAAGTACAGATTTGAAAGACCTCGGCTTTATTATATTGCTAAATAAAGTTTGTGCAGTCCTGTAGTTGTTGTCCACCAACTTCAGGATGAAGGAAAAAGGATGTGTGTTCATGAACAAAGTTGTGACAGAAAAAGAAAGCGTGAAGTAGCAAAGACTGTATTTCAGCAATGAATCTCAGGAAAGTTTCTCTGTGTCACAGCGGGAGCAGTAGAAGAGGAAAGATGTGACCAGTTCCACTAACATGAAATATGACACAATTGCCTGAGATAGCTGGGGGTGGAATGGTTGGGAAGCATCTGCATCTGTGCAGAGGAACAGCTCAACAGATTTCCATTGCATGATGTTTCCTGATAAGGTATACTTGATTTCATTGCTATTGTTGGTGCATTCTGACCAAAATACGTAGAGATCTCAAGCAGTATCACCGCATTATAGTCAAGCCTTGCAGTTAAAGTTCAAATACAGATTACAAAGGAAGCATCCTGTGAAATCAAGAAATCACTGCAAAGCACAGTTCTGAGACAGAGATTTTTTTTAGCAGCCTATAGAAGCCATTAGTGATTCAGACACCACTAGAATAGTTCATTACTGAAAGAGACAGCATTCATATTGTTTAGGCAATGGCATCCTTCATCAGTCCTTAATAATATCTAAATTGAGCTCTCCTTAGTGGGCTTCCTCTCTTCAGAAAGTAGGAAGAAACCCTGCACTACAGGAACTGTAGTTAACTGCCTGATTCTTTGCACCCAGTGTGGTTTCAGAGAGGAAATAAAGAGCATTTAGAGTGACTGAATCACATCAGATCTTCCAGACATCCTCATTAAGCTGTTATAATGAGGGTTGTGTTGTTTTCTTCATTTTCTCTCAATAGTGTTAGCTGGCAAAGACTGATGCCTTTAGCCCTCTAATAAATTAATTATTAATGTAGGAGTTAATAATTCATGTTAATTGGTACTATGAGCTACTTTCCCCAACAAATGTGAACAAAGGTCAAAACTTGTTAACAGCAGAGGTGAATTCTATTTTTAAGTTTTCTGTTCCGTAATATATCTGCAAAATCAAGCTATAGCTTTCAAAAGTTAACTGTATTTCAAAAGGCAAGCATATACTTAGGGCAAAGGTCTGGTCTCTTCACTTGGTTTCAAAGTGCCATTAACTGGGCATTTCCACTGCCTTTGTCATAACCAGTTACACAGAGAATTTAGGATTGCCTGCCTTGGATTGTCAAAAAAAGTATCTCTCATGTTGCCAGGATGATACAAGTCTGAGCAGGGAGTGATCAACAACAAAAAAATAGACTGAGATGTCAATTGACACTGAAGTGTCAGGATGTTATTTTAATACCATCTGGTAAGTGCATTACAACACAGAGTATACATGTTGCCTTTCCTGAAACAAAAGAACCTGTTCAATCAGAATCATAATTGTGAGGTTTACCTTAGCAGAAGATCAAATAATTCTCCATAATTATTCCTTGCTGCTCAGATAAGACAGATTTGCCACTCACTTATTGTATGAGGTGCAGTGCTTTGATCATTGTCCTCTTAAATGCGATACAATTTCATGTGAGTGTCTGTCCCAGCCCCATGCCCTTCATCTGGAACATTAGAGCTGAAATCTGCTTTTAATTTGATAGGATGTTTGAACAAGGCCATGTGCTGTCGCATGTGTTTAGCAACCAAACGTTTTCCCATGTAAAGAATAAATCCACAGTCTTTCTTCAGCAACCAACAGGAAATCATGTTTTTGTTTGTGTTTTCTTCATAAAGCAGAGATTCAAAAAAGCAAAGTGCAGAAAGATATGTGTAGACTTTGGGAACAGCTTAAAAAGAACCAACAAAAATATGGTTTTAATAAAAATAATCAGCTTCTCTAAATGGTTGTAATAATCTACTGTAAGTAACTTATATAACACAAGGCTTTCACTGTACTCATTAGAGCTTGGCAACGCATTTTTCAGTGTTTAAATATGAGAATGAGATGGGACTTCATCCAACATCCACTGTCATCAGTGGGAGTTCTTCCACTGACTTCTGTGGGCACTGGATCCGGCCCCTGCTCAGCAGGACGTTTTCTTTCTGAGAAGAAAAAGCAATCTCTTTGGAAAGGTTTTCCTTTATGACATGGCCAATATAGCTATTTACTCTCTTCTCATTGTTTTGCAAAACTGAGCTGATGTTTTCTAAGGAGAAGAAAGTACAGCTGAGGAAAAACAAGTATAGTTTTATAACACTTTGTTCTATTAACAGGAAACATTAAAAATACTGCTGGAAAACATCTCACATCATCTGACTTGTGTCAAGTTTTTCACTATAAGTGTATACTGTTTCCATAACTGAAGTACAATTAGACACATTATGGGAAAAATAACAAGTACATCTAGATGTTTCATTGCTGCCATTATGTAATTATGCAAAAAGCACACAGATGTGAAGCCACTGTTATGCATACTGATGCTGGAGAAACAAAGACTCTTTCTCATTTCTTCCAACAGCAAATGCAGAGTTTGTTGTACTGAGTTGAAAATGCAACATGGGACTGCTGAGTTTTGCTGTTCCTTGCGTTTAGCAAATAACAGGGACAATCTTTGTCACTAAGTGCAATTAACAGCTATTCAGCATGTGGCTTGGTGAAGAAACTTAAGCAAAGGTCCTAGCAGTACAGTATTAATCCTTTGATTTACAGTAGGACTTGGTTTTCCTCACTCTGTTACTGAGGTATCAGTTTGACATGCCTCACAACCCAAACTGTCCTTGGATACAGGTGATGCAGTTGTCCTTGGATACAGGTGATGCAGTAACAACAGACCTGTTCTTTTACAGTATCTGATTAAAAACAAAAAAAGACCTTTCAGACAAGATGATACATCCTGTCCAAAGTCTCACAAACTCTGTGGCTGGCCAAAGTACTTGAGGTGCCCAGCTTGTATGGCTTTCCTTTTTCCACTACTCTATGGAAGCTTCCCAGATTGCACCCAGGAAGGCGACAATGCAGTGAAACCCTTTTCTCTCTCCATAATCCACAGGTATATCTGCTGTCCTTATAGTGCAATAACCTTAGAGTAGAAGTTGCCTTCTTCTAGTATAATATATAAATAGTGCCTCCCTCATTCTGGATTTCCTTGATTTTGGTTTACACTTTCAGGTATTACCTTGATAAAAAATGACAGCACTGCCATAGGATAACTGAATGTGGCTTTCTGCAGAAGGCTTGCTTTTGAGTCATTCCACTCACACGACCCACTTGTAGTAGCCACTTACAGAGAAATTTCACCTTGCCCTCCTACATTTATACTCTGCACTGCTGGGGCACAGGGGACAGAATATTTGAAGCTGGAGGAGAAATTTTCAACCCTGGCTGTATCTTGACTGTTGTTCGGAGGTACCACTTGATATCATATCTACCCCATATGTGGCTGAGGGAAACCTCCAGAGAACAGGAGGGAAGAGGGGACTTGGCCAGCACTGAACTCAGGATGAATCTATTGGTTTACCAATCTGACGTGTAAGCAGGTCTAGCATAGATGAGGTGGTTTAGTCTTCCTCGTAGCAACACCAAAGTCCAACATGAAGCTGCCTCATGGTGCATGCTGGGTTTTGCCCTGCCATAAGAACTTCATAACACCTTTTATTCCGCTGCTCCAGAGGAAGTCGAAGGAGAGAGCAGTTCCTGTTGCATCTCCTATTGCCACACCATTTGACTTGGCATTTCTTTCCTCCTGCTCTAGAGCATCTCATCCATTTACATCCCCATGTTTTCTGGGACCAGGATTCAGCTCTGTTTTTGTGATTGTCTATAAAACAAGCAAACACACTCGCTTGTTGCATATTGCTATCATTTCTAGAAAATGCTTCAGCAGGTGTGCTTTTTTTTTTTTTCGCTTTTTAATATGAACTCAAAGCAGTGGTTTCTACATATAGATGTTACAAAAGTCTGACAACAATTTGAGTAACGTGGGGCTGACTTGAAGTGAAAGCTTTGCACTGAAAGCAAGCAAATACATTTCAAATGATGGTGTTTTCAATGAAGCACATTTAATGCAAAATTCTTTCCACCATTATGACCTTTTTCTCTTATTCTTTTAAGCTCTGTCTGTGCCAAGTGCATACATACTGCTATGTGCTAACTATTTTACTTCGTACCTCCCTAAACAGCACTGAAGAGGTGTAAACATTGAAAACTGTTTCAGTGATATTATCATCAAGTTAACAGGAAGTGTAGTTATACCAGGCACTAGTATACAAGGATAACGGCAAGCACTAGCTTTTGGCTGGGGGGTAATGTCTTATTTCTTTCTCTGCCTCAGGGCCCATGATAACCTGCCATTCCACTGCACTACAAATCGAGAATGGAGCCTGCCGTGTGTACAGAAAAAGACAAGAATGAAAATAATCTCAAGCAAAATGAAACTCCATGTGATGATGCCTCACCCTGACTCATACAAGCTCTATGATAAAATATTTGGGTTTGGGTTTTTTTTTTTTTTTGCCTTCTTAGTCCACATTAAGCAAAGAAGAATTTCAAGTTAAAGGAAGAAAAACTCAGAAGGAAAAAATCTGACAACAAACAACTTGTAAAAATCCTGCAAATACTTACTAGTAAGTATACACATGTGTGGGAGGCTACAAACACAGTTCTCTTTGTAGGCCTGGGACATGAATCAGTGAGGCCATTCATGGTACAGGTACCACAGTAAGTGTTTGTAAGACCCATCCCTCTGCGTCTTCTCCATTATCAGTTCCTCAGGCCTGTAAGTGTTACTAATGTACAGCAAAGTGTAGCTCAGAGGGAGTGTAGTTGGGGAGATGAGTAGTTTCTTGTTGTCTACTCACATAGAAGGAAAAGGGACAGAGCTAAAAGGCTAACATAACAGCCTGCTCTTGGCATCGGCTGTTGCTAATTTTCTTTGGCGTGCTTTGACTACCTGTCTGAAAGGCTGCTGCAGTGCAGGAAGGAAATTTTTCAAGAGATTAAACTATTATTGTTTCCTGTGTGGCTGTCTTCGCTGTATATGAAAAAAAGCTTTAAGGGCACTTGAAAAGAGATTTGTCTGAATAGCAAAGTTGTTGTGATTCATCCCCCACCTCCCTCCTCAAAGAGTCGGGATTTGGCCAATTTCCTCAGGAAAGTGGTTGATTAGGGCCCATGGATTTATCCACAGCCTACATATGAGATGTCATAAAGGTGATTAATGGTGAACCCTCCAACATAGGAAGCCCAGAGTTGAGTAAAACTATATTCAAGGGCATGGAAGGAAAACAAGTCATTTGTATTTTTGCCAAAATGCTTCAATGTTTAAATGCCTCTTTGTGCTCCTGGCAATTAATGCTGCTGCCTATCAGAGGCTGGTGTATTTTCTGATTTTACAAGTTTGTTTGAAAAATTGATTCAATGTGTTTCAGTGTTTATGTAAGAGGATATTGTGGATTTAAAATAAAATGTTTCCACAAGACCAGTGTTTGTTGCTATCCTTGAATCTAAGCATGATGTTGGAAGCTTTTTTTATGCTCTTTCCCAAGAAAAAGTTCACCTGGGTTTTCCCCAGAAGGCAGTGCTATTACAGTGCAACTTGATGAGTGCTTTGGGAGATAATTACCTGCCCTGACAAAGAAAACCAGCACTGAGCTTTTGAGAATTCACAAGAAGTTCCAAAACATGAGATTTTCTTATACTTCTCCTGTCTGACACTTACTTCCTTTGTCCAACCCTTCTTCCCACTAATTTCAGTCCTAACCCTTACTCCAGGAACTATCTGCCAACCTTCACATATTCCTTTATTTTTTTACTTCATGTATGGGTAAAAGGAAACACCATGAAACATGTACGCACACTTAGATGCCTCTATTTTTTTTTTTTTTTTTTTTTTCCTATTTTTTGGTGTGTGCTGCACTTCACTCCTCTGTATAAGCATGCAGGGCAGTGTTTCTAAGTATGAGACATCACAGGAGGTATGATTAAACCCCTGTAGCATCAGAGCAGACGATCAGGAAAGTGGGGAGCTCTGTTCCACCATGTACATTTAACAAACCTGTATCCTTCTAAAAGCATAATCCACATGTCTTCCACAATCATGGGGAGCTGAAAATGTCTCTGAAAAATTAGACACCTGCAAGCAATACTGTGATGACTAGTGTGATCTGTAACAGCAGGACCAGCTTTGTATTGGAAAACATCTCTGTAGATGAAAATCCTAACCAAGACATTCAGATAGTTCCCCAGAAGTACCTGGTTCCAGTATTTACAGAGATCACAGACCAATGCAGGTGGGAAGACAGCATCCCCAGTCATCTCCTGGGGAAACATTTCTTGTACTCTTTCCTGGCATCTGCTGACAGCAAAGCAGTTTTTTCTCACACAATGAAGTAAACACTTTATGCCAGGAATAGGATGGAGGAAAACAAATACATCTGGGTATTGTGCAACATTATGCAACATCTGTTAATAGTAACTAACTTTGGAAGAAAAAAGCTGAGGACTCCTCATGAACTGATTTCCTAGCTGTATATTTTAGAGATAATATGATCCAGTTTCCTCCTCTTCAATGCTTCAGTGTTTTGTCCCTAGCTCTCTTTCTTCTTCTTATCACACTTCTTTTTTCATAGCTGCTCCCTTTATCACGAGCTGCTTGACTCCTGTCATTGCAGTCCTTGCACCCATTTCCCGTTCTCTTCCCCTCACAACCTCCTAACCAGCATGTAAGTCTTTTCCCCTTCCTGTATTTCATGCTCTTGTCTTGTCTCCCCATCTTGTCTCGTCTCCCCATCTTGTCTCCTCATCTTACTCTCACTGTCAGATCCTCTTCTGTTTTCAGGTCCTACTGTCTTCTCACACCCACAATGGGGCAATCTGCACCCTCAACGTGACCAGAAAAAATGCATAATTCAGTCCAGTACCTCTGTGTTTACCACCACTACTATATTTTCACACGTTAGCTTGCCTCTCTGTCATTGTTGTGAGCAACAGAATGTTTTTAACACAGCCTTTGCTTACTGAAATTATCAAGGAGTCACTCACAATTAATTCCATGTACAAATTACTACCCCAGGTAACAGTTTTCAAAGTAACAAGAAAAAGGACTTATTCTATACATTTCTTGCCTTTTCCAAGTCTGCTGAAAAATGTTGAATTTTAACAGAAAACTGCCCCAAAGTATTGCTGGCCATCACATGTTCTGATATAATTAAGATGGTTGTTCTTTCAGCAGGTTTTATAAGCTTCTTATACACCAAAACACCTGGGCTGGTCAGCAAAGCTGCATTTCAAGCTCTTCAATTATATTAGCACTTGATAATATTCATGATAATATAGATAATGTTCATAAGCCAGGCTGGAAAGATCGGAAATGGGCTTCGTCTGGTTTGGCTTTTTAAGAATATAAATCAGTGCTTTGTTTAGCTCTTCATCTCTTCTCCTGCAAATGTACAAGGCTAGAATGTAACTGCCTTCTTAATGACAGCAGGCCTGGTTGACATGAGACTCTCTGTGTACTAGTGAGCAGGGATGGAGTTGATAAAGATATGACAGAAACAAAGTGTGTGAAAAGTATTTTTCAGAAAATATGTCACTGGGGAAAGATGGTCTTATCAGAGGCAGGAAGGTATCAGCAGAGCTGCTCTCTCTCAAATATGCAATGTAAATGATAATACATTCTTTCAAGGCTTTGAAAAACCTGAACTTATAGCAAGGTCTCTGGCCTTTCAGTAGTTCCAACACAGCTTAGATTTTCTGGCTTAGAGGTCAGGACTGAACTCCAACGTGAAGTAATAAAAAAAAACCAAACCAAAACAACAAACCTACTACAGAGCCTCTATTTAGAGATTCCTGGCATCAGGCAAGCAGGGGGGAAGCTGTTTATCTTGACCAAGGATTTCCTTAGTCATTCATGAAAAACATTCTCTTTGTCAAAGATGGCTTGCAGTCACACAAAGAGTGGCACTCAGGAGGCTAGGATCACCAGGGTGTTGCCAGCAGTGCTGTGTGCCCAGATAGGAGTATCTGCTGACTTCAAACCTGGGCACTTGACGTCTGACAGTATTGACGATGATGAGCCGAGAGAGGGAAAAGGTTATGCAGTTAATATTTTCCTGTAGGAAATGTCATCACCACCCACCCTCTAGGCAAATAAAGATCATAACAGTAGAGGCACAAGCAAACTGGATTACCAGCCCTTGCTGTTTGCACTAAGGGTTATGACTAGAGCACAAATGGGAAGTTATTTTCCCAACCCACAGACATTTTTTAGGAGGCAAATAAAGCCCAGACTTTAATGACGAGCCAGTGGGAAGAGGATGCTCCATCAAAACAGACAGAAGCCACCCGCTCATGGCACATTCTTGGGATGGGGGAAATGGGAGTTTAATTGCTTGCTCCTCATTCACCTGAATCAAAACTGATCCTCAAACATTGCTGCTGAGAGAGCTTCTGCTCCTGCCATGCGAAACAGCTAGGTACTTCATGCAAAATGCATCCAAGAGGCTTGAAAGAAGATGCATGACATTCACTTCAGCTGAGATCCTGAATTATCACGCAGGTCTTATGTGCCCAGATTTAGGTCTGACCAGAGAGTCTAGCCTAGAACTCTGTAACTTTTCTCATTATAAATGCTTTCTTGAAGTAAGCTCATTCTCCCTAAAAAACATTTCTGATTCTAAGACCTGGATGTGTTTCCTTAAAGCCTTTCCTATCAGATGGTATTCTGGTTCTAGAAACATGCACAAAAGTAAGTTTCCTTGCACATGGTTTCATTGGGACTTCAATAGGCCTTGAGGCCCAGTCCTGCAAACAAGGGGAGTTTTTCCATTGTTTTCTGTATAGTCTGGTTTGGGCTGAGTTACCAAAATAGCAGCACTGAGCATGCCGTTATATGTGAAAATAGAGTAATAGCTATATTTAGCTTTTTCAGGATAACCTACTGACCAATCTCAGCACGTGGAAAAATATCCACAATGCGACACTCACATAATAAATCCACTCTTTTTAATATATTACTAGGAATTCCATAAATGCATAGCAGATGTTATGACCCTGCAGAAGACTGAAGTCTGAAGCAGCTATAAGACAGTTGCCAGTGGTAACCTATTCTTGTTGTGTAGAACATGCAGAAGTTGTTACTATTCAGAAATTCTGTGATTAGATACTGCCAGAGAAAAAGAGAACAGTAGAAACTCTGCAGCACTCAAGGATAACACATCAGGGTATACTGAAAGGTTCTGAAATCAAGTATATTCTATTTTATTGGATTTCATGTTCATAAAAAGAAAATGTGCACAGCTATCCCCAAACCAGTTCTAACTTCTCCCCAGCATTCTCATTTCACAGCTAAATGAAGTGCTCTCCAGTGCTGCATTGTCACAAGAAAGATTTTGGCTAAAGCTTAGTCTTATTCAAGAATATCAGAATTATTCAGGCCAAAGAAGTAGATGAAAACCACTTTTTTTTTCAGATAAGAGACATGTGGAAATAATTAGAAGGAAAATACAAAGAGAAATCATGTCAAATGCAAAGTTTGCCATCTCTTCTTGATCATCTGATTAAATTTTATAGTCAACAGATACTGTGAGATGTTTCAGGAAAGAAGATTTAATTTGGATCACATTTTTCAGACACTTTCCTGATACTTGCCACCTGTTTCATCAATGTACTGCTAGGAAGAGAAAAAAAACAAAGAAAAAAAAAAGAAAAAAGAAAAAAAGACTGCAAAACTGACTCATCAACAAGAGAAGTCATAAAAAAAAGTTGTAACTTGCTGTTTCACTGCAATCCAGGACAAGTGAGAAGAGTGGGCGTTTTCATATATTGCACTGCTGCTGGTCAATTGTGCGTGCCATGTAAACAGCACAGGTCATTTATAAAGAAAGTCAAATAACCCAAAGTTCCCAAGGAGGGTGAAAGCTCTTAGCATGAATATGGTAGCTCTGCTTAAGCTACTGTGAGTACAAAACCAGGAGAGTCATGAGACATTTCTCAGAGCATATGGTGCTTTGGCTAAGGAAGGCAAGGTGTTACGTGCTATGTGATACAATGTGATAAGAGTTTCATCTTCACTGGCCTAAAGTCTGTGCTGGACCTTTTGTGGGACCAACATGAAGACAGGATCATCCACAGCCTTGGCACAGAACAGACAAAGCCACCCTTATCAGAAAACTGGAGTTGATTCACAGGCATGTCCAAGCACGTTTTGTTGCAGATAATGTGTTGAACCTTACTCTAGCTGAAGGAAGAACAGCAGCCCAACGTGTACCAATTGCTTTCCATGCTATAAGATACTGGAGGCATCTTTTAGGAACACCTCCATAATTTGCAGCTAGAACTCTAAATTTGACAAGCAAATGTCTCCAGCTCATTCTGCCTTTATACTTGCTCCTGTCTCTGTTGCCTTTGTCAGCCCCATACACAACAATGTTCTCCTGTACTTACATCTCCAAGGTTTTTGTCCCTTCTTGCTCACTGTCTCCCTTTATTTCAATCTGCATAACTGAATACCTGTGGTTTACAGTGCATGCCATATCAACTCCCTGTTTTCTCTACTACAGCTCTGTGTTACTTACCTTCCTTTTTCTTTCTTTCCTTACTTCATCTTCCTCACTTGTGCCTGTGGTCTGTGCTCACCAGAATGAGCCTTGCTTTGGAGGGAAAGACTGGAGATGCTGCCATTTCTCTGTCCTTTTCTCCTTCATGGGCAGTGAGGATAGGCTGGAGCTAGCTGAATCATAATAGATTTGTTCAGATAGCCTGATAGAGAAAGGGACACAAAAATAATATTATTCATGTATTCTTATGCTACAGATCATTTCTATCATAAGAAACGAAGACTCAGTTGTGTAAAGGAGGTATCTCATGGTCGTGTTATGAAGTCTTTTGTCAGCATTCATTTCATGCCTCACACATGAGATTGGTTTACCAACCATACCTCCACAACCTGTACCATGCCATTATATTAGATATTCAGTCCTTTATAAGGCACAAAGGAAGATAAACAGAGCACACTGTTAAATCAACACTGCTTTAAACTGCTGTTTCTTTAGGACTCCTATGGCTTTGCTAAATCCATCGATCCTTTCCCAATTAGCCATATACTACATTTCATTCTTGACTTAGTTTCATAAGAGTGATTGTTCTTTCAGAAACATATAAAACAAGATTCCAAAAACAAGCTTATTTTATTAAGCTCAATTATTAAATTTTCTCTGTCATTTGCTGTTCATATTTGCTGGTAAGCATTTATACCTTAATATTTTTTGAGTTCATGTGGAGTTTAACAATATGAATTTCTTATCAGTGAAAAGTACTGTGTTCATTGGCAGAAGCCAAGTATATGAAGAATTAACAGTTATCAAATTCCAGAGGGAAAACAATTTCTGTTAGAGTCTGCTGCCAACTGTCATACTTCCATCTGCAGACATGAATTTCTCTTTGTTGGCCATCAGCTGCAGGTAGTCTCCTAACATTCATTTCCTCAGCACACAGCATATTCATTCAAGCCCTAGAACCCAGGTCCCATTTTTCTTACTACAGTAGTCAAAAAGAATATTTTCATCTATTTCTGTGGTGGAAGTAAGGTTGGAATCCTCACCAGAGAAAAAAGTTTCAGCACTCTTCTGACCACTTACAATTATATATGCACAGGATCAAGCACTCTTTTGGACAACACTAGCTATTGTATTTGTTGGGAATTTGATTTATTAGACAGCAGAATATTTAATCAATTTGTAGACACCCCTCTGCTCCAAATAAGGGATCTCTGTTGAAATATGTTCTTGTCTTCTTTATAATTTCTTTTTTCAACAAAAAGCAAAGATTTTCCAACCAAAAAAAAAAAAATTAAAAAAAAAGCAGACAGATGATTTCCATTAAAGACTTTTCATTAAAAAAAAAAATGTTTCATCAGAAAAAAAGTTTTCCATAAAAAATAGTTGAATGGAAAAAATTCTTTACCAGCCCAAGTATTTTCCCATTTTAAATAACTAGTGTTTGACTTATTCTTCTGGGGATACCGAGTACAAATTTAACTGTTTCATTACCATATCAGAATATCACAGATCTTTCCATGATAAACAAACCTCTAGTCTTGAACATTGTAGAGACAGCCAAACTTCTTGATTTCTTTTCAGTCATTTTTAACACGTAAGTTGGAGAAAGAAACCACCTCAGGTGAACTAGAGCTCATGATGAGAGCTGACTACTCTGATTTGTCTCTCTTTGCACAGCTTCAGCAACACTCAAGATGCCTGGTGGAAGCTTGTTAATGTCTTCACTACAGTGGTACACACAGATCTGAAAAAGCTGTTGATGCCAGTGCACAGCCCAGACCTGTCTCTCTTCTGTTTTCTGAAAAATGTCTTCTTTCTCCTTCTTCCCTCCTTCACATTTCTAAGTCACAGATTACTATGTATTTTCCATCTTCTTTTCCAAATTAATCTTTCTTTCCAAAGCTAGAAAATAAGATTTTATTATAATCTGGTAAACATTAAGATTGACAAAATTTACTAAGCAGCATGATAGATAGATAGATAAACTATTTTTCTCTGCCATTCATGAGAAATAACCATGGATCTTTGATGCCACTATATGATAATTGCAGGGAAATGCTGACTTTTCAGCATTAACTACTGTGTATCTCTGGATTGTGTTATAAGCTTTGGTAATGATCTCTCAGATCCCATAATAGAATGCAAAGTCTTTATAGAAATGGAATAGTGACTAGCTGTCACTCAACCCAGGTGTTGCACATACCAAAGAGCAATGGTGCTAAAGAATGAGAATAAATCTCTAGACAGCCAAAAGTGATGAATTTTCCCCCTGAGTTGTGCAAAAGATTTTATGGAGACGTAGAGTCAAGTTTCTCAACAGTTAGTCAGAAAAACAGTGTATTCCTTCCTCTTACTCACTCTAGCAAAGAAACTAGTACATTTACTATGTAAGAGGGTAGACTGAAACAAAAATTATAGAGTGCCTTACAAAAAAAAAAAAAAGAAAAAAAAAAAGGAATTGAGATTAGTTGAGACAGAAACATGCTGAAAATTGTCTCTAGCAAATATCACCCTAGTTAATTTTAGGTTTGCCCTTCTACCTCAATGCACCAGTCTTTCCTTCTTGCCAAGATGAGAAATTCAGCCACACTAAAGAAAAAAAAGTTAATTTACATCCTGACTGATCTTGAAGGCTATTCTACACGTAAAACACTATTTGCACAGCCGACCTTTGTTTCAGGCTCATCCCATAAAGGTTTACATTAAAAAAGCTGAAGGTGATAACAAGGTCCTCCTTCCTTTGACATCCAAATGATACAGGTAGCCAGACAGATCTTATTTGGATTATTCACATAAATAAGGACAGTCCTCAAAGGATCCAGTAACACAAGATTAGTTGGACCTTTGAGCTTAAAGAATATATTCACGTAAGCAGATCCACTTACGTGTTAGATGGAATAAACTGAATAGGTGAGTTATTTAATCTAGACTGCTTTGGACATGTTATAACAAATTTTAGTATATGTACCTTTATCATAATTACTAAAAAAAATGTTTAAACAAATGAGATGAAAAGTCATATAAACAGGATAAAAGCACACTTATGCTCTCTATGTATTATAAACTACCTAGTATCCACTGACAAAACAATCTTTCACAAAGTCAGTGTTCCACAAAACTACATCAGCAATGTTAATCACCTCTCAGATTCAGTGTTTTATTTCAACAAATGCTTTATTTCAACATGCTAACAAATTAACTTCTTGTGTTCAAAACAAGGCATCTTTGGGCCATTCAAAGATGTTTTCCTAAAGAAATGTCTTTTTCATTACTAAAACTGCAGTTCAAGAGTAACTTGACTTTTCCAGATAAACTGAAATAAATATATTGTGATGCAATTCTACAGTCTTCTTCCCATTGTGGTTAATTTCACATCTTCATTGAATAACAAAGGGTCATCATTCCTAGGTAAAAACAGTCAGACACAATTCTGTAAAACAAATTCTAAGGCAGGAACAGAAAAAAAATGTCTGGTTTTGACCAAGAAAGAAGAGTTGCAAGACACGCTGAAACATCATTCACTAGTTTTAATGAAAATACTAAAGTATACCTAAAGCAATTACTAGATAATTGCCTTTTTTTTTTTTAAGTCAGACTTTTCATTTAAGTACTGGATTGTCTGCAGCTGAGTGCAGCATGTCACACAATGTTTTTATCACCTGGCTTAGTCCATCTGCAGTACAGACAGACCCCAGACCATATGAACTATAAAAGCTTACTTTTAAAAGATCTAGTCCATCACAAAAAGATAACAATATAAAATTGCAGTCAGTGAGGTTTAGAGCTTTTTTTCAACATTGTAAGTATAATAATTCCTGAGAACAGAATATTGAAAGAAAAGTAGGCACAGCAAGAACAGCTAGAGGGATAGATATCTGTGGGATAGAGATGTCAGTGGAGGACCTTCATACTGTCTATCCAAATCTATCCAACTCAGTAACCTGTCTCCAACAGTGGCCAGCAACAGGAGATTATGAAACAAAGAGGAACAAAACAGGGCAGACATACAGTGCCCTTACTGGACACTCCCAGTCATGTACAGTTTAAGAACTTCTTGAACTAAACATAAAATTGGTATATGATTTAAAAAAACCCGAGTTTCTGAAGTTGACAATATGCACAAAAGGTGTTAAATCTGGACCTCTAAAGCTAGCAAGATACAGGTTACCAAATTGTTCAGAAAGTAATCTGACTGAAAAATTCTAATAGTTTCAAGGACAGCAATTAACCCAAATGACTTGGTGTTGAAGACTGCTGTGACAAGAGGCATGATGAAAAGTGAATGGGAAGTTAAAAAATTATGGGTGTGTGATTAGAAAAAAAGGAAATTGCCTTGTGGAAATAAGTCTGAAAAGAGCGTGGATTTACAACATAGAAGGGAACTGAGGATCAATCAGGCAATAAGGAAACATGACACTGCCCTTCAAAGTGAGAAGAGTTTGCCAGTGCCTCTGATTTTAAATACCTGTAGGTCATGTGTGTATCGTCCAGCTCCCATTAATACCAGTGAGAACCACCAGTATTTATCTTCCACCACTCCTATGATTTATCCATATCTTTACTTCTGCCATTGTGTCACTAAGATTTATCTTACCCACTACCTTTGCAATGAAATTTATCCAAGAGGAATAGCTACAATTAACGTGGGATCTAATACATTTTTACTTCCATTCTACTGGCACAAGAATGAGAAGTCAAACTAGCAAATTCTGTTCTCAGTGGGGTGCACATATGTTTATAGCATAATATAAAGCTAAAGGAGTATCCTCTAGGCCTCAGGGGCAGGGTACAACGGAAACATTTCCTAGCAAATTACTGGAGGTTTATAAATTTGCAGAAGGGAATGAAGCAAAAGGCAGAGCCACGTGACATACATTTCCATTGAAAAATGGATAGGTAAAAGCCAGTATGAGACTTCTGGGAAGAAAGAAAATGCACATAGGTAAAGTCTCTTGTCACGATATCACATGCAATGAAGAGTAAGGTCTATATATGAAAAAAATGAATACTTCATTGTAGACATCCCAAAACACTGTTATAAAAATTGAATTAAACTCGTAGATGCCAAGCAAATGCAATCTCTTCGCATCTAAAAGAAGATTTCTCCTTTAGCCTAGAGTCTACTTGATAGTTACCTAAATATACCAGCAGGCAATTCTGACCTGTCTTTGCTTAAATGTGGTTATATAAAGTAATACAAAAATAAATTTTGGCTTTGCTGCAAATGTGCATAATGGAAAGACAAACATTATTAAAAAGACCATCATTTTTAGTGATTAAAATAATCCAGAACAGAAAAAAAAGTCTTCTGTAACTTTCCAAGTTCCCATTTATCATAGTTTTGCAAAAAGAAGCCACGGTAATTTCATTTTTCTTGACTTCTATTAAAAAGATCAATACATATGATTCCAAAGAGTCTCGGCTCATGAAAAGATGGAGCTAGTCTGTAATCACATCTGAAAGTATTGGTTGTCATTAGCAGTAAGATTGATCTGTAAAGACAGTCAGCCTAGAGTGAAAGTACTTAAAAATTTCCATTGGGCTATTGCTGAACAACACTGCCCAGCAACCTTTCACCTTGCAGATAATTAAATACAGATAACGAATTACCATATTAGAAGGAAGAATTGCATTGGGGATATTCAATAGATGCCCACTTTAGTAAAGCAGTTCCAAATCTCTGAATAATGATTTTGTTTTGTGCATAAAACCTAATGAGCTCCGACAGTATAAAGTCATTTTTCAACATGCATTTAAATCTGACTTGTCAAATAAGATATTAATAAGTCACCTGAGGTACAAGAATTGCTAATGGCCTTGCAGCATGAACATAGCAAGTCCTCATACCATCTTGACTGTCAGAAGAGGATCAAGTGAGTTTTGCAAGGCAGAGACTTCTGCTGGGAGTCAAAGAGGAATTCTGGTCTTTCTAAAACTCCTTGGCTTGGATGGGGATGAAGAACCCTCCTGCCTGCAGCTGCCTCTTCCATGCCACAGGAAGCCTCTGCACCTCTTCTTCCCAGTCCATGACTGATCTTGCAGAACAATGGAAAGAAAAGAGTCTCAGGAATATCGGGGAGAAGGAGGGGGTCAAACAGTCATTTTCAAACAGATCCAAGAAAGTGCTCAAACAGATCCAAGAAAGTGCTCAAAACCACCAGGTATCTACTTTTGTCCTTTGACTCCCTTCATGCTCATAGCAGCATGACTTTGAATCATTAAATGGTTTCATTGAAAAGGACCTTTTTGAAGTGATCTGGCCCAACACACCTACCCGTAGCATGGCCAGCTTTAACTTAGATGAGGTTGCTAAGAGTCTTGCTTCATCTGTGTTTTGAATACTGCCAAGCAGGGGTATTTCACAGCCTTCCTGTGCACCCCTGTAGCATCCAACCACCTCATGGTGAAAACTGCTTCCCAGATCTCCAGTCAAGAGTTCACTTGCTGCAGGTTGTCTGTTTTCCACCTACAGATCCACCTGGCACAGCCTCAGCTTGTGCCCTCTCCACGGAGGTGTCCAATGCCCAGGGCTAGGGCTGCTCCTTGTGCCCCCCAGATGCCCTTCTTCTGCCTGGGATAGTGTCAGGGTCAGGGCAGCCCACCAGACCTATAATAGACATTGTCTGTTAACCCACCTCCCTCCCCAAAGGAGAAGAGAAAGGGAATAAGGGAGAGAGACTTAGAAATTAGAAAAGGAAACTAGAACAGCTTTAATGAAAATTAAAATAATAATCATAAAAATTGAATATATACAAATATATACAAAACCAGTATCAAACACAATTCTCCCCTGATGGTAATTACATCACAGTCACCACTGATGCTGTGGAGCAGGCACAGGGGAAGTCCCAGCCCAGGCCCAGCAGCAGATAGGAACTGTGTTAAAGAGCTGGATTCTGGTACCAGATTCAGGAACACACAGACCAGGATCGAAGGCAGAACAGACACAGACTTCCTTGGATGCCAGACAAAGAAGAAGCAAGCAAGAAGCCAGAAGAAGAAAGTGAGAGTTGAGCAGGGTTTGACCCTCATGATCCCTGACCTTTATATTGAATGTGACATATATGGGATAGAATATCTCACTGGTCAGTTTGGGGTCACCTGTCCTGCCCGTTCCTCCCTGCAGGTGCAGCCTTTCACTTTCTGCACCCCCAATGTGGTACTCAAGACCCAGCAGTGGCCTTGGTCTGCACACCAGTACTTGGTACTAACTCTAAACATCAGGTGTTACTGCCAGAAGCAGACACTGCCTGCGAAAACATGCTGCTAACTTCAGAAAGTACAGTTAGAAGAACTGAGCTGAAAAGTAAAATCACTGAACAGAATTGTTCTGTTTTAACTCAAACCAGGACAGATGGACCCTGACTGCCAAAACTTGCCCTGCCAACTAGAGGTGGAAGAGGTACACTGCTCCAAGCTCACCTTTCTCCAATTGGTTTTGCTTAATTTGAGCAAGCATGTGGCAAAGACCAAGTGTTCATCAAGCCCTTCTTCAGAGCCTTCCCTTAGCTATGTCCTTCTGCAGCTCCATACAAACCAGGGGACAAAACCTCCACAGATCCCAGTGAGGTTGGATTTTATGAGTTGTTACTGGCTTCTATGCAGATCCAATGTAGTTTGCACAGGCTCTCTTCAGAGCATAGGAGACCGTGTTTGAAACTGAAAACAAGCATAAAAATGCTAATTTCTTAGACTTGAGATATTGTGATCTTTGACTTCCATCAAAACCCTTGAAAAAAGACCATTTGTCAAAGACCAAAAACCTTAAAGCATTAGCAGCTTTCTCTGGGCAGGGTAAAGGTCTTACAGCTGAGGGAGAAGTGAGAAAAATATGATAAAATGTTAAATGTCAGTGGTAAAGGAAAACAGGTGAAGGAAAAAAAAAAAGCAAGTCAGTTCTGGAAAGAGAAAGAAAATGACAAAAGTCTTAGCAGCTGCCATAATTTGGGTTGCTAATTGGTCAGTGCAAAGTAGGGATTCCTGGCTTTCTCTGGAGGTTCTAGGGCAGAAGATTCAGGAATAATCTTCATTTTGCAATGGAGAAAAGAACAAATGTTGGGCTCCTGAAATCTATTTGTGAACCCATGAGCCCCACTGAAAAAATTACACAGCCAGGAACATCATATTTCTCTCACTATCCAAATAAATGATCCCAGAAGCATGTTTATAAAAGATTTAGGTGACTGCTTTATGTGAGCAATAAGCACAGTAAATTAAGTGTAATTTGGAGTATCCACGTGGTTGGTAAGTCTGGGAAGGATATTCTTGAGATTTTTTCTGAAAACCCTGTAACATGAGAAAAGCTATTTTTTACTGTTTCTAAATAAAATAATGCAGGAGAGTGTGTTTTTATGGAAATGCTGTAAGGTAAGGAATGTTCAGTTTCCTGGTATTTCCTGTAAAAAATGTCAGAGAGAAGGTGTTTTCTTATGTAATTCCACTGAAGAAGAATGAATCTGGAAAGGCATTATTATTCTTTCAAAAACCAGAACTATATTTCCCTTCTAAAACATGGTTAAAATTAGATCTTGTGGTATTATTTTGCTTCTACCAAAAATTCATCTCAAGTCTATGACAGGGAGCATGGTTTCAGGCAGCATTTTCTGACATTCCCTTATCTCCCAATATCATCACACCAACACAGAAAAAATGCAGTTCTGATTCAAAAACTAGTTAAAGCTGATATGTAACAACAACAAAAAAATACTTGTCCTTCGTGTAATTTGCAAAAGCCATGAATTTAGAAGTAAGGAAACGAACAGATGAGGACAGTGTTTGTTTTATATTGGCCAGTAGGTAAAGGCAAAAAGCTCAGACAGTTCAAGTAGTGCCATCTGCATCTTATTTCCCACCACCTACCTACCCACCCATATGAGCCACCTGGGAAGCTTGTCAAGAGCTTGTTTCATAGGATGGTGTTACAGTGATGCTCTTCAGCAATACCCTGCTCCCAACATAACCCATGGACTACAGCTCTAACTTATTAAATCCCAACTTGTCCTCTGCACTCTGCCAGTAACACTTGGCATGGTGACCACATCCTCCAGGCTTTTGGACTTCATCTTCACCATGGCTAGAATTCAGGCTATTTTGAGGTTACCTGAAAGAGATCCTGTCTCTTTTGAGTTTAGTAACTCATCCACTGTCAAGTCTGCTTCAAGGAAATAGTTCTTGCACCACAGAAAACCAGACTTGGCTTTTACCTGTGGAGTGTTTCTCTGTTGCTTTATCCTTAGTTTGGTATCATAGTACTTCTCTTTAGAAATGTTTTCTAGTAACTGTATTTATCAACTGATATAGGACCTCAATTAAAAAAAAAAATGTCTAAAAGTGGAATACATGTGGCAAAAGAGAAAAAAATGGAAGGCAAGATTGACTCTTACTGAAATTAGTCTTGCACGTGGCCCTGTTGGTCTGTTTCACTACTGTGCTCATAGCTGACTTGCCTTTCAGAACAGTTTTATTCTATGCTTTTACTTTGGTGTTTCTCGATGAAATATTTTGTAGTGGGAGTCAGAGTGATGGTCCTTCAGTTGTGATGAAATGTTCCCTACTCCATAGCTGATAAGATTGATAATTTTGTTTATCATGTGGGTAGTGTGAGATTAATGATCTTCTAAATTATTCATTTCCTTATACTTGAGTGCTTGAGTTTTGTAAATTGTGTGATAGGGTAAGAATGTCATGTTGCTTAACAGTCTTAGATGGCTTTTCAAACGAAGAGGTTTTGGCATCTCTCTGGGGTTTAAATTGTGTCTTAAAATCTTTTATACACATAATACAATATCTATCTTACCAAATTACTCATTTTCAATCACACATACCAGTACAGAAAGTACTGTTATGTCCTTTGGAGACCATCTTATTCAATAGTGACCTGTGTGGATCTTTTCCCTTCTCTTACAGGAAAACTGGCCACAGAAACCAGTGAGGGAAATAAGGGATCTTGCACCAGACTCTATTGCAGTTCTTTGTTCTCCATCCTAAGTATAAAGCACAAGGACCACCTGCGTTAGTCCTTTCATTTCAAAAATGTGTCTTTGCTCCTGGGGTAGAGGGACACTTTTATTAGTTGATAGATTTATAAAAGGTCTTTCTAGTCCTCCTAAGCTACAAAGATCCAAAAGCAGCCAACAAGTTCTAATGGATATAATTCATAACCTTGCCCATTTAAAGTTACTGGGTTTAATTCAGAAGGCTTCAACAACATTAAAGTCCCACTTTCATACAAATACCATTTTTTAGCAGTGCATGTATAAAGTAAAATTAGAAGCAGGAGGCAGACTTTATACAGTACTAGCACTAATGTGGTTTAAGTTTAATAATCTGCAAGAGACAAGAGTGGTCTGAGCTGTACACAGTGAGGTGTGCAGACAGGGGGATGAGAGGAGAAGATGGTCTTTTTTAATGCACTGCATCAATTTATTTCCTAAACAATGTAAATATTCATGGACAGTTTTTAAATGAAGCCTCCTGCAGAGTAACCTGAGAGAACTTCTTTTTATTTGCCTGAGAGGGCAAAACTTGCACAATGCCACCAGGGATTTGGAAAAAGGGCTGTTCTGGGTAATCCCTTTGTCTCTTAATTGGGATGTAGATGTGCATTCCACAGTCAAAGTCCAGGCAATGGCTGAAGAGGAAATTGCACTAAAAACATTTTTCTTTTCCTAGAGCAAGCTCATGGAGGAACATTTATTTAATAAAATGGAAAATCAATATAATTTTAATTTTAAGAAGTCAAAGACAATGCCAAGCTGTCCTTTAAGGAAGCTTGATAAGAATTCATGACTCTTTTTTTTCCTTCGGTAAGAAAAGAAAAATAAAATTAAATTGATGTAATGATTCTCCTCCAAGTTTGTTTAGAGTCTGGAAGTTTTGTTGATCACCATTACTTCAGTATCTCTGTTTTAGTTCTGCAAAACCTGTTTGATCATCATATATTTACTACTTCAAATTTATTTATGATTTTGAATTAATTTGTGCAGAAATTAAAAAAAACAGCACAATTAGTGCAGAGTTATGCATACTGTGGGCTGTAATATTTTCAACAACATAGACATTCCAGCAAAAAAGTTCAAATCCATTTGATTAACATTGTCAGAATATTTAAGGCGAAATTACATTGGAACATACTTAATTTAATTGTTGAAAGAAGCTTCATTTAGACTGGAAAAATGAAGAAAGCTGCATGGAAAAGTTTTATTTCACTAAGGCTAGTTGGTTTAGCAGTTCCTCATATTTCCATAATAGGTGTCTGATAACCATGTTTCCTACAGGGCTTTTTATTGTCATGGATGATTGAGACAACTATGGACTCATTTATGTCCCATTAATCCTAATGTTGAAAGAACCAGCTGTACACAAATTTGTCCAAGCTATGAGGACAGTGCTCAATCAAGGATGAACCACTTTCTTGGCATCAATGCAGCATCTACTTGGAGAAGGCCTATTGAAGGTGTCAGACCTGGAACATATATGGCTCTTCCCTCCCTAGAAACTTGAGGATTCAATCTTTGTTGCAGTTACTAGTGATATAAATACTGAATATGTTTACATAATGGTGCATAAAATCAAAACACTGTGATTTCAAGCGCCTTGTAGGGTGTGTAAAGAGAGGACGCCAAAGAATTTTAGCCTTCTGAATGGAAATGCTCTTAAATCTCCGGGACTTTAGCCGGCATAGAGTGATGGTTCTCATGGGTGAGGGAGAACCAATGCATTTACTGATGCAGGACTCTTGAGTCATAAATGACCTCCTAGGGTGCTTTTGTGACATTCCTTAGTGTAGGAGTCTTTTTTTATAGCAATATTAAAATCAACCAGTCTGATTTTTCATTGTTACCGGTATTGAACCACACACTGGAAATTATCTCACCCCAATAAAATCAACATTAGTAATTTATATAACATGGTATCAAAGAAGTCAACAGTGACCTTAAAGGCCACATCTAAACATACATATTTCACAATCAGAAAAAGACTCTAAGACATAACAAATAAAATCCACGAAAGCCATGCCATTGGTAAAACCACATTATTATTACTACCCAAATCCAGTATTTTGAAAATAAATAAACAGTGGACCAATACGCATTGACTGAAAGTTGGATTTCTGTATAGAAAGTACGAATGTAGGCTACATCTTTAAATAATGTGTGTGTTTGTGTGGTATGAGTCATGATGTAATCTCCCTAGCATGACTGAGGACATAGCCAGCTCTGTTAAGTGTTTATTTTCCTCTGCAGAGGGCCTATCTACTTTATTAGGCCAGAGTTTAGAAGGCTAGCAAAGTGGCCCTCCCAGTCTTAGCCTGCCTTTCAAGCCGTGCCAAGGTCAGTCTGCCACTGCTACAGACTGGGATGACCTATGGAAGTCCTCATGCTCTTCTCAGGATTTGGAGCAGACTGCTCCCAAGTCCAGCAACCAAAGGAACTGATGAAACCATAATATATACACAGCTCACTGGTTTTTGTGTGCAGCATTTTTTACATGTGTTGAGGATTGATTGTGCAAGGGATTTTTTAAAATGTGACATGGATGACATTAATAATTTTCTTTCTTATATGTTGATGAAAGAAGACAAGAGGAACATGGTTTAAATGCCTTTAACTGTTTTTTTTTTTTCTCTTAAGTGTCAAATTAAGTGTTGTCTTGCTTCTGATAAACACTTCAGGAAGGAAGTTTGATTATTTTCCAAGGGTCTATGTGTGTGAGAGAGGTAGCTTATCTACCAGTCCTTGATATATGTTATTTATAATCACTTGCATCTGGAAGGAGTCTAGTTAGAGACCAAAAAGGAAATTATCTACTGCTGCTATTCCCTAAAAAGTCTGCTGACTTTATAACAGTCAGTATAGGAAGAGCAACATGCTTGATACAAAAAGTGTGGAAGCAGATCCATAGTTCATCGCCCTCCAGTCCCACCATCACAATTAACCTGGGAATGAGAACAGCAATGTATCCTAAGCTTTATGAAGAAAGATCATTTTGTCACCAGCATGCTGGCATGAGCGTTTCTGTGCTGAACTGATTATGGAATAGTCTCTATTGTGTTCAGCACTTTTGCTGAGGTGATGGAGATGTCTTAGAGGAGAAACTCTGCAGAACTTAACGTGTTCAAATTATATGCAGGAGTCCTTACTTTGCCTGACATACAAGTATTCATCTGCATTCCTTTTCAAGACAGGAATCATCCTTGTCCTCCATGGGTGTGTTCATACATATACAGGCTATTCTTGTAAGCAATGAGTCCAAGATAAGCTAAAATAGTGCTTTCAAAAAACATGTTCTGTCAGGCAGCTTCCTGAAGGAAGCTGTAGTTACTTTTACTGTGTTAAAAGAATTTCCTTTCTGTATCAGATTTTGAGGAATGTTGACATGGGGCAATATTTGAGAACTGGAGGTGGGTCAGAATGCAGAATGAGCACGCACGTTCTTGTGCTGGTTGTACTGTGTCTCCAGGCTCTAGGATGTCCACTGGGCTTATATATATCAATTAACTTCGAAATTTGTGAAAGGAGGCAGATTTTTGCAACCCTTAATGTGATATAATGGCATGGATTTTAAGGCTGTCAGCCCTTTTGGTGCAACTTAATACAGGCTGGTTAAAAGGAGCAATAGGAAATCTATGTGAGCAGTTTCTAGCTGTCAGCGTCAATTTGCCATGACAGCCCATGATACAGCCAGGCTGCACTACTATTGACCATCTCCAAAAAAGGGTTGATTCGAACATGCGTGCTCTCTGGTCCCTTCCCTAGAAAGCTTCTGGGAAAGCTATCCAGTTCTCCAGCAAAAGAGGAGAGCAAAAAAAAAAGTCAGCCCCTAGCAGGATGCCAGAGAGCAGCTCTGGATTGCAGACAGCAAACAGCTCCCACCTGTCGGTGTAAGTGGTTTCCCTACGCACAGGGGTGCTAAGAGCCAGAGAGGCCTCTGTAAACCCCTTTTATCCTCTGTGCAGTATTGTGCTCTTGTAGTAGTGGTAACATGCTTGTCTAGTTTGCCTGTTTTCACTCTGTTTCCTCTCTTTTCCTTTAAATATAAGCGAGTTTTTAAAATTTGTGGATCCAGTCTTTAGATAGGTCCCTAGAAATAATGGGAACTGTTCAGGCCTTACACTCTGGTATAGAGGCCAGCTTCTATTTCTGACTAAGAACCTCGAGTTCTCCTTCCTTTCATGAACATGAAGGAATTAATTCCCCACAGTACCGCAATAATTATTTTTACATAAGCACAGAACACAGTGCACATCATTCATTTTTCCTGCTTAAGGGGCATTATAATGCCATACTGCTCTTTCTCCATTAGTTATAGCTTGCCACAGTTAACTTTAAAATCAGGCTTTGGCACACCATATAAATAACAATACATTTATGCAATTGAATGCCTATGCAGTAATTCAATCAAGGGAGTTCTACTGCTGGTCATAAACTACTTAAGCTGTTTGACTCTCAGCTTAAGACATCAACAAAGGTCCTTGATCGAATTACAGCCTTAGGTTTACCTGTGCAATTTTTATTATTCAATGCTACCTATATGTGTGGTGAAACATCTGATATGATGAGTAAATCTTGAAGTGTTACCAAAATAAACTGTATTTCTGAGTGAGATCTTATGATGCTGATGTCAAGGGAATTTTTACCTTGGACTTTGAGAAGGCTAAGCCTTACAGCCCTTTTGTCTTTAACAGCAGTGTTGTAGTCGCCATTGTCCTGTGATACAACATTCATAAGGGCAGGTAATAGCTTTCATTAGGCCAAATAAATCTGGAAAAAACCCCAAACAAAACAAAAATGGATAAACTAGTGGACGTATATCTCCTTTAGGTCTGACAGAGACTCAGAGAGCAGTGTAATGATTTCAAGCAGGGAGCAAGAACTCTGAGTATAACCTAAGTGCTGCAGATTGGGAGGAAAGCTCCTGGCTTCACCCCAGCAGAGCATGAGGTGGCATGTCAGGGGGCCTGCACCCACAACTGCACTGAACCCATGAGGTGTAACATCTCAGAGTATTAGTTTCAGTTTCCACATTTCTGTCTTTTGAAGGTATTGTCTTGGTCTTCTCTGAGGATCAGGACTGAAGCAACTGTACACAGAAAATGTTTTCTTGGAAGGTGTTTCAGTCCCATCTTGACTGTGCAAGTTCTGTAACGGAATGGTCATTTTATTTCACTCATGTCTTCTCCATGGAAGTAGTTGGTGTATATGGTGAAATACATTACATTCAGACACTTGTATAACAACCAGCAACCTAACATGTCTGCTGTAAGGAGAAATTTATTTGAACTTTTTTTTTTTTTCCTGAACAAAAGCAATTGCAGGCTTTGATGACTCACTGCCATTTCAGAGGAGCATTGTTGTCTCAAGGTCTTTTCACTAATACAGAGGGTGGAAACGGCCCTGACAACTATCCAGCACCCAAATGGTCTCCTTGGTATAGATATCTTTTAGCAGTCACATACACATCCCAGTCCCAATTCCCAGAGCAGGAGCATGTCAGGACATGCTGTGGTCTAGCCAGGAAAAAGAGGATAGAACCATCTTTTCCCTCCCAAAAGAGCAATGCTCATTCAGAGCTCCTGAGCCTGAGAGAAATAACACAGACATCTCAAAATGTAGATTTGGACAGAAAACTTATATGGCCCATAGGAGTTTAGCTTCCGGTCTGACGGACAGATCTGGTAGTCATATCAATGTTTATTGCCAAATATAGATTAAGAAAACCAGATGCTCTTATTGCACGTATGAAACAGTCTGTTGCTCAAGGCAAGCTAACTCTTTGTGGCTGTTGCTGCTGTAAGCAACTCTGGGCCATGAGAAGATATTTTCCATTTTGACATTGGAAAGCATCATACCTTTCCAATTCTCCCTGCAGTGCAGAAAGGGATGTTATAGAAGAGTGTCTGCAGTTTTCAGGGAGTTCCCCCTGCAGATGGCACAACCGGGCAACTGCAGTGGCTTCAGTGGCATTGCAGCAGGACCTCTCCTCAGCAGCAGGGCTGCACAACCATCAGCTGCTGCCATCTACTCTTTTATGAGCTCAGAGGATAAAGATTTTAGAAGTAAAGCATGGAAAAGTTGGGGTAGACCTAGCTTTTCATTAGCCATTGGAGATGACAGTGAAAACATCTTCCAGTACTGATGTGCACCACCAACCACACCAGAGGCAGCAGGGTAATTTTGTCCCCAACACCTGAATTCTGCACACAAACTTCAGCAGAATATCCCTGTGAAGAAGTCTGCTCAGACCTTTGTCTATCTATGCAAGTGTATAAATCACAGCAGCTTACACTGTTTCTCACACTAGTATCAGTAGATCTAAAGATGGAACAAAGAACTTCTTGGGGTCTGTCATAGAATATCTTCAAGTATGCCTCAATATTTCTTTCGTAGAGGAAACTCAACAGAAAAGTAGTAGTACTGTGGTATTTTTATAGAGCCCATGATCTTAAAAAAAAATCCACATAACAGAAAATGGAATATTGTGAGCAGCCCACATAATTACTCATGATAGATAACTGTATTAAAAATTAAACATAAATTATTGGAGACATTACAGTGTTGGCACAAGATGAAAAAGGTGCTTCACATTACTGAAAGGTTTAGCTAACTGCCTGAAAGTTTGGCTCAATAGAAAAGACACTAGCCTGGATAAATGGAAAGCATTTATTGTTTGAAATATGGATTTTAATATAGCACAGCACAACCCCAAAACATCAGTCCTTTTCAGTACAGTTAAAGTAAGATAGATCTTGCAGATTAAAGTAGCCAGCAAGATGCTCTTTGGCAGTGAGAAGCAGGAGAATTAAAAAGGAATCTTCTTGGAATCACTCCATGTCTTTGGAGAAGGATTCTTCACCTCTTTTATAGGGCTCCCCAGAGTCCTTCCCAGCTATTTTATATTTGAGCACTGGGGCACAGTGATGGCCTTGGCATGTGAATGCCCATTCTGCTCTTGAGGACATCCAAGAGCCAGAAAAATCCTGTGTTGGGCGTAGAAGAAATCTCACTTCATCTGAGCATGCAGATCTACAGGTTCCCCAGAGTGGATGAGGACACTGGTGGGAGTACACATATTTCTGTGGGTTTATGCAGTTCTGTTACTGATCTAGAAAACCTTGGGAGTCTCATATCAGATCTTTAAGGTCAACAGTATTTTTTGGAGGGCTGACTCCTTTCTGTATTTGGCATTGCAGCTTTTAGCAGTGCTGACATTTGCATGTTCTGTTTTAGTAAACATTTGATTTTTCCATAATACTTTGTAGGTTTTCAATTTACTAGAATTTCACTTCCATCCCTGACATCAATGCCCAACTTAGAATTTAAAAAATACTTGAAAGCTGCAAATTCCTGGGCAATCCAACTGAATCTGGCCTCTGACAACAATCTGACTCTAAGAATATTGCTGGTCAGCTTTGAAACAGTACTGCTAAGTTGTTCATTGAAACTGGTAAAGGCAAGCAGATTAACTTCTGCTCTCAAATCTCTTCTCAATGGGAATTACTGAGGAGGATTTAGCTGATACTGATGACTAACAACTGAAAAAGAGTGGGGAGAGAGAGGGAAAGGCGCAATGTTACTTTCACAGGCAATTAATTTAAATGTTCAAGAGGTCCCATGTTCTCCAATGTCCTTCAGTGATCAGAGACTTTCAAATGCTTGTAAATCTGAAAATGCTCTTTTAATTTTTATTAAATAATAAATAAATAAAGTAAATCAGGTTCAAATGAAACTTAATATTTAGGTTTTTATACTCTCCTGCAGAATGGACGGGGGAAGAACACAAGATTGTGTTTATTCCAAAAAATCTATCACAGTTTTGTTATCTTTCCAGGTTAGTGCTACCTTTTTGCTCTGGGTTTGCACAGATCCTTGCCCAGTTTTCCAGAACAAAGATAGGTAGGGACTATTATGTTGACAACTATTCCAAATTAGAAAACTAAGTCATTTTCCACAGGACAAAAATAGAAGGCTTTTTCTCCAAGCTATTAGGTGATTTTTATTAGTATAATTAGAAAGGTTTTATAAAGAACAGAGATGTTGTGGAAAAAAAAACCCAAAAATCAAACAGGTGCATGTTTATAGACTGTTCACACGCAGTGACTGGCACTAAATTTTACCCCTTTACACATTTTTACCTCTCCTGCTCCTGGCAGTCAGATTCCTCATGTGTGTGATAAACTGTCACAGACCATGTGCTCTGCTGCCTGGTTTTGGTCTTCAGCTTCAATCTCCCTATGTCACTACCAGCACCACTATGACATAATCAAAGAGCATGTCAAGTGTCATGTGTGGATCAGCTGAGGATCTGAATGTGCTGTTTATTTGAGTGTAAAAACATTTGTCTAGCAAGCTGGGACAGTGAGCTCACTGGTACTGGACATGTCATTTGTTCCTTGTCATTTGTCCTGTTACTCATGCAAGTGTGACTCAGATGTTTTCAGAGAAAAAAATTAAGCTGTGAGACCATATGTCTCACCTTTCAGAAAAGACCCTTTCAAAGAGGAAAGCCTGGGTAACAGCCCTGAGGAATTTTATTTTGAGACATTCATTATCTATAGAAGAACCAACGGTTTTGATGATGGATCCTTGGAAAATTTGTTATACCACAAGAAAAGCTTCTTCCTCAGCAGACAATTCAAGCCTGAGAGAGTAGAAGCTCCTTCAGAAATTCCAGATGAGTCTTACTCACTCAAGAATTGTGAGGGAGAAGCCACTCTGCATCCAGCTGCAGGTTTCATGATGCGAGCCTGCGTTTACCAAGCCTGAGCCTTGGGCTAAGGACTTCCATGTGGTGGGGCAGGAACACAGCCAAAAACAGACAAAAGCCAAAGAGTTTTTCTCCAGCTGGTGACAGATAGAGGGTCCAAAGGAGGCTCTCTCCAAGAACTCCTGGTTTACAAACAAAACCAAAAGCATAAAGCATCATCTGAAAGACTCAAGATATTTTTTCAGACACGGCATCTTTCTTCCCATGACAAAGATTGGGTCCTCAGCCATTGTGTTACTGGAGATAAGTAAGGCCATATAGAGTTCATCTATTTCCAATGTACCTCAACCAAAAGACTTTACTGACCCTTACTACTTGGAACTGTTTTTTGTTCCTCTGACTAATTAACACAAATTTTTCTAATCGCCATCCTATGAAAATATATTTAAAAAATACATCTCGGTCTCTGTTTTTAGGAGACACTAACTGTGGGTCATCCAAGTAAGGAATTTTACCTTTTCCCCAGAGAAGCTGCTGGCATGGGGCAATGAGGAAATTGTGTAAACTCCCCACCCCCTTCACCTTGTTAGTCTAATTCAGCCTCTGTCTTGGACTAGAGCAAGATCAAGGCTACTGTGATTTGTGCTCTTGGTTCTCATGACCTCTCTGAGCCTTTCCACCATGGCCAGGAGAAGGACACTGTCCTGTCTGTGCCTCTTGTCCCTCCACCTGCTGCCTTCATCCTGCAAACTACCCTCAAGTTGCATCCCCAGCTTTGAAGGGAGCACAGAAGCGTGAGAATGAGCTTCACACCCTTCATCTCAATGAAGAAGACCTTGCAGGCCTCCTTGCAACCATGTTACTCCATAACTATGTTGTGTCTCTCCTATAGCTTTAGGAAGAAATTGTTCACCACCACAGAACAGACTTAATAAAACTCCTATACTGTAGGTGTAATGCAATGAACATTTGAAGCTGAGTTTTGGAATTTTTTTCTGTTTCCCATCTTCTCAGGAGGGGTGTATGCTGCAAGACAATAAGCTGGAGTCTATACCTAACTACACAATACATTTCCACTTCAGCTCAGGACCTAGACAGGACAAAAAGGAGAGCAAAGTGAGGAGTGAGAGTTACATGAAAAATGGTGAGGTCATAAAAAATTTATAGAGGAGGGGATCCAAGTGCAGTAATGAGGCATCACGCAAAGGCAGTAGAGTACTTAGCACTAAAACCCTTTCTACATGCTATCTGGTTACCATCTTATCAACATGACACCCATTAGCGTCTGATAATAGTAACTAATCAGCTGTTCTGCCTTCCCTTATTTTCCTTCAGAAAATATCTTCTTCAGTGTGCAGTCCCTCCCCACAACAATATCATGCACTAAATAATGCATAGGATTGATGCCCTGTCATTCAGCCTTGATGTCACTTCCTGACAAGGTGATGTTATGTGCTTGGGACATTTGGAGCCTGCATGGGTGCTGCTTGCATCACAGACTTCAAAAGAAGACCCCGGTCATCAGAGGTGGCTGCCACCTCCTGTTGTAGATCAGCTGAAGTTTTGGCCAGCACCTGTGTTAGTGCTGGGATATGCTTCTTGTTGACATAGTGAGCATGTGTGGAAGGAGAAAACTACCACTGGGTTCAGCCCAGTGGCTGGATAAATACTTAGATTCAAATGATCTGTGGTCCTGATCATGGACAAATTATATAAACCACACGTTTCACATTAAAATTGATATTCCTAACACAGGGCAAAAGGCTGACATCTGAATGAGAGATGGTATCACTTTTGTACACTCAAAGCATGACTCTCCATGTGGGTCTTTTGACATAAGTCAGCAATGGCTTCCATCTATTAAAAAAACTTGACAGTTTTGTTTATTTTGTGGTTGAAGCTTTGAACTGCAAAAACGGGACATGGGATTGGAGGTTCCCTTCCCAGAACAGCCACAGACTTCCCATGTGATTAAGACAAGTCATTTCTTCTCTCTTTCATTTCCCCATCCATAAAATCATAGTGATAAGAGCTATATAAATAATTGACTTTTAACTCAGAACACTCTGTAAAGTCAAGAAAGAAACAAGAACCTCATACTTAAACTTTACCTGATTTTTTTTAAACTTTTTTTCTTGATAGAAAAGGAAATCAGAAAAATAAAATACACCTTGTCTTAGGTTTTAATTGCATCTGATATTTTCCCTCTTTTAAAGTAATCTTAGACAAATTTTGAAGCAAAAACTATTTCAGAATGTAAGTTACAAGCAGTTTCACCATCAAAACTGGAATTAGGGACTTTTTGTCTGAAACCCTTGTAATCATGTGAAGTGGAGGTACACATAGTTTTAGTAGATGTAATTCATTTTTTTACAAACATGACATTGACCAAAAACCCCTATGTAACTCACCACTCCCTTTCTATTGCTTGTCTGTTTATATTGTGTACTCTTCAGGAAAAAAAAAAAAAATCAAAAAACCAAACAATTAAGCCTACTATAATTGATATTAAGTCTGTCTAGGTATGTAGATATCAAATGGATTTCTCAGAACTGTTTTGTTATCAAAGTATAAATTGACCCTGTTCAAGGATTCAAACCCATCTTCAATATGTTTGTAGACAGGGATACATTTTTTTATGAAGAAATTTAACACAGCTCATCAATTTTCAGCAATGTCCTGACACATGGAAATAGCTTTCAAAAAAGCCAGTTACCACTGAAAATACTCTTCAGATGTTTTCTCTTGCAAGGTGCTGGATATTTCCAGGGGACTAGAGTAGATGGTGGTAGGAATTCATGGTCCCTTTTAGGACAAACAAATTCAGGAACAGCAGTGACTTCAAGTGTGAAACTAATGTTTGCTGACTAGGCAATGACCTCCAAGCACAAACGCAAAAATTGCACAGAGGAAATGAGATAATATGCACAAATATATGTGCTTCCAGTTTAAGCCTGAGGATGTGGTTTCATCACCTTCTTCTCTTCCAAATGGAGAAGGGTGCCTTTTGTATCATCCCAAGTATTACTACAGACAGATTGCCAGAAATTATGCTGGAACATTCAAAACACTGATTGAGTCACTCTGGGACATCCTCTCCCTTGAAATCTGAGGAAGCTCATCATCTTTGGTTTCTGATGTGCCTCTGCTCCAGTTTCACCATCTCTACAGAGAAGGTAAAAACAGGAGGCTATGAGGATTAATTCATTTATATGGCAAAAAGAGGACACAAATATTAAATGGTACCAAAGTGCAAGTGCGATGATATCATTACATCCTAGACAGCATTTCCAGAAATAATGCCATGCAGAAAGGCTATTAGGCACATTCCTCTGCTACTTTGGTGTAGCAGGCATTTTGACAATGATGCAAATGCTCCTCATTAATGACTTGGGCTTGCACAGTAGCAGACAGCAGGGGTGAGAATCATTGAGGCTCATGTCCAGACTCCCTTTACACTCAATGAAATTCTGATTTTTGAAGGCACAGTTCATCTTACCTTAACAATTCATTTATTTCAGGCATCAATAGTAAAGCAAGTGTAGTAGAACCCTGACAGGGTTCCTTTCTCTTCACTGTCTACAAATGCACCCTTATGGGAGTTACTAATGTATGCATGTCCTGCATTGTAGACCACTGCAAAAGGTTTATATCCTACCCTACCCAGATCCTACCCACTCACTACAGCAGGTTTCTACTAATAAGCCTGTTTCCTAATCCACAAGCACAATGACTATATCAAAGGGGAAAAAATGCACTTTACAAATAAAATAGAAGTTCATATTTTGAGAATCAACCCTTCCAGTTTCATAGCTCAGTCATCTCCATAATATGTGAAGCCATGAACTAAATCATAATAACTATATCACCTCCATCATATTGTCTCATATTTTATACCAAAAAACCACATGGTTTGAGGAAAAAAGCAATGCATGTGAATTGATTACAATAATCAGTGTGGAAATTTAATTTGTAATGGTAGATGAAAGGGGATGACTAATTTAAAATCATCCCTCCAGTGAGGTTTTTAGTCAGACATAATTTCAATTCAAACTTTTAACATTAGCAGTATGATTTAACTTCTAATAGAATTACTGTTTATCCTCTAAAATATCTTCTATATTACTTCTATAAATGTTATTTGTCTAGAAATATAAATCTGATAATAGAAAACAACAAAAACCATCATCATTCTGGTCAGCTGTCTCACTCCAAATACCACTTGAATTCAGCAGTAGACATTAAGGCACTGAAGGATTTTGCTTCATTCAGCTTACCTAGTCAGAGCTACAAAGATGATGAAGGGACTGAAACATCTCTCTTATGAGGAAAGGCTGAGAGCCCTGAGACCGTTTAGCCTGGAAAGTAGAAGACTGATAGGGGATCTTATTAATGTTTAGAAATATCTGAAGGGGCATTGTCAAGTAGAAGGGGCCAGTCTATTTTCAGTTGTGCCCTGTGGTAGAACAAGAAGTATTGGTAGCAAGGTAAAACACAGGAAGTTCCACCTCAATGGGAGGACAAACTTCTTCACTGTGAGAGAGACAGGGCACTGGAACAGGCTGCCCAGAAAGACTGTGGAATCTCCTCTCTAGAAACTTTCAAGACCCACCTGGGTGTGAGATCAACATGATTCCAGACTTGCTTGTTCATTGAAGAGCAAGACACAATGGGCTCTAATGTGAAAACACACTAGGCTCCCTAGGGAGAGACACTCCAATAGAATCATAGAATATCTTGAGTTAGAAGGGACCCATAAGGATCATCAAGTCCAGCTTTGGACAGATGATCAAGTCTGGTATCTGGAGCATGCAGGAGAAAAGCTAGGGATGAGGTACTGCTGAAAAAAATATGAGATCTGGATAGAAAAATGGAAAGTGATAGTCTGCCTCTTGGTCCTGCTTAGAAGTGGTAACAGCATCCATGGAAAAGGAACATCTACGTGTTTGGCAGTAACTCCCTGTACTGGGTTTGCATGGCAAGGTTTTGGTAGCAATGGAGGGGCTAGAAGGGTAGTTTCTGTAAGAAGCTCCTAGAAGTTTCCCCTGTGTCTGATAGAGTCAATGCCAGCTGACTCCAAGAGAGACCTGACACGGGCCAAGGCCAATCCAATCAGCAACAGTCATAGCACCCCTATAATAATACATTTAAGAAGGGGAAAAAAACCTTACTGCACAACAGCAGTCAGAAAAGAGGAGTTAGAATATATGAGGAAAACAGTTCTGCAGACACCAAGGACTGTGAAGAAGGAGGAGGAGGAGGTGTTCCAGACCCTGAAGCAGAGACCAGACCATGCAGTCTATGGTGAAGACCATGGTGAGACAGGCTGTCCCTCTGCAGCCCATGGAGGTTAACAGTGGAGCAGATATCCACCTGCATCCCATGGAGGACCCCACACTAGAAAAGGTGAATGTGCCCACAGGAGGCTGTGACCCCATAGGAAGCTCTTGCTGGAAGAGGCTCCTGGCAGGACCTGTGGAGAGAGGAACCCACTCTGGAGCAGGTTTGATGACAGGACTTATGACTCTATGGGGGACCCACACTCTAGTAGTCTGTTTCTGAAGGACTGCACCCTGTGGAAGGGACCCATGCTGGACCAGTTTGTGAAGAACTGTAGCCTATGGGAAGGACTCGCATTGCAGAAGTTTGTGCAGGACTGTCTCCCATGGACACAAGAAGCTCAATACTGGATTGGGGAAAGAGTGTGAGAAGTCCTTCCCTTTGAGGAAGAAGTTGCGACAGAGATAATGTGCGATGAACAGACCGCAACCCCCATTTGCCTTCCCCCTGTGCCACTGCTGGGGAGGAGGTAGAGAAATCAAGAGTAAGGTTAAACCCAGGAAGAGGAAAGGGTTGGGAAGAAGGTATTTTCGAGATTTTGTCTTGTTTCTTATTACCCTACGCTGCTATTAAACTGGTAATAGTTTCAATCTTTTTCTTCCCCAAGTCAAGTCTGTTTTGACCATGACAGTAACTGCTGAGTGATCTCTCCCTGTCCTTATCTTGACCCACAAGTGTTTCATTATATTTTCGCTCCCCTGTCCAGCTGAGGACTAGAGTGATAGAACAATTTTGGTGGACACCTGGCATCCAGCCAGGGTGAACCCACCACACGCCCCTATAATTTTTTTCTCTATCTGAAGTACCCTGGCAAGGGTATCCTGAGAACAGGCTCCAGATCAGGCTCCAGGTAAGGCCACATTCCAGATCCAGCCAACAGGAAGCCCAGGAGCTGTCCATGGGCCAAAGGCAGATGTTAGAGTACCCCTGATATGGCCTCTCCACAGCCTTCTCCATCCAAACCACTGGGAAATGGAGACGTACTCATGACAGCCAAGGGACTTGACCTTTTGACAGGTTGACAAAAGTCCAGAAGGGGTTTAGCTCGTCAAGTTGAGCAAAGATCAAGAGGAAATAGAACTGAGAATCTGATGGCCTAAAACAAAGAGAGGAGTACATCCAGCTCTGGATACAGGAGGAGTCTTGGAGAAGGGAAAATCATGGCCTAAAGAGTCCTGTTGAAGAATCCATCCATCCATCCATCCATCACAAAATGGACTGTCCAGCCAAGTAGGTATTAAGTCCGAGACTTTTCTTGTGTCTTTATCTTTTTATGCCAAAAAATCTCAGCTATTTAGAAAAACATGTTTTTGTAGAATTCTCAGACATTTCCTTTGAAAAACAGTTGCTTTTTTTTAAAGTCCAAAAGTTCTAAAATATTTCCCCCAAAAGCTTTATTTTTACTTCTCACAGATCCATTTGCCGGCATATTTTGTAAATTAATATGTTTAGTGGGGTGTTTCTGACAAATGTTAAGTATTTCAATCCCTCCAAAGTGACTTGGGACTCATGATTTTAATTAGAAGCCATGCCAGGTTCAGGTGGAAAGCAATCCTTTTTTGCCATGCTAGATTAATTACATTGTGAGCAGCACTACTCTGTGAGTCCATAAGAAATTCTAAGTTGCGGAGTTAATCCATTCTCTTCAAGAAATCACAGCCGAGCTTAAGGCTGCTAGGACACACAACCTTTCTCACAAATGCAGACTAGAAAGATGAAGAGCACATTAAGGTAAGATGCTCACATGTCTGTTTTCACACCATTCACGGGTTTTCTCCTTCGTGACTTGATCCACACCAGATCGCAACCCACATATCCCTCAGCCAGAGTGTAGAGACCCTATGGGCCACCATGTCACATTTGCCTTTCTGTCATTTTTGACACAATCTGCTGATTTAATAGGGAACCCTCCATAGCCCAATGCACAAAGACTTGCAAAGGATTGCAAAATCGGGACCAATGAAGACGTTTTTCTGTGCAGCTCAATAAAATGTGGGGTTTTTTTTCTGAATTGTCCCTCTTTGTCTTCATTTCCTGCCTCTTTCAGAACAACAGCCTGGTTTGTTTGCTTTCCTGTGAATGGGGGAAGGGACATGGAATGGGAAAAGAGAATTTGCTTCTATGTACTTGTTTTGATTTGATGATGTTTCCATGATTAATGTCCTTAAGAAATTTCTTCTTTCTTTGCTGCAGAAAAGGAAAATTACTTTATTCAGGGAAGTGCAGGGCAAAAAAATGTCAAGAAAGGACTTTCCCTGTCTGACTGCTATAGGAAAAAGATAACGAAACACCAAATTACAGAAAAATTAAAGTTCCCTTTGTCTACATATAGAAACATAAAAATAAATACACAAATTGGCAACATTTTCTGTAACAGACAGAAGGAGAACTTGCCTGAGAAATGGCTGATGCCAAGCAGTTCTCTATGCTTGATGCGTCAACAGGGTGCTGGCAGCAGTCCTTAAAAAGCACAAAGCATGGTTGTCTGCATTCAACACTATCTTTTGAAGACCCTCCTTCTTCAGAGTGCTCTGTGGGCTTTGTTCAGCACCCAACACATACCACAAGTGCAGTATCTTCTTCTTATCTACTGTACAGAGGTTACAAGTGTCTGTGTAGATAAATCTTTCCTAGGGAAATTTATTAGAGAGTACAATGAGAGAGCCTGAGCTCCTTTAGAAGGAGCTAGGGCTGTGGGAATAAAGCTGACCACATTAAAATGTGAATCTGTGGCATAAATCAAGGAAAATACAGTGTAGCAACAGACAGATTAAAGTCAAGAGCAACACCAATAGACAGCAAATAAAAAGCTAAGTTGTCCATAGACATCTCCTGGGAGGGTATTTGCAAAGTCAAGACACAGCAATATAGTTAAAATAAGATCATTTTGTGAATAAGATCATTTCATTAATAAGATCATCAATGACCTAAATGTCAGAGTGCTCAAATAGAGAAGGTAGTTTTGATGGTGGGGTGGGAAGGGGTATGCTTAAAAAAAAAATAATATCATTAATCCTGAGGCTGGTGTTAGTTTGTGCTGTTGACCACAACCTACCTAACTCCCATTGATCAAAGGGACCACTTCCCCTTCCCAAGAAGAGAGCTTTTTTTTCGGCTCCATGTGTGGTTTGTATTTTCTTGCATTCAGAAATGGAAAGATAAGAAGGTACTCTTCCTCTCCTGCCTAGACTCATTTCTGATGCTCTAACTGAAGAGCAGTCCAGAATGGTCCCGGATGTCAGAAGTAATGCTCTTACATCATTTTATACATTGAAACGACAGACTTCTCAGCTGCCACAGAGATTTCAGGTGAGCTAAACTAACAGAAACGTTCCCAGTGTGTCGTAGACATCCCTATGGGAATGCCATTCTAGGCTTGTGTGAAATAGGAGGGTGTGGGATATTGCCTTAAACCTGACCACTTTTTGACAAGCTGAACCCATACTTAACAGATGCTTGGTAAGTGAAAGCACCATTATCTCAAGTGGTGATGGCAGCTGAAATTGATCTATTATGAGTCCTACAAATTTGAATGGTTACGCTAAATGCTATTAAAATGTATGGAACCTCTTTGTCTTCAATTATTAAATGAAGTAATTTATGAAACCTAATCTCAATAACCTCACTGTCCTACTGACCATCCCTGATGAAAGAAAGAGTAAATGTAGAGAACAGTGGTATTGATCTTTTCTTAAAGGGGGAAAGAAGAGGATCAGGCCTGTTAACCCTTCACTGTGGGAGAAAGTGGTTCATTCGTGGTTTCTTTTCCCCCCAGAGGTCATGTCCTTCTTTCATTTCTGGGGTCAGGTTTCAGTCTGACAAGTGGTAATTGATTCCGCTGCTGGTTAGGCTGAGGATAAGTGGGAGATGAAGTTTCAGTGAAAACAAATAGCACTTCACAGGTCTGACCTTTCCTCTTTAAGCTTTTGTTGTGGTTTACTTGGTTTAAAGACTCTAAACCAGTGGTGTCTATCTCTCAAAGTTTCACATAGTCGCTCCTAAGCTTTTGGCCTGGTTTTAAAGCTGGCTTTTGTCTTTGGGTCTGCTGGCAGCCTAGCCTAGAAAGTGATTTTTTTTTTCCTCTTCTTTCCCATGACTTTGCATAAGACATGAGAATGTGGTCCAGTAGTAGTCATGACATTTTGCCAATAGACTGAGATTCTCATCTTAGGGCTTCAGTGTTCAGCAGTACTGTGATGAGACAAAACATGTATTAAAATATAAAGGCAGCCGCTGCTTCTTGGATCAAGCCATCCAGGGAGGTGGCAAATCTTTACCACATTTTTTCTAGCTACAACCATCTCCTTCTACCAATACAGCTGATAAATCACATCTTGTACACATACCTACCCATATTGTCTCGTATACCTAATTTACTCTGTCATTTACACCAGGTCCCTGTTACCCAGTGTGCACTTTTGCAATATATACACATCTTATCAAACATCCCTGATGGAAAATGGTACCGGATCACAGGACAGTGATTTCAGCTACAACCAGTTAATAAGAAACACTCTATTTCAAAAAGCAAAAAGGATAAAGCATACTGACCTGTTTGTGAATCTTTATTTTGTATATAGTGGAAAGAAAAATAGACCTGGGGACTCTGTTCAAATGCTTCCAGTTAGGGATAACATTTCTCAAAAGTAAACCTCTTTATTTACAATCATGTTGTTATTGCCAAAGTCAGCCTTAATTTTAAGGTGTTTTCAGAGGAATGCACACAGCTCATGTCTTAGCAGAAGTAACCAAAAATGTTGCAAACCACATGCTTTGCCAACAGTAACAACATATTTGCAAGGGGAAAGGATTACTGAATTTTTTTTTTTCTTCTTCCTTCAAGTGTCCTGAATTTCCAAGAGAGCCCTGACAGTCCTTCTCCACCACCTATAATTTTCTCTTCTGTCCCAGAGCAGCTGCCATTCCTGGTAGCACTGGCCCCTACTTTGGTGGGGTTGCAATGTGTTCAGTGCTCCTTGGTGCTCCTGACAGCCCTCAGTAAAACTCACACAGTGACTTGAGGAACTGGAGCCAGTTCAAATAAAAATGAGACCATCTGCACATCAGGCTTCCCAGCCCTTCAACCAAAGATACACACTGAGATCTCCTTGGCAGTCACAACCCAGCCATGAGCATGCCTGCCAGGTGGGATCAAAGCCACATGGGAAGAGATGGTGAGAGACATTTCATGCAAAAGCATTTTCAGGGAGCTAACTAGTGGGAGACGCTTTCCTTCCAAACAGGAATGCAAAATGCCAAAGTCAGTATGACAATGTCAGGAGAAGTGGAGAGGCTGGTGCACACACTGCAGAGTAGTGGTGCAGCAGGAGCCTCCAGGGTCCATGCAGGTACCCAATCCCCTCTGCTGCTACTGGATAGCTGTTTTGGCTGTGATTCTCTGTGGCTTTGCACATCAGCCACGGTAGGCCAGACCTTGTCATCCAGGACCGCATATCTCTAACCCTTCTAGCGCCCCTAGAGATAGATGTCTTTAGAAACCTGTTTTCCCCGTGGCAGCTCACAGTGTGCTTCAAGAGCCCAGTATATAGCCTCTATCTCTTCTGTAATGCAACTAAGGATTACATACTGGTATCATTGCTTCATTTGCTATGTGGAAGGACAATATGCCTCAGTCAGAAGTGTTGTGGATGGCATATCTACCAGCCTCCACCTCCCACCCAAAAAAGACCTTCTTAGCAACAGTGCCCTCCTATTTGGTGCAAAGCGGCACTTCATGTTCCTGTGCTGCTGTCCCTGCCTAGGCACAGTGGTCTTGATGGAAGATGAGTGATGCTCATGATGAGACTCACCAGAAATCTCCCATATGGGCCATGTGGATTGGTGAGGGAGCAGCAGATGCAGGAGGCTGTGCTGTGGCAAGGGGGTCCTTCTAGTCACCTGGCAAGAGCATAGAGCAGGGCATGTCTGCTGGGAGTACCAGTCCTCAGTTTGGCCCAGAATATTCATATTTCTATAGGATTTGAACTGATTGTCAGGAGTGATTGGAAAAAGAAGCAGGAAATGTGCAAGGCTCTTTACATGTTAAAGTAACCATAATCAAATAAAATAAAAGAAAGTACTTCTCTGTCCTTTATCTGGTCAAAACCATTCTATAAACACTGGAATGTTTCTGAATTGTGTGACTGGGGCAATATTTATTATTTAAAAGGTTTGTATTTAAAATATATTTGACAAAGTGTACCGACACATGTACGTCCAGTAAAATGCATAAGGTGAGCGAAAATGACAAGGACCTTAAGCAACCAGATGATCCAAATTGTGCATCCAGATGTGCTGGGGATCTTTTAGGCTAATAAAATCTGTGACACTGTGTGCATCATACCAAAGCTTTTATGTTTCAAGGAGAGGGAACCAAAGTACAGTCTGAAAAGGATAGTCATTAATAGCTCAGGTCAAATCCTGATCTATGTTAGGACAACAGGGCTAAAGCTAACTCAGGAAATATTTAAACATCTGCTATAGTAGTCATCCATAACATAAGATTTTTTTTTTTTTCAAATGAGCAGTACCAACTTTTCCATCCTGATGAAAAAGGAATTTAATTGGACTGCTAAGAAAAAAATAATAAGCTGATGTAATAGAAAACTTTTCTGAAAAGGAAACTCATGTTACAAAAGAACCCTTGAGTAATCATAAAATGATGCAGCTTTGAAAGGAAATACTCTGATTGCATTTTTATTCCTCTGAAAAGTCAGATATTTGGAAATATCTAGGATTTAAAAAAAAAATTTCCTGTTGTTCACATAAAACCAGATTGTAAACTCAGGAACTAGGGTTGGCGTTTTTTCCTTTATTAATCAGGTGAGCCACCCATGATTCACAAGAGCAAGTCCACAAACTAAGATGGAGATATTTCTGATTTTCATAGATGAGGAGCCTAGGAGAGAATTCACTGAATAAGGCTGGTAATATGAGTGCCATTTTTCTACTTCCCTATTACAACCACATTGAAAATAGTGCAAATATGTCAGGGTTTAAGTTCAGCAGCACAAAGCAACCTATTTGCAATAGGCATTCTAAAGTGTGGGGGATATATATTAATGAGCTTTTTATATATTTATAAACTCTGTCTTTTTTCCCACTTGCCTTAAAAATAAAGGAAAAAATGTGTTCTGTGTCTTCTCACCAATCCAAATAAGAAGCAAAGTAGTCTGTGGTGGTATCCCATGAGTTACCTTGGCTTTGTATTAGTATTATTGTGAGCAGCAAGGAAGTGCAGAGAGGCAGAGAGGAATAAAGGCATAAATAGGAATTATGGAAGGATGAATAAAGGAAAAGGAATGAAGGAAGAGGACCAAATTCATACGTTCTCTATTTTGTATTAGTATTTGACAGGTACTATCCTTCCCTCTTAAGTGAAAGGAGTAAAAGCTATCATGTGTGCGGTATCTTGCGTTGTAGCTGAGGTGCTTACAGCCAACTGGAAATGTGCCAGTCTGAGGAAATGCAGTATCATTGTCTGAGCATGAAATGCTCTGTATCATCAAGAAAACTTTCAAAAAGGCTGTCTAGCTACCTCATCCCAACCCACTGATTGTATACACCATCAAAATTAGTTAGCATACCACGTTGCCTTTTTAAGTATATATAATCAATAGACAAAGAAATAGAAGCCACAGTGTTTGCCAGACAAGTTAGACTGAGCCACGTTCCCAAGAAGAAATGTAAGAAAATAAACTGTCAAGTGATGCCTTGTAGTTGTTGGCACTGATGCACCCCGAGTGGGAATGACTTGGCTGGTAATTCCATGCCCTCACATTTGTGACTAAGTTGTTCACCTGAGGGAATAACATCCCTGACTCAAATCCAACTCAGCCTCAGTCTCCACTCGGGTGACAGGAAGGGCTGCCTCATGCTGCTAGCTGGCTTGCAGGCCCTTCCACTGCTGCTATATCTTACCTTCTTCCCTGAGCCATGAAAACAGAGGACAGACACAGTGTGGAGTATTCAGGCTACATTTCTGACAACCCACCATGTGTCAGCTTGCCCTTACATCTACCCTGATGATCAGAAGCTCAAGGTCTTCCTTAGACAGGGCAACACAGGGACAATCAATCTGTCATAGACATGCTTACCAATTTTACCAATGGTTTTGTATTGCCAAAGTAAAGAAATTAAAAGCTGCAGCTTGACAACGACGTTGAATGTTTAAAAATGTACCTCCTAGGAGAATAGTAATTAATATTATTAAATTTAAAATGGAAAGGTAATTCATCATCTTCAAAACTAAAGCAGGACTGACAGCTGGAGGTTATAGCTTCGTACTCCCCCTCATATTTTTCCTATTCACACAAGACCCCTTTTTTAACAGCTTCCCAGTAAAAATCCTGGACTCACTGAAACCAAAAGATATCCCCCTTTTCTTTGGTGAACCTCCCTTTCCATTTCAGACCTTAAAACATTTATTTGAAATCTGGAAGGCTGGAAGAGGGAAGTTACCAGGAATTCCAAGTCTGACAAATGCTTGGCTTGATAAAGGCGTCACACAACGAGATGTTTAGAGCTAAGTGTTTCCTGCTTCAGCATGCGGCCAAGGTGCGTGTGACAAAGAAGCAGCCCTCTGAGTCGAGGAAAGCAGCTCTCACTAGGTAGACTATGAGCCAGATAACAAAAACATTCAGCTTCTACTTAGGTAATAAAAGAGGACTCTAGTGATGGTAATATTCATGTGTTGTGTGAGGAACTTTTCGGAGAAGAAAACCTTCAACTGAATGTTTTCATAAGTGCTGCTGGGCTCAGAGCAGTTCTGCAAACCTGAACCTTATTTGTATGTTTGAATGGAAGTTGATTTCTTTCAAAACTCTCACAGGATTATGCTGTCTACAAAACGAATAGTGTTCTAGAGAGTCACAGTCTTCTTTGCATTTTGTGTAGCATAGAGCCTGAGTGAACCCTAAACTCTAATGATGTTGTAATAATATTAATACTGAGATTTTGCTTGATTGCATGCAAAAGACCATAGGGTGTTGCATTATGACTAGAAGAAAAATAAAAGAAAGACACCATTATCTGCATTTGAATAACTTTCTTGTGGAGAGAAAGTAAAAGTATTGGAAAGCTTGAAGGATTCTAGGCAATTTATCATAATAATCTTTAGAACAGAATCATCCTGTCCTACGCTCCAGCAATGGATGGTTAGGCAATAAAATATCTTTTAAAGAAGCAGAGATATGCAGAAGACAAAGTATTATTCAGTGGTCTTAAACCAATAAACATGGTTCATTTCTAAAGATGCTTAAATATGGTGATAGACCACCTGGGAATCTGGTATTTTCCTATCTATAACTATCTTTGTTGCTTTGACTTTTGTTCTACATCTGGGTATTGCATAAACTCCCATAGGGAAGGGACTGTCCTTTTTATATCCTTCATAGATGTTTATCTAATATTCCAGAACACAGCATTGTCAATGATGAACTCATGTCTGACAAAATAAACTCTGCCAATAAACTTTGCCCATCTGTTGCCAAGTTCCAAGACACACATCCCTCTCTGGGGACCAGGCAATTCTTGCTTTTACCCAGATAGCAGGAAGTGCAGTTTCAGGCTCTCACTGCTGTTCCCAGGCATGAACACAGTAGTTCCAACAGGTTTAATATCAAGAGATTTGGCAAGGCACTTTCCACTGAGTCAGTCTCAGTAAGACCACACAACATACCTCAGAATAAATCACGTAGCCTGTCACCTGAAATGCCAGTCATCTGTAATGCAGTAATTTCACTGATAAAGACAATTTTTATCTTTTTCATACCCAACATTAACCAAGTGAACAAAGTTCAAAGAGTCTTTTTTTAAATAATGCAAAGTAAAAAAGTATCAACTCACCTGGCAGAGTGTGCATGCTCCTTTACCATGTGTGAAAAGGGTGACAAGAAGCACCACTGTAAGTTTGCTCTGTGCAATTTCACTTTTCAGAAATTCTTCTAAAAACAAGCTCTGGGTTTAACATATAACACACATATCCACATCTGCCTGTTTATGTACAAGTCACAGTACATGGATCATGACAGTATAATTTATTTTAGTAAAAAGCTTTAGGGGATATGTTGCATAAAATTCTTACTTAGCTACAATTTAATGTAGAAAAACACTGTTGGTTAGGAGACACTTCCCTAATTTGCACAACAAATTTGGTTCTGACCACTAAAATTAGCAGCTCAACTGAATGACCAAAAGGAAGCAGTGACTTAAGTTGGCTACTCAGCTTCTTACCTGCAGTAGTATTTTAATCCTCACTGACCATGTTCAGGTAATTTAAGTGTGCCCCATCCCCTACATGGTTTTTGTTGAAGTGAGAGAACATCATCCACAAGTGTTCTCTCTGCAGCATTTCTGTATAGAAGGGTCATGGGAAAGGGGTGGGATGACTAAGTGAAAGCTTCACTTTATGACCATCAGTACTTCTAAAACCCAGGAAGTCATAAGGAGAATATTACACCAAACACCTTCAGACAAGCCAAGAAATGAAAGCTGAGCCTGCAAAGGCCATACCCAAAACTAAAGACAAATGGGAAACACATCTGATAATTTGGACAGAAAATCAAACATATAAAACCATTTTGGGTCAAGATTTTAAGAAGAAGAAGGATTTTTTAGCACTATTTGCATATACAAACCAATATTGATACAGGCAATAGATGTTTGATTTTCATGAACTTTCCAGTTTTCTCACATGAAAGTTTACAGAAAATATCTTTCAGATGTATGTAACAATCAATGGAGCATCATTTATCAACATATAACTAATTTCAAGTAGGAGTAGAGTTAATTTCTGAAAGTTGGACCACTGACTTCATAGTCTGAGAGTAATATGACTTGACCTAGCTTAACTAACTAGACACACAACTTAGAGAACATTTGTTCACAGAAGAATGATGTCAGTAGTCTTCTGTAAAGATACAACATTTTGCATAAGGTCAATGTGCACTGTGCATATATGGTTAAATATTCAAAGCCAGTTGTGCCCAGGCTGGCACAAAAAAATGCCAGTCAGAGATGCCATGCTCTGAATATCTCAATTCAGCTTCCTCAGACTATTGCTCTGTTTTTTAACCTTTATTTCCTGTCAAAAACAAATCAAGGCAACCACCGAAACTGATTTACACTTGTGAAATATGTCCATATTCGTATTCCCTTTTGGGGTAAATTACTTCAACCCAAGCTCCTCTTTTGCCTGTATTTTCACATTATATCCCATAACTTTCCACCTTTTTACTATGTAAATAGTAAATAATGTAAATAATTTCTCTCTACTAGCTTAGACAGTCTTATTACCAATTTGACCAGGTAGAACTTTCAGTTTGCTGGACAGGCAATTAGTCATTTTATCAATATCTTAGCCAACAATGAATTTAATACTAAAATGGTAGATCAATGTGTTCTGACCCAAATGGGGCTGGAAACCTTGCATTTGCAGGAACAAGAGGGAATCTACCTGTACACTTTCCAAGCAATGAAGAGCATTGATCTAAATCAATAGCTAGATTTCATTTTTAAAGGTTACTCGTGGCTGAAAGCAATTCTTAAGATGTCACAGATCACGTCATTAGTGCGTGCACCCTAACTTTATTCTCCCATACACAGCAACAATTCTGGAGCAAAAAACACTAACCAGTGAAAATACTGGAAGACTACTTTTTTTTCCCCCTCCGTCACCATGCCTGCAACATTGTCACTGTAAAATATAAAGCTTTTTGTAAAGGTAACTCTAAATACTTCACACACTAGGTTTTTGTTATGGCCTTCGTCTCTCAGGCTTCCCCGTATTGCACATTTATGACTGAAAAGCTTAATGTGTACAGGGGTAGGAAGTCACACAATAACTTACCACAAAATATGTCTCTTCCTCTCTTTTTAGAACATTGGGTCCCTCGGATAGATATGGTACAAACATTTCTCTGTCTCTACATATTTGTTTTAAGAAAATCATGCTACACCCCAAGAAATATCATATGAAAACACTTTTGCTGATCTCGTTCAGCATGGTATTACAGCTTCAATAAACCCTGGAATTCTCTGAAGTAGCAACAACAATTATTTTTCTGAAAAAAAATCTCAGTTCAATCAACATACAACAATATCTGGTGACATAAAACCACACATTTTTCAGGCTCTAATGCAAAACTAGGCTGTTTTTCCCACTTATCCTATAGCCAGTTTTTGTAAAATTACTATTTTTAGGTGTTCTAATTTCTATATGCTCATGTTGACAGACCTATCTAGCATTAAGAGTATGAATACTCAACATTTTTTAAACTTATATCATGGCACTGGGCTCAATGTCATCTAATTACAGCCTCTAACCTATAATTCACTTCAATTTCATGTTGATATAGGGATACACAAAGTTAGCCATGCTAGGAACTATATCTTTTCTACTACAGAGAAAAATCCCCAATGCTGTTATATTAGGCTCTGTCAAAATATGTTATTTTCCAGGAAAAACAAGACCAGCATAACAACTTAAAAATGTTTTGTAATCTTTGTATTTCTTTTAAAAGAAAATAAAAACTACCATAGCATGACATATGAATTACAATGAGAATTTTAAGGCACATGAAAGTAACTATCAAATTAATAAAAAATGTTTTGCAGCAAAAGATTATTTCTGTCTGTGCTGGTCACTGAAACCTAAAGAATTTCAATGCTCAAAGAAGAAAAGAAGAGAAAGGAAAAGAAATCCAGATCATTCCAATGATTTTGAAATGCTGCTAGCCTTAGAGGCTGACAACTTGAACTAAATAGCACCTAGATAAATATTGAGAAGCCTCTGGGTTTTTAACAGAGATTTCCTACTGACATTACCTCAAGAAAATTCAGAAACTAAGTCTGTGAGATATGTGAATACCAGCATTGCATTGTGTAAGGAAAACTGCTGACCTGTTTTACAAAAGGACCACTTTTTTTCATGTCATACCTGAGTAGGAAATCCATGTACCTGGAACATCAGGAGTCTTTCTGTCAAATCATACTAACTTTCACTTGACAGGTTCTTACCTTACTGTACAACTAATGTTGAGTAGTGGTTAAAAAGACTCAAATTTACAGAATCATGTTAGCAGATGATAAACATCAGTGGATCATACTCCAAAATTGCTTGCAAGAGCGCCAAGTTTCTAACAGTTATCTCTGGAGAAACATCAACGCAAGCTCAATTTGAGAATTTGAACTTCATTTTCAGAATGTATTCTACATTATTTTTCATCACCAGTTATTTCACTTTGTGTTCTGCCTTTAAGAAGAAGATGTATGTTTTCTATGTTTTTCCATTGGCCCTTTCCCCAGTGTAGATTACCACACAAGTACCAAAACAACAGAAAAATAAGGGAGAAAAAAATGTGCAGTGACTCACTAACAGGAGCAGTAATAGACCACTGGGATGGATTTGACATGGAGAATGTGAGGAGCCATAGGAAGATAAGGGAATTTTACGTAAAACCTTGTAGATGATGGTCAGGCAGAAGGAGCAGAGAGGGAGATAGTGGTTACACTACTCAGTGCTGGCAGTCTGGCAGGTGCAAGGGAAGGCACGGAAATCCGATTGGAGGCACAGATGGAGGCAAAGATGTACAGATTTTTGAATGTGAGTGCAACAGATTGAGAAGAAACATATTTTTTCCAGTTCAGGGCTACAGATAAACTCACCATTCTTGTGAAGGCTAACTTACAGTTTGCTGGTGAGTAAAAGAGGAGCATGTAGCAATCACACCACCATGCAAGGGGAATAATACAGGATTATGTCAAAACCTGTATCCAAATTCCAGACTTGGCAGTTCTTAAGATCTCTGGTTTCAGACAACTCTGGGGCAAACTAAATATTTCAGAGATAGGCCAGAAATTTCTGCATGCTGCTGTGTCTGCTTTTATGCTGATATAAATCACTTGAAAGGAGGTGAAAAGAATGAAGATCTGTTGAAAAGCTTTCATGATTTGCACATCCTGAAATTGTGGTTGACTTTTTTTTTTTTACTTTTTTCATAGCTATTCATATTAGGATATTGTGAGGCCTGATTCTCTATTATCTTGCTTTTATTGGTAATAGCAAAATAGCACCATTGCTTTTCACTTTCCTTTTACACTTGCTCATTTAAAGGCAATTGAAGGATTAAGAAAATTAAAAAACAATTGCCCTCCTTCCAGTCTCACAATCAAAACTGTAGAAAAAGCAGTCTGGGACAGCCAGAGTAACAGTGCAAACCCAGCTCCTGAGGGGGTTGCTCTCATGCATGCAAGTTGAAGTGGATGTGAACACAAGTCATTGGAAAGTAGCAAGATTACTCTCCTCTCCTATTCAAAGGCACTCATAATGATCAGCAAAGCTCACATATGTCAAGAATCAGTAATGTGGGAAAAAAAATTGCAGAAGAGACACTATGCATTTTTTTGCCTGCCCAGGCTAGGAAAATAATGGGAAATAATGGGAGTCTTTCTGCTGCTCTAATGGGGGCTGAAAAAAATTAATTCTATTTAATCCCTCAGAGTTTTAATATTCTGATATTTTTTTTTTACTTCATTAAGTTTGAGAAGAATTCATCTAATAAAATGCTACACAAAGAATCATTTCTATTAATGTCTTCATCAAGCTCTTTCAACGCTAGTCCAACAGCACTTTTGTCAACGGGATTGATGCAAGATCCTGTGAAGTTCATAAACTCAATGAATTTCAGTGAGTTCACCATACTCAGTTCCTATAGGGTGCTTTGAACATCATGATGCAAGAGTTGGAGTCTTATCATTTAATTTTACAAGCCACGCTTTGAACAGAGGGACTAATAAAGCAAGGTTTCTCATAGATGTGTGCCCTCCATTCCTGCAGCTCCCCACAATTTCTCATTGCATTCACTTTCTTCTTTGACTTAATTCTGGCACATCTGTAACTTCCCTTCATGCCAGTAACCCTTAGATTCAGCTGCTATCCATAGGATGTAATTATTGGTTGACAACAACATGGCAGGGGCACAGCCTGAGTGGGTATCTGGTAATCCAAGCAAAATATGTAACAGTGGAGTTTGCACTGAAGCCCTCCTCTCATTGGGTACAATGTAGAACCCTCTGCTCCTTCCAAACTTAAATTTTCACACATATTTACAGAATGTTTGAGATGTTAAATTCCTCCATGAATTTAAGTGAAATTTGTCCAGTTTTAAGGCAATGTTGTGGTTTAACCAAAACCAATATGGGTAGACAGACAACATAAGTCCTTGGGAAAAAAAAAAAGACAGAAAATGGAACTAAAGCAATTCCTCATTACACAGGCTTTATAAGTTTAGATAATCAAATCAGGATACTTTTTGAAGCCTCAAGTTTAAATTAGATGCAGAAGATCTTCATCTTTCCCATGTTTCTAAACACTGACTTGAAAATTCATATTTGTTATAATTTTATAACTTTCATTTAATTGTAAGTGCTTGCCTAAAGTCCATTTGCTTTGATCCTGTAGTGTGCATATTTGGTGTTACTTTATGTTTGTCTTTGTATCAACCTTTGTAACCAAGGTAGTAGAACATGTAGAGCATTTTGTGTCATATCTAACATCCAACACATATATCTTGTTATTGTTCTTATCTCTCACAGAAAAGTTGTGCACCTATTGCAATGTTTTATTGGGGTTAAATAGTACTTATTATCAGCACACCTTAGATTTAAGTTATAGTAGGCATATTAGCAATAACTGGAGTTAAAGACAGTGAAATCCAGGATCATTAGTTCTTGAAGAGTTTTGTTCTGAACTCTCAGTCCTCCCCCCCTCAAAATATAAATCACAGTTTATGGCGGAAGTCTCCATATTCACAAAGAGCTTCATAGCTGTTTGCCTCTCAAAGGTTTAAGTAGAATACTTAATACTTAAGAATACTTAGAAAATCTGTGCCCAGGTCAGTGAGTGTCCTGAAGATAAAGACGAAAGCATTAAATTTGACTAGTGTTCCTCTTTGAAACCTTGTACAAGGTTTCTACCTCATGGGTAGAAGCAATGAATCAGGAAATCAAGAACACTCCTACACTAACAGAGCTAAGTCATTTTGATGAAAGGAAACAGAAGACTGCTCCTCAGCTCATTTCCTCTGCCAGGAAAGCACCACCAGCACAACTTCCATGTTGCCTGTGTTCAGCTGAGAGAGTTCTTTTTCAGATATTCTTTTTTAAAAATAGGAAATAGTAACATGGAAAAAGCTCAAAGTATTCACTGTATCTACCTTGTTTTCAGTAAGGCTGAAGATGGCATAGATGCACTTTCTCCTGTGAGACGTTTCCTTGGAGGTGGTCAGGAGATGTTGTGACAGTCCCCTTTCCTCCACCATGGCATATGTTTCAGCTCATAAGCAGGACCCAGAGATACAAGAAAGCAAAAAACACAGTGGTAGAAGGATTCAAAACAAGTTTAGGTTTAGTGTGAATTTATGAAGTCTATGGAGAAACATACCATGGCTTTATTTTGTACAAACTAGTTTCTCCATACCGAGCACACAAATTCAGCCTGTATCATGAATGATAGATCACTGTTTTGCCTTACACCTTGCCAAACACATCTTTCTCCAAATGAATGAAAACGCTTGGGATGGCAACAACTAATTTTCTCTCACAGAGGAATAAAACTTCTCCCCTGCAACACCAGGAGGAATCCAAGCTCAGAGGGAAATGCCATTTCAACCAGCTAACCTAAAGACAAGACAGACCTACCTGGAGGACATATTCTTTGCTCAAGGACACATTGTTCTCTTCCTCCTGAAGGAATACTTTCAAAAGCAAAGCAATTCATTTTAGTTGAGAAAGGTAAGAAAGATCTCAAGCCACATTTACTTATATGTGTTCAAAGAGTAATTTACCCTCAGGAAAACTTCACTTATAGAATTACAACAGTGGAGCAAGCTGACTTTAGTGGAAGAACTGCGTTTAGCCTGGGACTTCATACAAAGCTAATATCCATACAGCCCAGTCTTTCCTCTAAACCAATTTGCAGTAGAGTACAGTGAACCCCTTCTTTCAATCTGTGACAAAGAGAGCTCCTGCTGCCTGAAACAGACCCTGTACTGAGCAGTCTATACAGCAGAGATAAGAAGGTCCATCTTTAAACACCTCCTTGTTATTACAGAATCTGCTAGAATCCTCTCACATCACAGCAGTAGCTCCAAAACCTCCATCCCACTTTCAGTCTAATCACCAGAAAACACAAAGAGTCCATAAATAACAGGGAGATCACTGTCCTGTGCTCATTCTAGAAAGTGGAAATCCTAGTTAACGTCCCCAGGCAAGACATGATCAGACACAAGGGGCAACAGAAGTTTTGGGCACTACACCATCCCCCGATGCAAGGCTAAGGCTGATGCCAACAAAGCATGTAGCAGGCACATGTGTTGTGGATGCTCATGGTTAAACAGTCATGCTGAACAGCTCATGTTGAGCTTGAGGGGGTGTTTATGGTCTTTTCATAAGGGAATGCAGAGGTTTATTTCATGTGGAATGGAGGAAGTTTCTCACTCCATTGGAAATTCACAGCTTATCTACACTCTCATGGGTGATCACAAGGTTGCCACAATTGATGTCTTTTCATACTGTGCTAATTAACTCAGCTTCTTTCTTTCTAGGCATGTTATGAAAGCTCACCTGCTTACATCCTTCAAAAGTCTTTAAAACACAGCATGAGGTCACTGTGAAATAATGGCAACTCCTTAAAATCATATGTTCATCCACTCATATGGTGTGCAAATGTTGCAAGGCAAGGGATGAAATGCAGCTCTCTCAGGCTTGAGGCTGAGAAAAGACATGTGCAATAACTCACCTGTGGGTAGCAAGGCACCCTGGGCAGCAGGCATATCTAGTGAGATCAGCAGAGGAGGTATTATTTTGCTAGTCCTGTCAGAACAACCCAGAAACCTGCTAACCACCCTAGTGAACAGAGCTGCATCCTGGAACCACAGCACTGCAAAACTTTAGGATGCTCATATGCCAGCCACCACTCTCCACAATGGGACATCAGCCTCATGGGCTGCACAGCTTTCTAACATCCACCTTTTGTCTCCTTTGAATGAGACTACATTTACGAAAGCCCCTGCATCAGTTATCCTCTTCACCCAGTTGCTGTTTCCGGGAGCTGCAGGCAAGATTTCCACATTCCTGTTTTTCCCTCCCCACGCTGTCTCTCTTTGGATATTTGGAGTGTCTTTGGCTTTGTTCCTCTTCTGGCTACACAGTGTTTTGCAAAGCTCCTTCATCCCTCAGCACTTCAGAATAAACTGAATCTCTTCCATAACATGCAGTATGCACAGGGACTGGTCTCAGGGGTAAAAGCAGAGGGGAGTGAAGGCTTCCCAAAGGCTCAGGAGAGGCACAAGGAGTAGTTGGTGTGTCCCTAGGCCACGTCCACATCTACCTTCATGAAAGGAAGTAGTGACCTTCAAGAGAGCTGACGTAGGGCCCAGTGGCCATTGCTGTGTCCCCAGCAGCAAGGAAAAGTCCCCACTTAGGGAAAGAAGGATGTGACATTACCAGTGCCTTCTGCTTTCTGGAAGAAACTCAGATGGATAGGGCATCATCTTGTCAAAACTGCATTGTGATAGGGAGGAAATGTCCTGAAATGCAGATCATTGCAGTGCTAAAGTTCCTGACAGGTACCTGCAAGCTAAGAAGCTGCAAAGGTAGCTGAAAATTATCTTCACCATCCCCTTTGCTTCTGGGTACCTGCTGACACAGCCAAGCCACATCATGATGATGTGATTTGAGATTACCAATGAAAAACGAAGGGAGCCCTGGGGAGCTCAGAATGGCTGAGAACCTGGAGAAGAAAGCACACGCGCCAAGTCTCTCGTCAACACTCTTCTGTCTTTTTACAGGGTGGCCTTTCACATCTCCAGCACACTTTATAAAGAAAGGAAATGTTCTTCTGCAAACGACACTTCCCACAGTAGTCTTTAATTGCTTATGCCCTCTGGATAGGAGGTTTTATTTTTATTCTTAGCTGATTGAAGTTATGCCTAAAATCTCAACCCCAAATTGCCCAATCAAGAAAAAGGCAAGCAAATTAAATCCATGCAAATAGGCTATTCTTGTTTTGTAATTAGTTGGGTTGTTACCACATCCTATAGCACATTTTCCTGCTAGCAGTGTTGAGAAATGTCTTTTTAGCAGTCACTTGTGGGCCTGGTGTTATTTGTTTTGTTCCTAAACAGTATAAACATGTAAGAAAGAAAGATAAGTAGGTTGACAGGCAAGTGTCTGGTTTCATCTCTGCAGGACTCCAAGAACTTTTTACATGTTTAAGCTTTATATACAAAAGCAAAACATCTGCTGTCATTAAAAATTAATTAAAGAAACCAATGAACAGGAAAGAAGAGACAGTCTCCTGTGATAGAGAAAATAGAAAATCTTGCTTGTTCTCAGGATGCTTCCCCAAAACCTCCTGATGCACCCTGGCAGGTGCATAGGCAAACCCCTGACAGTTAAAGTCCCAGCACAGGAATCATATACTACCATGCACATACTACTCTTGGTTTCCCTGCAGGAATTTCTCTTCCTGTTTGGCCTACCAGAGAAATTAATTGTTCTTTCAGTACCTCTGTCACCTGCTCTCCTGGGGTACATGAATGAAAGACAAGAAATATAAAATTATGGTGAAATGCAGTTTACTTTAAGCCCTCCAACAGTAAATCCAGCTCTTATAACCTAATGTTCTCTTGCATCTTCACACATTTTTGTCTGCTGCTGTCAGCTGTTTTGCAGTTGCATAGAGCTTTAATTCCCAACACTGCTGCTCTTCCCTCTGATTCTTTTCTAGTCTTGAGGCTAGAAATTGGACTCATGGGTTCAGAGCAGGACTGGACTCATAGGTTCAGGATCCTATTGATTTCAATGCGAGAGGTATTCTCCTAATACCAAGGAAATATTAGGAAATTATTGCCACTACATCTTGTAGAGGAAGGTAGAAATTTCTACTGTTATAGCACATCTGTCCACAGCAAAATTCTGTTGACATCAAAGGTCTCTTGGTGCTCCTTATCCACAACCCCAAGGAGAGTACTGTGCAAGGCAGCGGAGAATCAGGCCAGTTCTCTCAGGGCATAGGCACAAGAAAAAATGAAGACACTAAAAAAAAGAGGCAAGAGGAACTTTTCCAATCCTTTTTTGCTTTTTATTCTTTGGAGTAAGTCTCTTTCAGGGACACCTTCAGCAATAAGGCACCAGGTGTTGTGCAAATGCTTGGGCAGAGGTTCTTCTTGCATCCACAACAAGAGCAAGAGAGATGAAGGTGCAGGAACCTGAGCAGAGCTGCTGAAAGAGCCCAACCTAAAGTACCTCATCAGGCCAGGGACTGAGCAGGTTGAAACAGCAACTAGATCTGTCTTCCCAGTCCCGCACCCTGCTTAGCCTGACAGGGTAGGACACACATTTGAGAATCTCCTCTTTGCATTATGTTGAGCTTTTGAGTAATATTATCCTAGTGTTCAATAAAAAGTGTCTTCAGGGAAGCCTTGTATGGGAAATAACTTGCCTGAAGTCAGAAGGCACAAGGCAATGTTACTGTCCTAGCAACAAAAGCTGTCATTAGGTTTTACAGACCCGAGATTCATCTACCTTTCTTCTCAGACAGTGGACAAATGTTGAATCATCACAGTAGCTCCAGATTATCATTTAAGGATCATGATCATAACTAAGATCAAGAGGAAGAAGATGAAGAAGTTATAAATTGGTCACAAGGTGAGGCAAATGTATGCTCTTAAAAAGCACGTATCTTAGAGTAGCAACCATCTAAATTGCTGGTTGGATGGAATAGGAAAGAATAAATCTGATAAGATTACACTTTTCTTTTTTTCTTTTTTTTTTTTTAATTCCTTCTAAATCATGGCACTGCTTTATGAAAACTGCACATATATATAGAAAACTTTCCCTTTTTGATACAAAGTGACTGTTTATTTCATCAATGCTTTATTTATAAAGGTCTGCAATTGGCCTTACAAAACATCTATTCAAACACCAGTGACTCAGATTTTTGGGACTTTCCTGCTTGTCTGGGAATAATGTTTATAATACAAATGTCTAGTTAATGAAATGCCATTTTCTGCATGTCACTGACCTTTGTTTTCTGTAAGAAGCAGGGAAATAGCAGTTCTTCTCCTTTATTATTGGGAAAACAGAATGCCAATTGCAGTGTTTCACTAGCAGATGACAGTGACAGATCCTGTTTTGATCAAGCACTTCTTTCACAGATGCCTCTGCAACTAGAAAAGTTAGCACAGCATTTTCCAAGGTAAACACACTACTTTCCCTGAAGACCCTTATTAGACTGATCTGGAAACCATGCTTCTGGGGGAGAAAGGACTGTCTTTTTTCCTCTGTTTTCACACTGCTGAATCCTTTGTGATGTGTAACAAAGGTGCTGGAGCACTACAGTAATATCATATTATGATGTAAGTAATTACACTACATGAATACTTAAAATTACAAAAAAAAAAGGATCATTCATCTACATGCTAGAATGCTTCACAACTGGAGCCCAAATGCAGAGATGCACTAAGAAGAACTTTGACTGCTCCTTCCTTAGACAAGGAAGAACCTCTTTTTGACTCATCCAGCAAATGTTTCTTCCTATGGGTGAGAAGGAACTCATCTTCGGTCTGGGATGGAGGTGGTGCCTGTGCATCCTATTTGTCTCTTTGAACATAGCAAATTCCTACTGTCACCACTGCTTTGCAATAATGAGACCTACAGCTTCACCCCACGCTGCGCTGGGATGTGTCTGTGGACTGTAAATCCTTCATCTGCTAGTTTAATTTGTGCTCCCCTCCTCCTTCTCTGCTTCTTGTATCAGAGGAGACAGCAGCCTTGTTAATTTTCTTTCCAGGAATCCATTGGCTTTTCCAGTTGATGACGCCAATTTTCCTCTTCTCTTAAATATTTTGGTATTTTCCCCTTTTAAAACTTTATCATTTCTGACCTCTCATGTTCTTTGTTGGAGGAAGGGCCTAAGTTAAGGTGACAATAACACTGAAAACAAGATCAGCTCCTTTTTGAAAAGCAAAGAGTTTGCAAACCTGTTTCCCACCTAGAAGCTTCTCTCAACATTTCAGTTCTCAGGAGGACAAAATGCAAATGTGAATTTATCCTGGTATAAAAACTACAGAATGAAACCTGACCCAAGAGCATTATTAAATCAATACATATGCCCAGACAGATGCAGCACTGATCCACATTTGGAAGGGGACTGGCCACTGGCCATGCTGTGAGCAGAGCTGGGCCTTTGGTGTTACTGGAGCGAGAGGATGCAAAAGGTGTAGAATTGTTCTGAATGCCAGAAAAGAATCAAAGTAAAGCAACCATAATGGATTTATGGTGGGACAAGACCTGGAATGTGGAACTATCACATTTTCTTGCACTTAACATAGACCTCATGGAGGACACGTGGTACAGACCCTGAATGGGCTCCTTGCAGTCTCTGTTACATCCCCCAGGGCTCACACATGTATCCAAAAGGTTATCAAGTAAACAGTAGTTCCTACATACTCAAAAGCAGCACAGCAGCCTTTCAGTTTAGTTTTTTTCTAGTGAGAAAAATCACGAGTACAAGGCGCTAACTGCCCCCCTCCTCCTGAAACTTCTCCATTGCCAAACTCGGTTTTCATTGGCCAAAGGGCTGAAAAAATCTACCGGGGAGAGGGTACGCTTATAAACAGACAAACAAAAATGTAGCATCCTCCCAAAATTATGGTTTCCACTGCAACCAGATCAAACAGTATTGTAAGATGTTATTCTGCAGTAGTTGGAGAAGAAAAGTAACAGCCAAGAAATAGCAGCTCAAATTAGCTCTGACTCTGCAGCTTGTTTGGGAGCCAGTCTTTAGCAGCCTGTGCACTGTTGTGCAGATTTGCTAAAGGTGGAATAGCCATTTGAAATCTGGTTAGTTAGCTAAACAGAAATAATGCTTTTATTTTCTTTTGCCTCTCACACCTGATTCTGTCAGCACTATAAATTGCTCAGTATAGTTTTTCTCATTTGTTAAACACCCTGTATCATTACTACTGAAAGTTACACACAGAAGAAAAGAAAACAACAGGCAGTTCAATAGTCAGTGCAAAGGGTAAAATGAACCCCTGGAAAACATCTGCCAAACACATAAATCAAATAAACTGAAAAAGAGAAAACACTTTTTCTGTGCTCTGTTTCAGTATTCATATATACTCCATACAAAAGAATAAAAAAGTCAGCACAGGCTAAATGAGCTTTATATTGTAGACTGTTTTGAAAACACAGAGCTATATCATAGAACATTAGGGGCTGGACGGGTCCTCTGGAGATCATCGAGTCCAACTGCCCTTCCAGCTCAGGAACACCTAGGGCAGGCCACACAGGAACAGATCCAGGTGGGTCTTGAAAGTCTCTGGAGGAGACTCAATTGCTCTGGGCAGCCCGTTCCAGAGCTCTGTCACCTTCAGAGTAAAGTTTTTCTTCATGTTAAGGTGGAACTTCCTATGTTTCAGCTTGTGACCATTACCTTTTGTCCTATCACAGGGCACCATGGGAAAGAAACTGACACCCAGCCCTCAGATATTTGTAGACATTAAGATCACCTCTCAGCCTTCTATTCTCAAGATTAAACATCCCCAGTTCTCTCAGCCTTTCTTCATAGGAGAGATGTTCCAGTCCCTTAATCATCTTTGTAGCTCTCCCTTGGACTCTCTCCAGTAGATCCCCATCTCTCTTGAACTGGGGATCCCAAAACTAGATATGGTATTCCAGATGTGTTCTCACTAGTGAAGTGTAGAGTTTATCTCACTCTTATGTTATCAGGGTTGCTTCAGTTCTTTCAGAAGAGACAGTGCTTACAGGCAAGAGTTTATAAAGGAGCGACACCCTTAAACATGTTAGTTATTGGTAGACAAATCTGTGTGGATAGCATGCAAGACAGCATCCTTAGTTTAATGAGTGGTTTGGTTTTACATTTTTTTCAGTATATGATAGAGGAAAATGGCCATTAACCAGCTCTTAACTTGCTGGAAAGTGACCTGTAACATGCATAATGAAAATAACCACATGACTAAAAGCACTGAATGAACAAGGATCCATCCCTGAAAGCCATTTGCAGCGTTGTTTCCTACATGCAGCATGTTGCATGCATTCTTTCTGCTGGGCCTAAGACTGTGTAAATGTCTTCAATGTGCTTAGAGGACAAGACACAAATTGTAAGACAAAAGCTGCTGATGGAGCCGCTAGATACAAACACTGCTTTGGTGTCGTTGCAGAGCAGGAATAAACAGCTATAAAACCTACTGGAGTATTATGGGAGCAAGAACCCCATGGGAAAAGTTTAAAAGAATACATTTTTTTCTGAGGCTGTTCTCCTGCTAGTAGCTAAACAATGTTCACTTAAATCTGCCAGTGTTCTCTGTGTTTCCATCAGCTTGTCTCCCATTGTTCATTATCCAATATCATTCAGCCTTATAACATCTGAACAAAACCAGGGCAGCAGGCACGACAATTCTTTACTGCTCGTGATTAACTGCCTGGTCCCCGTCACCCCCAGGGAAAGCTGAGATTGAGCTCAGGGGAATTTCTTTAATTAATTTAAACCCTATAGGCCTAAGATATGCTTCTCCAACTGCTGTCACTTGGAAGTGCAGGGCCACGAGCCAAGGGCACAGAGCTGGAAGCCCTGATTCGATATGGATATATATACATATCATTCACTGAAAACTTGTTTTGAGCCTTCTCATATTTTCTTACTACAAAGGATTTCTCTTGGGGCTTTCTGACACTGTCATTGATCCTCTTCATGCCTCCAGCTCTTTGGAGATGACATTTACCCTGGGAAACAGAGCCACAGAAGTACTGCAGCACTACATGTCAGCCTTCAAAGTAAGGCTAGGATAGCCCTGAGTTAAAACACATACTGGCAGTGGCCGTCTGCGTTACATGGCAAAACCTCCCCTTTCCCTAACGTGCTCATTAATGTTAATCGAGCACAGCGACCTTTATACATCTACACCAAGCACAGAATATGCCCCATGACATTTGGGAGGCAAATTATATTTAGCAATCTCCTTTAAGATGAAAAAAAAAGGAACCGATTTCTTCCTGGTGAACACTGGAGTGTTTGCTAAAAATGAAACTTCCATATCTGCAGCTGGTGCCCCCTTTGCACCCTGTTGGGATCATAGTGATGATAAATATTGCTCCTGACAGAAACAGGTTATTTATAACCTGACCAAGCAAGGAATGAGTTAACACCCTAAAGCCATGAGTTCCTTCTCCATGGACCATCCTGTTCAGGCATACTTGGTCTCATTTCATGAGAGCCTCTTGGCCCTAGATGGCTTAGGCTGCCCATCAGTGGCCAGGGCACAGCTGCAGAGCACTCAGGGGCAACACCCCCTTCCACTACCCACTCTGGGATACCTTCAAATGCAGCCCCTGCACCCCACCATAGCCCCTAGCCCCAGCAATGCACACTGTGGAGCCCCCCCTCCTCATGCCTTAAGTCATCCCGGGGTTTGACCCCTTTTTAAATCCTGGTGCACATCCTTGTGCTGTATGGAGGATTCAGCGGTGGGAAGCATTAATTGTGAGGTAAGCATGCAACACCATCACAGCTGCTGGGCAAAGCAGGGTAATGGTCGTTAGGTTTGTTAATTATGGAAGTTTTTCAGCTCAGTGCGTAATATTGAACCAATTGCCAGTTTGGGTCTGCACAATTACTGTCTGGATTGATAAATACCTCTTTAATTGGCAAAGCTTGCGTGAGATGAACTTTTAAATCACAGCATTTCCACACAATACGGTGTGAAATTTCTTTCCCTTCTTTTTTAAATGAGTCACAAAGAACTTGATTTAAGATATATTGCTATCTTATTTTTAAGTGGAGTCAGAATGGCTGTACCATAGCCTAATATTGCCAGTATTTGGTGCCAACACTTTGATCCATACACGTGAACTGGATATAGACATAAGAGCTTACTAAACAAACTGGACAGAGTCCCAGTGGGAACACTCAAAAATGTATTAATCAAAGTCAAGCGGCAGAGCAAATTGAACCAGTTCATTAATTATGAAAATTCTCTCACGAAGTGACATGCTGTTAACTGTGTGGATACTTAACACATTTGAATCTGTAGACTACTCTCCATACATGAAAAATTTTGTTAGAAATTAAAGTTTTCTTCTTTCCTTCTCCTTCTTCGAGTTAAAAAAAAAAAAAAAGTGGTATAAATATCACATGCACATAGCTACACATATCCTTTTGCAGAAAAGCAGCTTTGAAAAGATGGCTGCATCAGAGTCAGGAGGCCAAGGAAAAAATGTTATGGCCAGCAATTTTGAGAAGCATATGCTTGAAGGGAAGAGCAGACAACCTGTCAGCTGTACTGTAGGAAAAGGTGAGCCTCTACAAGCATGCACCAGTCAGAGGCAGAGAAACCTGAGGTCTGGAAATTCAGTCAGAGGACAGTGCCTGGGATAGCCACGCATTAGAACAGACAGAGAAAGCAAAGTGGAAATTTTTGGCAGTTCTCCTTGATTCTCCCACCCTCCCATCCATATTGGAAAGGGTCGGGAGGAGGTAGAGCTGGACTATCAGAAGGAGTAGCCAGGCATGTGGAGAGCCTGGGCAGAGGAGAAACCAGAAACCTGCTGGTGTTGCAGTGCAAAGGAGCAGGTTGGGTCCCCAGTGTTCCCGCTCCACGTTCCCCACAGCAGCCCATGGTCCAGCAGCCAGTGTGACCCTGAGCCAGGCTGGTGGTGGTCATCCATGTCCCCAGCACGAGCTAAATCCTGTGCTTATGCTGCTTGCCAACATGCTCCTCGCCAAGGCACTCTGGGCCAACCTGAGGAAGCTCAAGTTAGTTAGTTTTGCTCGTTTTAAACCAAAACTATCCTTGAACAGAGGCAATTACACATACAAGAGATGCAGAATGTTTTGCAGTGTTTGGTAAGTCACAGTATGTCCCCCTGTGCTTCAGTCCCTCCACCTGTAAAAAAGAAAGAGCAGAATCATCTTTATAAAACATGACACACCCTACTATGACTCATGCATATAAGAACTATAAAAAATACATAAGAAACCCATTCTTTTATGCTCTTTATTGGCTTGGGTTAAAAATGAAACAAGAAAGAAATTGTTTCCTTACTTTTCTTGCTAGTATACAAACTTCATAGGCAAATGAAGTCTTCAGTTGTTTGTCCTTGATGAATTCTGTTACCTTTAGCAGATATCATAAATAAAGACAAGAAATGCACAGATGCCCACCAATTACAAGTTAAAAACAAAGACCAGTCAATATTCTTTCCTTTTCTCCCAGTAATGGAAGAGAACCAGTTACCTCCAGAATAAATCCTGGAGCAAAGTACTTAATTTTTAGGGTATCTTTTGCTGCATATGATCTCAGACTCAATTACAAGAGAGAGCCTGAGATGCCCAGGGGGATGCAAAGCACGTTTACTTACAGACTCCTTAGAAAAGGAGAGCAGTGTGAGTGCATATTATCAAATCTTGTGAAGGAAATCATACTCATGTACAAATGCTGGGATTACCAGTCCTATAATACATACTTTATTCCTAGTCTCCTGGTCTTTAGCACTTCTGTATAACATGGACTTTAAAAAAAATAAATAAATTAGAACAATGGGGTTTCAGATTTTTCTTGCCTTTCAGAAAGATTCAAATGAACTATTTTTCTAGTGCAGGAAAGAAGAGACAAATTATATTTCTAAGGCAAGGAACAGTGATAAATTAAAAGATTCACCTAGCCCAATTCAGCAATCTCTTTCTAATGATAGCTGTTTTAAGAAAAATAGAGAACCTGTTTTTCATCAGACAGATACAATTTCATTGAAAAAGTGCATTTCACTCAACGTTTCACTCAAAGATTTCAGATTTATACTGCTTCTTCTTGAGGTTTCCTCTGAGTCCTTCTATTTTCCATTTTTTCCAAGTTCCCTGCTGGCTATCACACTTTTCCCTGGGTGGAGAGATGTTTATTATCCTTCTTCTCGCATTTCCCTGGCCCCTGAGAGCAAATGGCCACCCAGATAATTCTGGGTTTAGGAAATATACTCACTGAAAAACAGCAAACACTTTGTTTCAATATTCTCAACACAAGAACATGTAAGAATGAAAGAAAAGCACTATCATCTGCCATGCTTTGGCATTTTTTTATAGCAAGACTCAACCTCACTTCAACTAATTTCAGCCTTCCAGAAGTTAGACATATAGTGAGACAGCCATTTGGGCTTCCTCTATAGTCAACTGAGACAGGCACGTGTCCAGGTGAATTCATCCTCCCAATCTTAGTCACCTCTCCTAGGATGGAATGAATCACATTTGCTAGAGACAAGGAAGATGAACTGCTGGCTTAGATTAAGCCCTGAACCTTGAGACAGACAAAGTTTGGCTGGAGGATTTCCACCCACACTGAATACACACATTATGACAAATATCACTGCTTTTGACACAAAACATTCAAATACATTTAAGCAAAGCATGTGGGCATTTTAACTGGTCTTTGTTTCTATGTTTTATCCAAAACTCCTTACATAAATGCTCTGCTTCACACTTCCTAATTTTTTCAAATTGTTCTGTAATTTTTCCTGAAATTGTAATAACTTATCTCCCATTGAAAGTAACTTTAAAGTTAAGAATTCAACATTTTGGGTGAAATAAAATTTACTTTTGCACGGTTCTGTTGATTAGTTATTGTTCACTGAAGTACTCTACTGATTTCAAGATGTCATTTGTATACAAGCTGTTGATATGGGAAATATTTCAAGAAAAGGACATGTCCCAACAGTTTAAAAAACAACAAAAAAAAAAGTCATATATGAGTTCTCCAATGGTATGGGAGTTACTAATTGAGAAATCAAGCTTTGTTGAATCTTTGACTAAGTTCTCAAGTTTTGACTAAGATTTAAGAAGCATGTTTGTTCAGGGAGTAGCTGAATATTACCTCCACAGCTACCTGGTGACTCTAAGATACAGAACAGTGACCATCCTTTTACCTTTCCTAACGACTAGTCAGATGAAAGATGACTTCCTTTTGTGACCATAACCAATTAGCCCCAATCCTCCTAATGAACAAACAACTGTGGTATTTTTGCAAAATTTCTCTTTTAGAACAGTATCAGTCAGTAATTAAAGAGACTGTTCTGTATATCTAGTTTTGATATATTTAATTTTAACTGCTTTTATCCAGCAGTACTCAGAAGCAGTCACATACTGGGAACATTAAACATGTTTTACTTGGACAGACACTGAGGTCTCAGGAGGATAACTGACTCTCCACAGCCTAGGGGAAAAGCAAGTCTCCTGATCACATTGCTGAACCAGAGTCAGGTTGTGTCCATTGTTTCTCATGGGCCACACTCAGGTCCTAAGCAACAAGGGCTGTTTGCTTAAATCCTTGCTTCTACAGGGAAAATAACATTTTCCAAAACAATGAAAGTATTAAAAATGAAATTGAAGTTTTGGGCAATGGTGAAATATGCATTGCTCTGTAGAGTCCATTAATAAGGAAGGGCACAGCTTTATCATGAAATGAGGACAGTGGTGGCTTTTTTACTTATAACATTTATAGAAGTGAAATAACTCTTTAAATTGTTACTGATAGTAATGTTCTCTTCTTACACCTATAAAGCCCTGTCGTTAAGTGAGCCGGAACGATTACTAGCATAGATACTCAGCAACATCTAGTGACCAGATCAGGCTAATACAGGAAAATATTAGGCATGAATTCTTACGCTGAGGGTAAGCTAAAACAGTGATTTTATGCTCTTGCTTCATCAAGTTTTTATTCTAGCTAAAACTCAATTGATTACTGCATAAAGTGCACTAGATTCAACTCTCCCTAAAAAAAAAAAATCCCAAATCTCACACAACTGAAGGGGTAAAAAAGGAATGTGAAATTATTGGAAATTGTTGCTGTATTGATAAAAAGTCTGTGTATCATACCCAGCTTTTATGCAACAGTACTGGTGTAGAACCATTGAGAACTCCATGATATGGCCAGAGAACTGTGATGTATCTTTAGTGGTTCAGAATTTAATACATAAACTATTAAAACATAGACAACGAGATGTTTTAAGCAATATGTTTAACAGGTGGTGACTACCCAACTGTGTCTATAGGCACTGGAGTTACAGGCAAGCAGCAGAACTCTTCCTTTTATTTTTTTTTTTTTTTCTGATTTTTCAACATCTTAAATATTGTTTTTATTTGATAGGAAAATAAATGAAGGCAGAAAACTTTCTTCTGCTTTTTTTAACCAGTTCCACTGACCAGCTGGTTCCCATATTAACTTTAGCAAAGACCCATGGAGAAAAATATGCAATTCCTTGAGTAAACAAGTCGCCGTCAAAAAGACAAAAGAGGCAAATTTGTGATTGTTTGCGTCAGCAATTTCAGATATAAATCTCTGGGGTCTAATTCTGAATTTGTTACACACTCACAAACAGAAAATCTTGTCAACTTTCAAAACTTAATCCCAGCTAAGATAGGATACAAATTTGAAGTAAAATAACCCTTCCTGAATACCAGTTCACATATACAACTCTTAGCTCAGAATAACAACACCTTGTTCTGAACTAATTAGTAATTTTTAGAGGACAATAACCTTTTGAGGATGGCTCTCCCAGAAAGAACCAGAACGGGAATCAAGTGCTCTTGCAGGCTGAACTAAAATCACAGGAGGAAGCCACAGGGAGTTAGACTGGGAATATTTCTTCCAAGCATGTGCCAAATTCTTCCCTCCCAACTTGGTTACCCCTTTGCACTCCTGGATGTTGGAAGTCTGACCACAGATATGGTCAGCCCCTGAGATACATAAAAGGCCCCCAATGCAGCTTCTCCCCACAAAGCCAAAGCTTCTTCTGGGTGATAAAAATTTCTAAGCCCCTTCAGAGCCTCCATGCCAGGTGCAAATACCTCCAAGGACAACTGCATCTTCCCTGTGCTTAGAAATTGCAATTAAATGAGCACAGCTTGTCTGCTGGATTTTCTACTGACTTTTTTCGTTCCATATTAAACCCAAAATGCAGGGCGGGAAGAATATATTGAGTTGAGTGACTCAAAAGGATGGACAGACACAGGCACACAATGAGGATCTTGGGATTTTTTTTCTTTTTATATGAAAAAAATTAGAAGTGGTCTTTCAATTTAAATGTATTGAATAAAGTGGCTAATACGCCACGTGCATTGCTTTCTTTTTTCATTGCTTTCTTTTACTGGCCTTTGATGAGGTTCTTCTTTCCTTCATGGTAATTCATTTCTCAGTCATGATGCTGTGCAAAGACACTAAAAGACAAGCTGATTTCTCCCCAGTATAAACATGGCAAGGCTCCCATAGAAGCCTACTTTGGAAGAGTTTTACATTTAGTTAGGACAAAATGATACGAATGACTCTCACTTTGTCAAGCAGAAGGAGCAGAGGTGCCTTTCTGTCCATCACTCATGTGAGACCTACCTGTCTATGTGGCAAATACACACAGGACTTGGGTAGGGGTAGCGCTAACCGGACTAAAAGCTCAGGTGGCCCCAGTATCATTAAGAGGGAACAAATGTCTAACAACACAAACCATGCAGATCTGCACACTCCCAGCAATGGCAGGGGAAGCAGATAAGGCTTGCCTGAAAGGCAAGGCAAGGCAAAGGAGAGCAAGGAAAGTGCTGGTTTAAAAAGAAATTTTTTTCACTCCCTTCCAGGAAAAGATTGAAAATAGGACACCCAAATGGTGTAACAGCTGAAATCCAGCAAAAGGAGTCCAAAATGTTTTTACCATGGTATTTTCTGTTGCTCTGAAGAAAGGAAAACAAAAACAGTCGATAGTAACAAGCCTGACGTTGCAAGATTGCTGCCCCATTGGGGTACAGGATTGATTCCACAGTTATGGATGAAGGGCCCTTAAATGGAGATCTGGAGGAGTGCTCACTGTGGGACCACGGGGCTTTGACAGCACACCAATCTGCACCAGTAGCTGTCCCTACCATTTCCAGTGCCTTTTCACAGCTATATAGGGACTTTCATGTACACTCTTTGCTTCGATATCCCAGTTGATATTACACCCTTGAGATTCAACCTTGAAAGAGAGCCCCAGAGGTTCTTTCTGCACATCTTGGCATATCTAATGCAGGATCCAGTCTCCAGAAATTTTTAAATATGTGAAAGAAGCTATTCTGAGGCAAGTCTGCTGTGATTTTGCCCAGAAATTACTCAAAACCGAAGATTGACTAGGCTGCCAGAACAGATGAAACTCCAGTTTGGAGCGAAAGGATTCCCCTGAGTAGTTCACTATAAAAAGCACACTCAAAAATAAATAAAATAAAATGAAGAACTCAGGTAAAAGAAGTATCTGAGATCTATGAATCTATTACTATGTATGTTGATAGAAAATCTCTTCCTTAATCTACCTATTAAAGTAATATATCTGCCACAAAATGGTATCTTCCAGACATGTAGAAAATAATTTTTTTTAAAAGAGTTAATTATTGCAACTCTGAGGGGCAGCAAGGTGAAACATCTCAAATTCTCCCAGACAAATGCTCTTCTGACAACGTGAGGGTATTCACAAACCTCCTTGCAAATGCCATGCCGTATCCACATGTGCCAATTTTTGTGCTTTCAAAAACTTCAGAAGTTAGGCTTAGTGCATATGAGCACAGTTGATGCCTTTGATTGAGGATATTGTTATTACTGAATACATTTCTGTCACATTTGCTCATCTGAATGCAACCTCCAAGGAGTTATCTGCACACAAGCTGCTTTGGAGAGTGTGCAGCACAGACCTTTCCTTTTTGATACTACATGTGTTTGTTCTCTTGAAAGGCTTTTAGCCCTGAGGTAAGGATTAGACAACAATTTAGCAGCCTTAAAAGACATCATAAAAAAGTAGATTCAACTGTCATCTTCAGAAGAAAGAGGCCTCGTTTGGTTTTCAAGGGTGTTGTGTAGTTTTCCACACTAGGGTTACTGATGCTTACAGCAGATGCAAAACAAAATCATTTTGGCAAACTGAGCCGTTCTAGAAAATCCACTGCTGTAATGTCATTGAAATAATCTTTTTTTTTTTTTTTTTAACCAATGCTCATCACACATCTAATTTCCTAAAAAACAAGAATAAAAAAAAAAAAAAAGAGTTTTTACAGACACACTTTGAAATGAAACTCCAAAATGGAGTCCCTACATCACCAGCCTGGGCATCAAAACCAACTCACATCCAGCCTAGAAACCAAAACCAATTTGTGTGAATAGTCACTCCCACTGCTCTGGACAGAGCTTCCATTCCACTACCACGCCAGCCATCATGCAGTCACATCATCTCAGCAGACCTCTGGAGAATATTTTCTCCCACCTAGGACAACAAAACTGTTGAGTTAGAGGGCAAGAAAATAGCAGAATGCTTTTTTTCTGGAGTACTGACTTTCTGCCAAATCCTCTGAGGTGGCTATATTTTCCCTTGCCCAGCAGAGCTGTACTGCACAGCCTTCTACAGACACTGTTGGTAGTGCAAGAGACATGCTGTTACAAAACAGCTTTTATGCTGATAGACCTACAGACAACTGCAGTCATGGTATGTCTGCAGAAACAGGCTCAGGATTTGGTGTGTATGAAATACTGACATGAAACAGTTCACCAATAACTTGCATGTTAGAAACAGCAATTATTGCAAGAGAAAATATACTTACTCTTTTAAATCCATGACGCACCAAAAAAAATTGTTCTAGATTAAATCCATGGTAAGTATAATTAATGTCCAGGTCTACTGCAAAGGTACATAAAGAAGCTATTAAGCTCTTTTATGGAACCAGGTAACTGAAAGAGTGAGAGCATCCACTCTTGATCAAAGCATCATTATAGAGCTAGTTCTGAAAACTGTCTGGTTTAAAGGAATTTGGTTGCAATATAGAAAAAGGAAAAGTTAGGCTACTGTTCAATGGAACTGGCTTTTCTTCCAGATTTTTTTCTAGGAATTTCAAGAAAGTAATAGGAGAAAAAGTCAGAAAAGCTAACAAAGGCAGCAAGGAAGCACAAACACAGGAGCTGTGACAGCATGGTGCAGAGAAAACGTTAAGAGAGTGAGTTTTTAAGGGAAACACTGTCAGAAAAGTCTTAAATCTGTTGCAAAGATGCTACTTATGCCTGATCCAAAGACAAAGACATTGATTCAAGCCTCAGTTTCTAATGGAAAACACCTGGTGGGGCCAAAACTACTTCTCAAATGCTTGAGTCTAAAAAAGGAATAACAGGATATTCTCACAACATTTGGGAGCTGCTCCAGAGCATTATTTATCAGCAAACATTGCTCTGGGTCTTGTAGCAAAGACAAGTTAGACCTCATCTAGATGACAAACTTAGAAAGCATCTCTCTTGGATCTTCTCAGTACTGTCATTGTAGACTGGCTGGCTCTAAATAACTTCTAAATGAGTTCAGCAGAGACTCAGCCCATGATGTTCCAGTTATTATGCCACTGTGGTTACAATTTGACATGTCATTGACAAGGTTTGCAATGAAAGATATATTTCATTTCATTCTTTCCTCAACAAAGAGCAAGGGGAATCCATTGTGCAAAAATCACTGGTTCTTCCTCAAAGTTCAGCCATTTTTGGAACAATTGATCAAATAGCCCAGACTGCTGCTAAGTCTTTTTAACCTACAACAGGATAAAGATTTGCTTCTTAATGTTGTCACATTTACAGCTAATTATGCCGTTAAGTATGTTCTGCTGCAATACTGTTGGGGAAAAAAAAAAAGAACCTCCTCAAATAACTCAGCTTGGAAGGAACTTGGGAGCTTCCAGCCCAACCTGTTGTTTAGAGATCAGGCTGAACAAGGAAACCAGTATGGGATTATTTGATCAATACAGAGTTTAATCATTGCCACAGAGCAGCATGCTGTACAAAAGACTAGAATGAATCAAAGCAGTACAGCTCTGCAATTAAATACATGGAAAAATAGGCAGGGAAGTATCAAGTTAGGCTAGGCTAGCACAGCATAACACTGTGCAGAATTCCCACTAAATTTTCCAGATGCTAAGAAACATTCCTACAAGGGTTTGCTGTTGCTTTTTATTTTGCAAGCATTAAGCACAAAAAAATAATGAAGCTCCATTGGACTCCAATCTTTCAAGCAAGTACCTGGGATTTTCATACAGATCTCAATGACTGGGTCCTATGCATTTTAAGGAAATATGAAGTATACATCCCAATGAGCATGCCCTTGTCAGCTTTGGAGAGAATCAGGATTCTGAAGAAGACTTTACTATTGACTTGTCTATGGTTAACATGAGAAAAAAAAAATGAACCTGGATGATTGAGAAAAGCCATAGACACTTGTGTTGAATAGAGGGCAAAGAAACACAACGCAACCGTGTTCAATCAAAAGCTCAAGGTTGTGATTTTGCAAAGTACTAAGTAAAAGGAAGTATCAAACACTGTGTCTTGATGAGGGCAATGTGATATTAATATCAATCCGACACTCTTTCCAATACCTGCACATGATGAAACCAGAAATGTAGAAGCTTTGGAAAGAAGTACTGTGACTTTCCCAGATTCTAATTAGTCAGTGTTACCATAGTTATTGAAAGGGAGCCTGAAGCCTATATTTACATCATACTAGATAAACTGTATTATTTACAAGACATGGGAAAATGGATCACGAGAGAGACTCTGTGCTTCGGTCAAAGCCCACTCAAAGCAATAACACAATTTATTTGGTCTTTCATGACTGTACGTGACCAAAATCAGTGAGAAGCTTGGATCTAACTAAAGAGTTGCAGGTTATGCTGCATAGAGTGAGTTTATCTGAATATGCAAAGCAATGAAAAGCATTCGTAGACTATTCTAAGTAAAATTACTCCACTGGCACTATAGGTAAAAATTGTTTTTATTTTAAACTCTATAGTATTCTCCTTTGGAGGATCAGTTTCCAAATTGCAATTGTAAGAAGATATATAAACTAAAGTAAAAGTGTCAGATGGACTAACAAAAAAAAAGGAATAGATAAAAAAGAAAAGTTATGTCAGATGTATCCACCAGCTTACCACATACCCTGAAACAGGAATGGAGATTTCCAGGGGTTAACAATGAGAATAGATAGAAGAAAACTTTTACTAACATACAGAGTTATGAACTTGAGGAGCTGGTCATAATGCACTAGCTGGAGCTGACAACCTTCTGGCTTACACGCTGCATGACATAACCTGTCTTCCAACACTTGAAGAAATTAGTTTTTCTCCCTGCTGTGTAAGGTGCACACCTGCCTATTTGTGTGCACATATATGGATTCTGATATGAAGCCTGTTGAAATTTGTAGGACAACTTTTGTTCGTCTCAGTGGAGCTTTGGATCAGTCTGTAACTAAGAGGGATTCAGACTCTGTTAGTATTACACATTGGCATAATGCAAATTCATATATTTCTATAGTGAGCAGCCAACACAAACCCTCTGAAATATATTTATTGAATCATATCTTTCCTAAAACATTACTGCTTTCATATTTGTTGTTTTTTATTTTATTGCTGAAGCCTTTTTCTTCTGTATGACTCAAACTAAGAAACTAACTGCCATGCTGGTAATAAGCTCACAGTGGGAGACACCCCATTACCACACTGTCCTGATGGATCTGGGCAGCTCTCCCGCCCCAGACAGTACTTATGGAAGAAGACTCAAGAAGCACACCTGCATCCTTTCTTTTTACCTGAGAAGAAAATCTCCATCTAGCTTTTCAAGATGTGGGTGTTAATCTTTATGGAAATCTTATTACAATGAGTTGTCAAAGAAGCTATTATTGGTGGCATGAACATTACAAGACAGATGTCTAAGCAAAATCGAACATTTTGATTTTTAAACCAGGATTACAGTTCATTTTTAGTGATTACGATGCCTGGCACAAAATGCTCCAAACACTATATCAGCATGTTTTTTCTTTCATTTATTAAAGCATCTAAACGAGATTTCATCATCCATGCATAGGGTAACCACAATCTTAAGATAGCACTTAGGAAATAGTCTTTGTTAAATTAAAACCTCTTGAGCTTCAGTCTATATTCCAGCTGTCATTAGAAAGATTAGAGTGTACCTTTTCTTTGCCTTGTTTATTTTAAACATTCAGGATTCAAAAACATATAAAAGGTAAGATTTACTGTACCAAAACACAAATGCATGGTGTTGTTTGAGGAAGACAATGAAAGTCTCTCTGTGTGCTGCCACTGAAACTTTAATCCCAATTTGGAATTATCCCATGTGTTTATTTCAGACATCAGAAGCCATATTAGATTACAAGAACAGTTATGGTTCAAGAACAGTTATGGTTCACTTGTTACCTAGTTTTTTTCTTTCTCTTTTTGGGGGCATGCAAGATTAGAGCTTAGCCATACATTCAGACATAGAAGACACTGAATATAGTCACCAATGTGAGCGGTGCAGCAACCAAGAACAGTGCTTCAGTGTCATGGTAGAGAGATGATCTAATCCCAGCCTGGTCCTTGTACTTCAGGACACCACCTGTATTTCCTCCTCTGTGACACCCCTCACATGCTTTGCTCTGACATCAGATTGCCCAGACCAAGTGGACCCCATCTGGAGCCCCATCCCTGCTTGTGAGCAGCCTGTGCCACCCCACAAAGGTGACTCCATCAGTTTGTGAGGAGACTGGATATCCCTGTGCCTGCCCTTGGACACCTCATTTTCACTGCCTCCCTTTAAACCATCCAGGAGGAGACAGTGTCCTAGGACACTCCAGCTTTCAAGCACAGGGCACACACATTGCTCAGTGTGCATTTTTCTGGGATACCACTAAGGGAAAACAGCTGTGCACAAATCCTGAAAGAGTTCATGTGTGTTCCCGTGTTCAAAGAAACCACCCGACTTCTCTGGTGCATTCGGTCATTATCAGCATGGTGTTCATTTCCCTCAACTGACCAGTGCCGCTCTGTCATTTGGAAGCTGCATTTGCTCCCACCGTGTGCTTTCATGAGTCCCTTCAGATTCTCTGGGTCCCCCTGCATCTCTGCTTCCTTGACAGGTGCTGCAAGCTTGCAGATCCTCCCCCACTCCCTTTCTAATGGGTTCTGGCCACCAAACCAGAAAGACCCTAAAGATGCTGAAGTTCATGCTACCATGGGAATGTGAGGGAAAACTGCAAAGGAGCTTAAAGAATGAAGGGAAAACTGTCAAACAGAAAGGGAAAAAGAGCAAAGAAAGCATTGAGAATTGATGGATAAGGATAGGTTTGAGAGTAATGAGGAACCAAATATTATGGAAGAGAAAGTTAAGAAAAGATTAAGCAAAAAAAGCTGAAAGAAGTGAAGGAGAGTATATGAATAAAAAAAACCAAAGAGAGAAAGGAGGACAGTAATGCTCAGTGAAACAAGATGTAAGGAGCAGCTATTTTAGGGAATGGAAGAATTCATTCAAGGTCAATAGTCATATCCCCAGGCAGAATAAATCAGCATTGGATGAGAACTTTATATTACAGCTACCTAGGCAATGACACACACTGCTTATGCAACAATGAGTCTCTGAGATCTCCTTGCTGTACAGACAATCCAAGGAAGGGACATGCATGCACAAGATGCAGCATTCCATATTATCAAGTGATACAATCAGAACAACCAGCTGAAAAAGGACTCAAACATAACAGGCAATAAGGTTTGCAGAGAACAGTCTCATAAGAGTAAAGGATGTTGTAAACATCCAGACTTGGGAGAGCTAACACTAAGAAATTCTGGAAGATTGTTTATATGGTCATTTTAGGACAAAAGTAAGTGTAGAGGCTGAGGTCACACCCGTAACTCCCCACCATCTATCCAACATCCCCCATAGCAAACTCCAAAGCATGGCAGAAGAGAACAATGTCTGAAAAGGAGGAAGACTTTGTTAATGTCTGGTTGGGAGAGGGAACCAAGAGACAAGCTTTAGAGACATTTGGTTTATGCTCAGAGGGATTTCTGTTAAAAGGGGACAGACACCAGAAAGTGGATTGTATCAACAGATTGAAATTCGAGTTGACAAAATGCCCCTGGGCATTTTGGGGATAGTAGTTCTCACACCATCAGCTTCCAGCACTGGGTACAAGCACCATAGCCCACAATATGGAGTTCTGCTAAAACTCCTGTTTAATCCAGGAAGTACAAGAAGATATTTAAAGGTCTTCTGTGGAGAAGAATTTTGTCAATTTTACATCTTGTGTGCATTATTGCAAAAAAAAACCCTCAAATGGTAAAAAAAAGTTACAGAGCTGCAATGGTTAGAGAGCCACAGCTAGCAGAACAAGGTGAAGCCAGGAGCAGAGTTAGGAGATTCTGTGTCTTGGTTCCCTACAAAACTTGACAAACACCTGAAAACTGATTCCTTATAAACTTCCTTTAAAATTGAAATCTGTTCTTTTTTTGATATCAGTCAAGTCCTGGAAGAAGGGTTACACAAATTCAGATACTGCAGGATTAGGAGCAGACGTTTGTCAGAATAAATTAATCCCTACTTTTCTTTTGAGACTCAGTTTTAAGCAGCTGGATCTGGTCTTGAGGACAATGTCTGTGTATACAAAAAAAAAAAAAAAGTAAAGCTGCCTACCTCTGAAGTGATATGCTGAAGAGGATGTTGTGTGTGAGGAGTCTCAGAGGGAGGTTTGATTTTAGTTTTTTAGTAGTAAAAGCATAAAACATTTTTGTCATAAGAGTGTTATATCCCATCGCGCTTGCGTATTCTTATTCTGAGTTTTTACTAATAAGAATGATAAATTGCAAATCATTTTTTTACTCCAGAGATATTTAAAAAAATAACTGACATTTAAAATCTGCATGCTTAGCAGGTCATTAATTACTTCATTTAAGAGTTGACAGGTCTCATGTCATGCTATATGCTGTTTTTCAAACTGTCACACCCACGCTCTGCCTAAAAGCAGTTGAGTATAAGCGTCATCATTTATAATGCAAAAAGGGTATCATTGATTATGTCCTGATTATTCATCATAATGCTTTCTTTCATATGTACTTAATCATTGTGGTTTCTTGGAATATGCAAACCTTTCAGGCAAATCTTTCTACAGAGCAATCCAAACAACGTTCTGAACTGACACCAGCTGGGTAAATAGGGCTCAGGACTTGGGGAACAATGCAGTGGTACAAACCCCACCTACAGCTGAAGGAAGCCAGTTTTTTTTTTTTTGGTGGGGGGGTTGGAACTCAGGAAGGAAGGACATGTGAGTTCTGCAGATATGAAGTCCCATTTGCACCGTTGAAACAATGAGTGGCCCAGGGACTAAGTTTGCCATGGTCACCTTCAGGATGACCATGGTAAATACCACCCTTTTACAGAAGTGGCTACTACATGAACCAGCAAGAGCAAAAACATCAGAAAAAAAAGTTACAGTGAGATCAGGTAATTATTGCCACTGAAAAAATTACATCATCACATCTATTAGTATATGATTTTCTAGGAAAAGCTAATGGTGCAAAGTCCATGCACACTTGGCATCCAAAGTAAAAGGAATATCTATTAGCAGATGTCTCAAAGATCATACTGCTCCCCTCCTGGGGAGTCCTAGGTTTCTTTAACAGAGGAGGTTTACCACGGTGAGCATTTCCAGTAGTCACACAGACATATGTTAAAAGAGAAACTGTCATCTTCTAGAATTTTATCAACCAAGACAAATATAAATGCTAAGTACAAGCACCTGACCTAATTACCCAATAAATTAAAACTACCCAGTGTAGTTTTAACAATTAAATTAAAAAAAAAACAAAAAAAACAAACCAAAAAAACTTCTGTGGAGCTTTGTTGCTATATAGTTGGGGTTTTAATTCCACTAATGAGTGCAATGGTAGTCAACACCTTCCCAGAACCCTGCGGAAACACTGAAGTTCTTGGGGCTGTTGTTGCTGCCAGCATTGTACTTGTGCAAGTATAGACCAGATGCGTTGTATCATCCACATTCCCTGCTGTGCTGATGTGCCCCATGCTGAGGATATGGGACTCTCCGCAGGCTGGACCTGCTGGCCAGCATCACGGGCCATGACCACCATTTTGGACTCACATCGCAGCACCAAGCGCCAGAGCAAAGCAGGAAACTTGCCTCAGAAATTGGATCCACTGTTTTTGGAACTCTACCTTTGCTCCTGTGAAAGTGTTTTCAAAAGGAAGCTCAAACCTTATCATTTTATCAGTTAGAGAATAGCCCTGCAGTCCCAAGTGCTTTTAGCCTTGGAGGAAGAGGTCTGAGGAGCCAGTTTTTTTTAATCTAAAAAAAGGGAGCTAGAGCATCTCTAAACATTGGCACAGGCGATGCTTCAGCCAATGGAGATGAAATTATCCCCAGGGGAGCTGTATTTCTCGTATTAAAAAAAACCTCATGCTTTTCACATTCGTGAGCATGAAGCTCTGGATATTTGGCAGAAGCATAACAATGTTATTTTAAAGGCAGAACATCATCGTGTGGGAATATCTCTACCCAACTAGTCAGAGCAGGAGAGAAAGGTTTGCCTTTTCATTACTTATGACCAAGGCACGAATGAGACTTGGTTCTGTCTTCTAGTCTTGCCAGACACACATCTGACACAGATGAGGGGCAGATACAGCCTCGGTGGGATGGGGGACTGGAGGGGTGCAGCTGTGGGCACAGGAGGAGGAAGACACCTGCCTCTTCAGACCCTGGTTACAGCCATAGGCACCCAAACCATGGATGGTACCTTCCCTCTGGTGTGGAAAGCAAGGTGGGAGGGGGACTCCAGGGTTTGATCCTATAGGTATCTTTGTCACTTCAGGCAGGCCCATAAAGGCAATATGTCGAAGGGCGGTACAAGGAAATATATATACCTTCAAAATCTTCTGAAGCATCTGCTGTATCATTATCAAAAAATAATTAAATGGCATATTTTAAATTCTCTTCCTCTTCTTTGTTTGTCCTAAAGTAGCCACAGCCTTAGTCAGGAGTCGAGGCTCATTAGTGCTGAACTATGTGGGCTAAGAGAAATTACTGGTGGGTTTCTCAAGATAAGCTGCATACAATTTTATTCCTGAAGATCTTAATTAAACCTTCTGAGCTGACTAATACATTAGATAAGTCTGCACCAAAGTTCCAGACCTGGTCACTCAAGGCTGAACTTGAACAGGGAAAGATGCAACAATCTAGAAAATAGGCTGTGGCCCCTTTCTTTATGTAAAATATAATTGATAATTCCTCCTCCAAACTCCCACCCTATCAGTGATGAGATTTTTCAGTGGCTTTCTTCCAGGCTACCCTGTAGACCACTTTACTTAAATATTAATAGATTTCTATTTAAAATGGAGATTGCAAAAATGTGAATTCCCCATTTGAATAAAACCTACCTACAGAAAGAAGTATTCATCCACAATGCATACATATCTTTCTATGGGTAATTCTTCAATCCCCAGAGGATAGGACAATAAAGTTTTCCAGTTTTACAGATGAAAACTGAAACCCACAAATATTAAAAGGTTGCCCACATCCATGAAGGAGAATCAGAGGGCTGAACACAGTTTGCGACCTGACCAACTTCCTCCCTTGCAAAATTCAGTCCTGGGGCCAAGGAGACAAGGGGAAGATATTAAAGGGTCTACAAAGCATACAGGCTAAAAAAATCACTACCTTTAAGCACTGAATTTACCAAAGCAGTGTCAATGCTAAGATTAAAATGGAAAACAGCATCACAGTTCATAATGGTAGAAAAAGTAACACTGATAACATTATCTATAAGGTTAATTAATGCATAATTGTTCCTTGGAAGCCTTTTTCTTTTGTTGCAAAACAGGTTGTTTGCCAAGTAAACGCCAATAGATGTGTGAACCACCTACAGCAAATGTTCATACAATGAAAGTTTCAGAAGTGACTGGTGATATTTGCTCAGGTATTATTTTCAGCCACCTGCACTGAGTTTACAGAGCGGGTGGGCAGCCGTCCTATCTTTTGTATTTCCAGCTTTTGTTGCTGAGCTACCACAATTCATTCCCAACAGTGAAAATAAACCTGGCCAGTTTCTTCTTCTGCCTGAAGCTCAGGGCTTCTGTGTACCCCAGCCACAAGAGGGGACTCCCTTCCTTTGATCTTTTTCATGTGGCCAGGCAGAAGCTGCATTTTGAAATCCACAGCAGCAGATTGTGGTCTACAGCATGTTGAAACATTGAATGAGCGTAAGAAATGGTCCGAACAGCAACATCAAACCGCCAGTAAGTTTTCTCTGGCTGCATCTTCCTATGGCCTTGATGTCTGCTTTCTGATAAGCCAACATGGTTATGATATTCACATGTGTGAAGAGTTAAGGAAATGATTGTGACAGATTATAGGTCCCACTTACTGCAGAAAGCCATGACAGCCTCTTTTTAAAAGTCACCTTCAATGTGACTTTACAGCATACATTTCATGACAGGGAGGTAATACCTAACTTAAGTCCAGGAAAGGGTGGCAGAGGAGTTGAGGGCCAAACATGCTGGAGGATTCAGTTCAGTAGAGGAGCCAAGTTTTTAATCCACAGTGACTTGAAACAACTTTTAGTACAAGTGTGAGAGCAAACGAGAAAAGAAGCCTAGAAATTCTGCAAAGCACGTGTAGTTGGAGGCTGTGGCTGATAGGAAATAGGATTGTTCCCCACTGAGAGGGTGTAAGGAAGATAGTAAGGCAGCCATGCAGAGAAAGATTCAAATTAAACCATCATTGAGGAGAATTTGAAGAATTTTTCAGGGATTCATTATTTTCCTTGGGTCTCTGTCTCTTCTGCTTTTCAGTGTAATTTTTTTTTATAAGGATAATCATTTCTTAGTTTATTGCCACTTGAACCCAGGAGGATACAAATGGAATATCTGACCTACCTCTAATGCAGAAAGCATCTTAATAGAATGTGTTTGAAAGACTAAACTACATTCTCCAGCAATTCAGTAGCTAGATAAGAATCACACTGCCCAGGAAAAGTATCAGCCATATAAAGGAGCTCAGTGATGGCCCAGAGCAAGGACACATATTGACCAGTCAAATCCAAGCCCTGTTTACCATGAATCATATAGGATTCAAAGGTTGGTGCCTATCGAAACAGTTTTGGCTATCCAGAGTGTGGATTGAGGCCTAAGTTGTGATGCTATGCATACATTTGTTGACATGGTCATCTGCTTTCTAATGCAGTATAAGATTGCCTTTGCTGTCTGCCTTCTGTGTAAAAAAATGTTAGGCATATATTGCAAAGTGGATCTCTTGTAAACTACAAACATCAACGAAAGCATTAAGTGTCTCTTTTCCTGCAGTTGTACTTTGAAATAGAGGAAAAATGCCCTAGGTTGAAAACCAGCATGAAATATTATTTTTTAAAACAGTTTTCCAGATAAATTTCAGAGACATATTTAGCACTGTAGATTGAAGCAGTTAAATATTTTCATACACAGCTTGTCCCACTGGGTGACTGAAATGCCAAGAAACCTCAAAGTGCCTCATAGCAGCAGTGTATCCCCACAGAAGACCCAGACCTGCCATCTAAGTAGCAATTTTTTTTTAATAAATGATAACTTAATTAAGGACACAACAAATTTTTTTCCTTTTTTTTTTTTTTCAATAATAGCAAAAGATCTGCAAGTTAAAAACAACCAGGCTCGGATTCTGTACCATGGTTTAATACACTATACTCCAGAGTGCTCTTTATGGACTTTGTGTGGATTTTGTGTTTTATGCGTTCACAAGCCTTTCTCTTGGGCTAGGACCCAAACATGATGAGTACTATACAACCTTAGCACACATAATGCTTCCATGTTCCAAAAAGTTTACAGCTGAAGTACAAAACAGAAGACATGCAGGCAAGAAACACAAGGAAACAAGAGCAGCAAGGCAAAGAAGTGATAATGAGGTGGATCAGCAGCTATAGGCATCTTGTCTTGTGTGCAGTCTAGCTTGTGGTTAACAGATGAAGACCTATTAATGCCAGGGTGAGGTACTGAAGTTGTTCCTGAATATCTCTGTGACTTTTTGGGTTTCACTTGGTGGGGGAGAATTTTGCTGATGAACAAGAAATTGGCTCCATATCAATGTGCAGATTATAAAATGAATGGCAGGCAAAATGATGGTATTGTATGCTTGCAGTCATGCTGTTGTTGAGCTGACAGCTAAACAACCATGAGATTGCCAAGGGGCAGCAAGATTTTTCTTTGGACAGAGGGGTTGACCTGGATTCGAAAAGCGTGCCTCTGAGTCATCAGCACAAAGATTAACGCTTCATTTACAAGTGAGATTATCCTGTGAGAACATGTAGAAGATCATAGGGATGATACCCAGAAGGACCTTGACAGGCTTGAGAAGTGGCTTCGTGTGAACCTTATGAAATTCAACAAGGCCAAGTATAATGTCCTGCATATGGGTCAGGGCAATCCCAAGCAGAAATCCAGGCTTAGTAGAGAATGGATTGAGAATAGACCTGTGGAGAACTTGGGGATGTTAGTTGATGAGAAGCTCATCATGACCTGGCATATCATAGAATCATAGAATGTTTTGGGTTGGATTCTCCTCCTCTACTCCACTCTTGTAACAGTCCACCTGGAGTACTGCATTCAGCTCTGAGGTCCCTAACATAATAATCAGAGAATCATGGAATCACAGAATGGTAGGGATTGGAAGGGATCTCTGGAAATCATCAAGTCCAACCCCCACTGCCAAAGCAGGTTCACCTGGCGCACATAGCACAGGAATACATACAGGTGAGTTTTGCACATCTCCAGAGAAGGAGACTCCAGAGCCTCTCTGGGCAGCCTTTTCCAGGCTGAACAGACAAGAAGTTTCTCCTTATGTTTAAGTGGAATCTTCTGTGTTCTAGTTTGTTCCTGTTTCCCCTTGTCCTGTCACTGGGCACCAGTAAAGAGTCTGGCCCCATCCTCTTGACTCCTGCCCTTTAGATATTTATAAACATTTATAAGATCCCTTCTCAGTCCTCTCTTCTCCAGGCTAAACAGCCCCAGGGCTCTCACCCTCTCCTCGTAAAACAGAAGTTTCAGTCCTCGAATCATCTTCATAGCCCTCCACTGGACTCTCTCCAGTAGACCCCCATCTCTTGATCTGGGGAGCTCAGAGCTAGACACAGTACTCCAGATGTGGTCTCACTAGGGCAGAGTGGAGGGGGAGGAGAACCTCACTCAACCTGCTGGACACACTCTTCTTAGTGCACCCCAATGGCTTTCTTGCTGTTCCCTGGATTCTACTGTGCACCAGGACTCACAGGTCCTTCTCCACAGAGATGCTTTCCAGCAGGTCAGCCCCTAACCTGTACTGGTGCATGGGGTTATTTCTTCCCAGGGTGCAGGACTCTAAACTTGCCCCTAAGAAGGACATGGACCTATTGGAGCAAGTCCAGAGGAGGGCCACAGAGATCTCAGAGGACTGGAGCAAAGAACAGGCTGAGAGAATTGTGGTTGTTCAGCCTGGAGAAGAGAAGGTTCTGAGGAGACCTTATAGTGGCCTTCCAGTACCTAAGGAGGGCCTACAAGAAAGCTGAAGAGGGACATTTTAAACGTGACAGGACAAGTGGTAATGTCTTTAAACTGATAGAGGTAGAGATTAGATAGAAGGAAGAAATTCTTCACTCTGGGGGTGATGAGACACTGGAACAGGTTGCCCAGAGAGGCTGTGGATGCCCCATCCCTGGAAGTGTTCAAGGTCAGGTTGAATGGGGCTTTGAGCAACATGTTCTAATGGGAGGTGTCTCTGGAGACTTTCAAAAGCCACCTGGATTTGTTCCTGTGTGATTTACTCTAAATGATCCTGCTCTGGCAGGGTGGTTGGACTAAATGATCTCTAGAGGTCCCCTCCAACCCCTACCATTCTGTGATTCTGTGTCCCTGCCCATGGCAGGGGGGTTGGAACTAGGTGATCTTTGAAGGTTCCTTCCAACCCGAACCACTCTGTGATTCTATGATTTCACAGACTCAGGAGGAGTATTTGTGGGCTAGGAGTCTAATGTTCAAAGTGAGTAAAATTATAAAATTTGCTTATAGTGGTACATCCAGCTCAAAGAAAACGTCAGCAGAACAGCAGCAGCTATCTTTCTTACCCCTGCCACTTATTTGCCTCATGATCTGTTTGAGCTAATTCTTTATCACGTGTTATACTGCAGCAGGTACAGAAAATTCATATGACGCAAAAGGGACGGTGTGTTTGTTTTGGAAAGTGATGTGGTAAATTCCACATTTAACACTGCAATATAAAACCAATAACAACAGCAAAAAAAAAACAAACCCATAAAACAAACAAAGTGCACTGCCCTTTTAAGTGAATAGCACTTGTTGCCAAAAGATGGCTGACACATGGTATGAACTCACTCTTGGTCCTGATCATCGTCCCTGTCACCTGCTGCCATTTTCCTCAGCACTGGGACACACAGCTCACTGTTTCTGCATTGGGAAGGAGGAGGCTATTGGCATGTCATATCCAGGGAGCACATTTATCAGACAGGGTAGCAGCTCTTCCATGTGCAGCACCTGATAGCGCAGGACACGAGCAACCCTACATTGCAGGAAACCACGATATGTCATCAAAGATCTTATCATCAAGGAGTTATTTGCTCTTCCGAGTGGAAGTGTGCAGTTATCTTCAAATATTCAAGAGGCGTGTTTCCCACATCCTTTCAGAATGAGTGAAAACAGATGGAAACCTCAACATGGGAAGAGGTGCACTTGCCAGTGTGGCTTTTTCTCATCCAGATGCACACGTTCATGATGGGGCTTTGGCAGCATTAAACAGCGGGTGGGCCACATGAGTGACTGCTGCTACTTCAAGAGTTAGGATTTTTTTTTCACTTCAGGCTGAAGAAGTTCACATGTTAAGGTCTCAAAGTCAGTGCTATAGTGCTTCCAATGACACCCTGAAAAGCACAGCGTTTTCTCTTCATAGAAAGAATGGGCCCTGCAGAAAATGGCAACAGAGCCCTTGCAGGTGCTAAAAAACCTAGTTAAGATCCACACCATACATATTTCCAGGTCTGTTGCATGTATCTATCCCATTGCTACTGCATTCTGCCTGTGGCATAAGAGGTGATTGGCTCAGGAGACTAGTAGGTTCAAAATATCCCATGTCTAAGCAGAACCAAGACAAATGAAACTGGATTATAACTCTCTATTACTGGGCAGAGGTCTGTATCTCACCATTCAGTGGTACAGAATCAGGACACAGTAAAATAACATGTGTTCCATGGATTTATAAAGTTTCATACAGAATTTTGCTATGTACCATCCAACTGAAACACAAAAACGCATTGTGAACTAACATTGTGGACTGAGCACTGCTCAGCTGTCAGGTGAACCTAGAGAATCCCCAGACCCTACAGGCTTCACGTTAAAATGTGTCACAGAGTGAATACGCACTAGCAATGCAAGAGACATTGAGATTGCTGGTTTCTGATTCATGCCGGCCTCTAGATGTATGCAACACAAGAATGAAATGCAACCATCCTCATATGGAAGACTTTAACCTTGCATAGATTGCACAAGGCTATATGAGTCCCAAGTGACCAAAAATGCAACAGCTTGTCTTAGTACAACTTACAGTAAGCACATTGATACTGAAGTCAAAAGATGTGTCTATGCCTCGTGGTAGGCATAACCAAGATAACTGTCAGATAGCTAAATTCAGTTTTGATTAACTGGATGGCTAAGCAGGATGGAGCTCTAAACATCCATGAATCCATGAGATCATTACTATCTCTAATTATCTGAGAACTGACCGTCTCAGACCAGTGCTGCAGCCTGCTTGCCAGCTGCACTCCTGTCAGCACTGCAGCCAAGCACTGCACCAGCTCAGGTATGTTTGCAGGAGCTGTCATAAAACATATCCCATGTCTTGTTTCCTCAATACGGTCCTCTATAAATCAGTCAGAAGTGTAATAAAAAATATATTATTACAGTGAAAATGTTGTAACATTCTTGTCTTTAAGACATTTCATTGGCTCCATAGGTATGTTGGAAAAATAAGTTGTGACGTTGCCTGTGCTTTGGACTCTCAAAGGTGACTAAGGCAATCAGGCACTTGACACACATTGCTTTTCTTTGGGTATACTTTGCACGCCTTTCAAAACCCCAGCTGCTGTGCTTTTCTGAGCAGATGTGTCCCCAGGGAGTGTGACCATGCTAGGAAAGGCACTGGCATTACACCTCTCGCTCTCTCCTAGCTCAGGCTTGCAGTTCCCTACACTGCTCACTAAGAGCCAACTGTGATGTTAGAGTAAGCTACTTTTTCAATTACTCTCCTGGTCAGTACACATTGCAAAAGTGTATCAACGCTGAGGTTTTCGTGGTAAGCTGGGAGAGGAGTTAACAGCACACTACTAGCGCTATCTAACCTCAGTTGTTTTATCCCAACATGGCTGTGGTTTGGTCTTCAAACAAGCCGAAAGATAAGCAAGTATCTGATGTGACCCCTCTTGCATCATGTATATTTTATGAAAGCAAACAGTACTGTGTAACATTGTGATTCACTCCTCACTGCTGAATACTCAGCTGAGTAATTATTACACCAGAATAGGTGTTGCAAGTGCTTTTATTTCTCCCCAAAATGAACAACAAATATGAACAACCATGAGGGAATCCCATGCAGAGATTGCTGGGGACAGAGACTGAGTGTCTGCTCTCCCTATGATCCCCCTGAATAGCATTCAGAGAAACCTGTGCTTGTTTTGATCCAGTTTCCACCAGACAAAAGACAGGTATAGGGTACATAGAGGTAGACCTAGGAGAAGTCAGCTTTTCTGATCCTGTTCCCTGTTTGAGAGGGATGCTCTTCCTTGTCACTAGCACCCCAGATATACATTTCCATAACTGTTCATTTGGTTTCTTCTTAAAATAACGCATGGGCTATGCAAACAGGGGAATCTTATTTCAGAGAAGCAACTCATTGCAAAGGCATCCTGGAAAGAGCAAAAAAAGGCAAAAAACATCATTCACGTCATTAGTAGAATCACACAAGTCCAAACCTAAAACCAATTGTGCATAGTTCTCAGCTCTCTTGAGACCTAACATTTAAACCTCATATATATTTCCTGCAAGTCTTACAAGAGTTTCTTAAAAATAGGCTTGTCTGCAGCTAAGTGATGAAGCACCAAATCCAAGCCATACACACCAAGAATCTTAAAGCAACTATTTACTAGTTTTTACTTTTAAAAATAATTTTAAATTAAGAAATGAAAATACAAGTAAGAGATACACTGAGACAAGATTCTAATATGATTATTAAATACTTGCATTTAGGTCTCAATACATCTGGAGAAGAACTATAAGCCAGAAATAAAACACCATTTTATTTTGAGATGGACTTTCAGGATCCTCAGGTCCTGAAATGACACTGAAATCCACTAAACGGGTCACATTTCTCTTTCATCAAACATTATAAAATTTTAAATTTTCTGCAACTTGTGGAGTAGTACACTGTGCCATTGCTTTCCCCTTACAAGCTTATCCTGACTAAATAAACCTTGTAACCTAGAAAGGATTTGCCAAAGAAAGGCTCCTTAAGACTTAAATAATAAAAATGTTGAGCAATTCGTAAGTCTGTTCTTAAGTCACAAAGTTAAACAGCTTAGAGCAGACACAGGAGACTTGTCTATTTTAATAAGCTGTCTAGAGAAAGGGGTAGACACTGCAAGTTTCCAAACTGCAACCCTATCACCTGCTAACACGTGGGCTCTGCACTGCATTTTTGGTCCTTTTGAAAGAACTGCGGATCAGTGACAATCCCTTCTATTGTGAATTGCATTACTGAAAAATATAATGGCATGTTCCCATTTTCATCTGCTTTGGATAAGAGTCTGGCACACACATTATCCATTCAGGAAGCAGAAATCACCTCCTCTGCCCAATTTGTGGCTTATGGGCATATAATGCACCTTTCATGGTTATAGAACAAGAAGAGAGCAAGCAGCAAAATATACATCCATGAAGCTACCATCGGGCAGTTTCTGAAGATAAACACATAGAAAGAAATGGCAATTCTGTACAGGAACTAAGATCATTTGTCTCAATGTCCAGTCTCTGACAACAGCCAAGACAGATTGTCAAGGGAAAAGCATAAGGCAGAGAACAAGCATGATGGTCTTGTTCCAGTTTGCTTTCTCTCTTTCTTCCTTTCTCTTGATCCAGACTATTGGCTCTGTTCTTGCCTCAGCCCTTTTGGAAACCATTTCTCCTTTAGGCCTCTGGGACATCTTGTGGCAATAAGATCAACAAATCAATTACGCACTACTGTGAAAAACTTTTCCCTTTTGTTTTTTGCTTTATAATCCCACTAGGCACCCCCTACTGCTTGTGTTTTGAGAAAGAATGTTTAATCTTTCCCTATCTGCCCTCCCCATGCTATTCAGGATTTTATAGTTTCCTATCATAACCCTTTCCTATTCCATTTGTCTGTTTTCCCAAACTTATGAAAATGGGTATGTTTAAACTTACTTTCTGCGGGGATCATTTCAGTCTCAGCTCTTCTCTTTACCTTCACTACAGTTCTGCTGTATTCAAGAAGTAAAAACAAAAGCAGCATGTGTTATATTATTTTTATTATGTTGCATTATCATAGAATGGTTTGTGTTGGAAGGGATCTTAAAGATCATCTAGTTCCAAGCCCTGTGCCACAGGCAGGGACACCTCACACTAGACCAGGTTGCTCATGCTCCATTCAACCTGGCCTTGAACACATCCAGTGTTCAAGATGAATCCATGGAGCATCCACAACTTCCCTGGACAACCTGTTCCACTGCCTTACCACCCTCATAGTGAAGAACTTCTTCCTAATTTCTATTCTAAATCTATTTATGCTATGCTATAGTGTTCCTATCTAAAAGGAGATAGAATCATGAGTTATACAGGGGCTTAAAAATGCTCTGTTCATTCCCTTTCCCAGTAACCTATAATATCCTATTTGCCTTTTTGACTGCTGCTGAACACTGAACCAGTACTTTCATATACCACAACCCAACAATCACAAGGTGACACCAGTATCCTGAAAGCAGTCAAATCCTCTATTTAAATAGTCCATTGACTTCAAAGTGTCTCGATCAAAGAACATATATGCAATGGAGTGAATCTATACATGAAGAAAGGGACAAAACATGGTCTGTGCATCTCTTAGCTCCTATTGAAATTGCTTGTTAGAAAGTAAGTGGAAGATAGTTATTTTGCATAGAACTGAATTTAACCCCTGAATTTAATAGTTTGAACTGCCAGACAGTTCTAGTTGGCATGAATTCAGCAAGAAAGACTCTGATTCATTTATTTAACCTTAAAAGGTCAGAAACACTGTACATTTGGCAGATACAAATGCTTTTTGCTCATTCTGACCATAAACAAACTGTTCTAGGAAAGGAGGAAGCACTCCCTACCTCCATTGTTCTTTTCTTCATGATGGCTTTTTGCAGATCTGCATGGCTCTTGGACACAGAAATTATTCTGCAGAGCATGGACTTGTATTGTCTGGGAGGGGCAATAAGATGAATTAATAAAATATTTCAATCTGATTTTAGTTCTATGTATTATGATAGGGAGAGTAACAATTGGAAGTAGACCCTAAAATATTATTAAAATTACAAATACTTAATAATAAAAATTATATTTTAGCTATTGAAACATATTAAGATTTACTGAAGTAAAAATACATATTTGTAGCATTTCTAAGCTCTAAAATATTATGTACAAATTAGAGCAACTGACAATGAAAAAATAACTTCTAATGACTATGTGCCTTGCAGTCACATCTGTATCTTTCTCAATATGGAGAATCTGTCTGTGCTTCTGTGACACCTTTTTTTTCAGCACAGTGATTTTCTTCTCTTCTCTTCTTTTTTCTCTCTTCTCTTCTCTTCTCTTCTCTTCTCTTCTCTTCTCTTCTCTTCTCTTCTCTTCTCTTCTCTTCTCTTCTCTTCTCTTCTCTTCTCTTCTCTCCTCTCCTCTCCTCTCCTCTCCTCTCCTCTCCTTTCTCTTCCTCTTTCTTCTCTCCTCCCCCTTGCTCCGTCCTTCTCACCCTCTCACACTCTAATTATCCCTTCACATTCTTTCTTTCGTTCTTTCTCTCTCTCTTTCCTCTCTTTCCTCTCTTCCTCTCTTCCTCTCTTTTTTGATTCTTCCCATCTCTGACACACCAGGGTGCACTTTTCAGCACTGCTAGGTTTGCAGCTGAAAGGCTGTTCCCAAGTCAGAGATGGATTGAGACTACCTAAACTAGACCTCAAACCTTTCAGGTTTTAGATACAGAGCCCTTATTTGGATACATTGCTGTTGTGCCCTTCTACATCTGAAGGATACTCTAACGTCTCTATGGGCATCTGTGGTTCCTCACACTTTTCACTGACCACAAAGCCCTAAATATATTGCACAAGAAGTGATGTGATATTGTAGCAATAGGACGAGGGTCAATAGTTTTAAACTAGAGCAGGATAGATTTAGATTGGACAGTAGGAAGCAGTTCTTTACTGCGAGGGTGGTTGAGCACTGGAACAGGTTGCCCACGGAGGTATGTGGTGGAGGCCCCACCCCTAGAGACATTCAAGATCAGGCTTGATGGGGCTCTGAGCAATCTGATGTAGTTAAAGATGTCCCTGTTCACGGCAGGGGGGTTGGACCAGATGACCTTTAAAGGCCCCCTCCAACCCAGAGCATTCTATGAATCTATGATATTGCACCTCATGTGACATAAGGTAGAGCTATTCTGCTGGGCCTGGCAACACACCCCTTGTTTCTGGTGAAAACATTTGACTGGTGCTTTTTTGTAAAAGACTGATCATTTCTCATGCACATCACTGTGCTCTTGTTGCCATATGTTAACAGAGGGGACAAAAATGAAGGGTTCCTTGTGCATTTATTGTTCTGCTAATTGGTGATAAAAATAGAGCAAAACACTCCTGAATACTCTCACACAAGATTTACAAGACGACAACAGTAACTGCCTGAGGTTAATAATTAAACAAGGCCCACAAAACTTTTGGGTATAGAAGACTCGCAGCTTGTCTTTAATTGTGCTCATGATCTTGCATAGTTTTGTTAACAAATTGTGTTATTGGCTTAGGAATCTCTAATGTGGCATTAATTTGGGAACTGTGAAAAGTGACAATCATCAGAGCCACAGAAGATGTGGCTGGATAGCTCAAGACACAGGCTGCAAATATTTGGTATTACTTATTGAATTCTGCCCAACAAGACCAGGAGCCTATCCGTACACACAGGAGAGAGTGACCTCCTGTCACAGATGAAGGAGAGAGAAAATACCAAGCAATACACTGGGCTAAACCCAAGTTATTCCATGGAATAGAAATGCCCATTTCCTCTGCGTTTGTATCCACCACGACCAGCACCCCAGTGCCCCGCCGTGCAGAGAGAATGGCCCCACTGGGTTTGAAGTAGCCAGCTCTCTCGCACCAGGCTTTGTGATGTAGCACAAGGGGGAGTGGGGTGGCAGTACCCCAGTGGCACCCCTCTATCCCTGAGCCCCAGCAGCCCTTGTAGCACTTTGAGGAGCAGCCACAACTTCGGTTAGCACCTTCGCTCTCCTCTCCCAACCTGTCACCTGACTCTGCACACTTGCAGCCCACTGCACACCCCACAAACACCCCATGAGGAGCTCCTATTTCCCCCCAAACACCTAATTTAGCTTACCAAGTCTCTGGTTGCAATCACAAAAGCCTTATCTGACCTCCCCTGGCCAACAAGCCCACAGTGACTCAGTGCAAAACCCACAATCCTTCATGGAGGGAAAATAATTAATTTCTGGTACTAAATAAACCACGGTATTGTTTGCAAATAAGCTGTCACTTCTCTCCCATGGGATTACACTAAGTTTGGAAGGTTATGTTGACATTTAAAAGAGATTGTATGCATCTGCATGTGAGTGTATATATATTGTACACACACACCCATCTCACTATGAGCACTACTGAATGACAGCATTTTGTTTAACTGTAGCAAACCAAGAAACAGAGTTTTCTTGTAGGAGATAGGCTGGATTTTAGTATTCCATTCATTTCTGGTGATATAACCAAAATGCTACACCTTAGAGCTGCCCACAGCCTCTGGTTGTTGGGAAGCTCAAAGGCTCCATTCATGCAATCAAGCTTTTAGTTTGCATGGAAGAATCATTCTTTGCTTCTTCTTATTATTGTAAAGAAAAAAATTAGTTTAGTACAGCTGGAAACCAGAAGGCAAGCAAAACACTAACAAAAATCAGCAGAGTTTTTTTTCATGTAATCTTGGCATTTTCAGGCCAGCCTTATCATGGCAGGGAGAGGTAGATGTCAGGGCCCTAGGAAACAGCAAAGCTGCTCTCTGAAGAACTTTTCAGTAATTTTGCCTTTTCTAAAAAGACCTCCAAGTGGCGCTAATTTTCTCAGCAACCAGCAGGAGATGGCAGAAGAGAAGAGCCTTGCCTGTCACACAGACCATAGCAGTAGAGACCAGACCAGTGATGCCTCACTGCAGGAAGAAGGGAGAAATCATTGCTGTGGGTTGCCAGAGCACAGAGATGTTTCCCTCATCAACTTGGGAGAAGCAGGAAGAAGCCAGGTAGCCATCCTCCACTAGAGTACCATCCTATGGAAAGCCATATGCTCACTTGTCTCTTTTTTTTTCTTTTTTGTTGAGAACATCATGATACCACCAAGTCATTGTTGTGCTTCAGGAGGCTGGAAGGGGTCTTGTTTACTGTGAACAACTGCTGCCCTCAGAGGTCTGCACCAGTGCTGAGGGAGTTCAGGCATCATGTTGGGATTTCAGACACTTGGGAATTGCTGAGCCAAGGCATTAATGACTTTTCGAGATGCAAGGTCTGCAGCCAGTTAACAACATGCTCACCTCCAGGACAGAGGGACATTTTGCACACCTGATGCTGTCAGCATGCTGTAGAATTATCAACTGCCAACACTGGAGGTAAAAGAACCCATTGGTGGGCACTTTGCTATACATAAAATTAAAGTTAAAATTATTAAAACATGGGAATCACTTACAGATTGCATGCCATTAGGTTTCAAAAGGCTGAAGAGCCAAGCAGTAGCATTTTTAATGAGTGCTTGAAACTGTCAGAGGCTTGGAGGGTTTCTATTCACCTGCTATTGTGTCCTCCACTCCTTGGTATTGGGCTTTGCTTGGCACTAAGAACATTCCAGCTCTGCAGACTTGAAGCACGGTGTTAATGTAACATGCTATCTATTCTTTGTGTTGATGGTCAAAAAGTACAGGAGCAGAGGTGACAAGAGCAATAACACATTTGTACAATTGCATTAGGGGAAAGTTGATTTATTGCAAGGTAAGCTTGGAGGGAGACATTAAAGAAAGAAGACATCAGAAGAAACACACGTTTAAATGCAAATGCAGATGAAATGCAATAGCCACAGTTATCATTCAGAGGATCTGAATCTTGCCAACAAGCAAAACCACAATAAATGGCTAATAAAAACGGATCTCTGTAAAGCATAAAAAAAAATTTACATTACCATTATGTTGTGGTTAATTCTCAGACAATACTGCAAAATAAGAGTGAAGTGTTATTTCCTGTCATTTAAAGGAAAAGAAATCCAAACACCAAGAATTCTTCAAGCTAAGGAATGCAGACATACATCATGTCTGCAAGAATCATAAAAAGATCAAATGTAATATTTTCTTTCAGTGCAGACAACTGCTTTGAGATTTTCCATTTCGACAGCCTTGAAAACTGCCTCCAGCATTTGCCAATTACTACTGACAAATACCATTTGGTAGTGAGTGATGTTTTAAGTGAAATAAAACAGTGAAGAAAACTGAACATGATGAAAGGATTTTTTTTCTCCCTCTGAAGTGACTGTAAGTCATATATTCACAAGGTAGGGTTTGCGCTTCCTGCCAGTGACAAATTCCATGTGATGTCAAGTGCGGAGGTGAAGTTTGTTTGACAGTAATAGGAAAGGAAGACAAAACTCGTTTTCATGTTCTTTTAAGCAGTCAGATATTTTCTAGCTATAAACAAAGGAGGAGTTGCTAGTACCTCTGTTCCACACCATTCTTCATAATATAAGTGCACTAATGGAGAGAATGATTCTGTAATATTGAAGTGGTCAGAGTGCAAAGAGGGTGTACAGTAGAGCTTTCTGTCAGCAGCACTTGATTTACATATAAGCTGCAATCTGAAACAAGAAACAACCAGCATACACTGTATTTTAAAAAATATTTATCAGTCACCAATAGCTTCGAGACAGGTAAGAATAGCTTAAGCTATGTGACTGGAAGAGGTGTTTAAATAACTGACTATTATTCCCCTTCTGACCTTTTCTTCTTTTAAACACAGGGTTGTGGTCCATTTAACTCTGCATTTACTACCTATGACTGCTAAGAGTAGCTATCTCAGGTCTTTGTATCATGGTATCTGCTTACCTCACCACCTCTAACTCTACACCTTACCAAAGGCAGGCGAGTGTTTAGGAGGGAGAAAGCATGGCACAGAGACCACAAAGCCCAAACCCTCAGAGGTATCCCCCACCCCAATCTCTGCCTGGCCTGAGCTCACACAGCATCACAAACGTTGTGCCTGTTGCCCCCAGGTCATCAAGTTACCAGAAATTTGCCTCTACTTCCCAAGGAAGTAGCATCTTTTTCAAACTGGTACAATGCAGCATAGCAGTAGCAGCTGTTTTCTGAATTATCCAAGTAAGGCTCACATTTCCCCCCCCTACCTGAAATTCAACCATTGCCTCTTGTTATTGACTTAGATTCAAATCTTACTTTCATCTTGGACCAGTGGGGAAGGCAGGGGGGAAACTCCAGAGAATGTGGGTACATTAAGAATATTTTTTGTGCTGTTTCATTTTGCAATTGCCTGGGGTTTCTTTGTTTCACAATTCTCTGCATGTTTTCTTTAACAATAATATTTTATTTTGAAATTAGAAATGCTTAACCCTTTGTTTTTCTAGTTGTACTTCTCTGGTGTTTTTTTTTTTAAGGTGACGTGGAGTGTTTATCCTCCTCAGGTTATTCTCACAATAATTTTGAAAAATATGTTAAAAAAAAAATAAATCTGTGTTGTAATACAACTTTACACCTACATTTGATGTTACCACCTAAAACTTCAGCAGGGATGAAGACTCAGGAAAGGACTCCTGACTCAGGCTCCCTGATTATTCTCAGCGAGACATCAACCAGGCATTCACTTGGAAACAAGCCCCATAAGCATGAATGTGGTGGCTTTATTATGTATGTGTGGCTTTATTTATAAAGCCCAGGTGGCCAGAGCATGTACAGGTCCCATGTACCAGACTGTGCATGAGGGCAGATCGATTGCCTGGCACACATATGTTGAGACCATCATGTTCACCTCTCATCGGACATAAAAGACTTTTCTGCACTGCTCAGCTTCATAAATGTGGCTGATCAGGCTTGCCTCAGTCACTGCTGTGCCAAAGGAGCTCTCTGCCTTCTGGAAATCCCAGAATAAGAACCAAATTCTGCTTTTTCCACCAGAAAGACACTCCTTTCAGTAAAACATCAGGCATATGGTAGCCTAACCATCGCACTCCGGATGTTCCAGGTGCTGTTCCTCTATGGCTTTGCCTCTGTGCTTACACTGGAGAAGCTTAACAGTTACCTCAAGAATCAGTAGATTGGAGTGGCTCAAACCCTGTGATGATGAGACTTCTGCACACACTGCAGGATATTATCCCAGCATAACACACTTCAAGAGAGCCAAGGCTAGGTTATACGTCTGCTGACAGACTGAGTGGTACCACACCTGGCCACCTCTTACCCCGTCCAGCCACACTGCACAGCAGGCAATTTGAGCTCGCTCTCATTCTCATTCACACACACACTCACTCAGCCTTCCCCAAGTGCAAGAGCTCAGCCTAAACCCTGGTGCTTCCAGTGCAAAGAGTAGGTTGGAAGAGGAGTCATGCTCTCTGATCCTCCTATGAGGCTGTAGTAACTCCCCTGTAACTGCAATTCATTTTGGTTTTTTCTTTAAAAAAAAAAAATAAATAAATAAGAAGAAAGTAAATCTTGAAGCCACAGAAACTGATTTCTGTCAGCAAGCTTTGGATGACAACTATGCCTAATGAAACCCTGAGGCCAGATATCAAAGGCAAGGTGTAACTCCATTCGAGCCAAGTGGAATTAAATCATCATAAAATAGAGATGGGATTAACAGATTTTTTACGTTTTTTGCTGGAAGCAGCCAGTAACAGAGACAATGTTAAGTTTCCTGAGGTTCAGACCAGACTGATCTGCTGTGCTCCTTAGAGCCTGTGCCAAGCATACATAGTTCTCTACTTGTATCTAGAAAGGGAATGGCCATTCTCATAGGTAGGGACTTCTTTCAACGAGTACAAGAACCCATCATTGACATTGCCTCCAACAAGCTCAAGTTTAGGTTCAAAATATCTGACTTTCTATTGTGATTTTAGCCTGGATGCAAAACTCTGTACATGTCAATACACTACTCTCCTTTTCCACTCTCATATATTTTCTGAACACATTAGCTAATTTCTATCATACGTGACAAAAAAGAGCAGTCTTAAATGCCAGATCTACACTGTCTTCGTCAATGCTGTCGGTTGTGTGCGCAGAGCCCAGCTCTCTGGCCATTCACACCATTTTAGCCTTGGAGTATATTCAAAGGGGTGATCATGACAGTGCCCCATTTGAAATGACAGAGAAAATCTGGGGACTGCTCATTGCTTTCTATTTCCTCCAGTACACATTCACTACCTCACTCAACAGCTCTACACCCAAGAGCATCCCATCCGGAGCAGCTCACACTCTCCAATTCCTATTGCATACATCAGGGCAGCCCCACCAATGAGTGACAGTGGAAGAGGCAGGCTGACTACACTGCCATACCAGAAGTCTGCCATGAGAGATTTCCCACCTGGCAACAAGGAGGGATCCAACTCCATCTCCATCTGTACCTGACTGCATGGAGTAGAGAGACACCCAGATAGACCACCACAAGCAAAAGGCCACCCCTACCACTGCAGCTCTGGCACAAACAGCATTCTTTCTCCCCTGTCCTTCAGCCTACGGGGTCCTGCTCTAACACTGAAGAAAAAATGCCAAACCAGGGCTACATAGACAAGTAAACCAAATAGCCCTGCTCTAACAGGATAGGATGAAGCTAGGATAGCTCTGGCTAAACACAGCATTGCACACACAGACACACACATACATACTTGCCTGATGCTATAAAATTACCTAAAGGTTACTGTCCAGACTGTATGTTTACCCCTTCCACTTTCCCACCTCCTTCCCACTTTGCACAGAAATGACCACCACACCATGTCTGATGGAACAGCAGGACTGTTCAGTTATCTACATGAACTTACAGACAGAAAAAAAATGAAGACGTGTATGTACTCTTTATAAGTGTACAGAACATTGCCTCTCCAGTGGAACCATTCTGCCCCTCCTGTTCTAGCCTGGTTTCCCCTGCCACCTTTGCAGCCCAGCCCACACTGCACTCCTAGCAGGCCTGTAGGAATGTCCCATGACTTACACAGCATTTTCCCACTCCTCAGACAGCAACTGGCTATGCCAGTGTCGAAGTACTCATCAGAAAGAGTTCAGGGCAGCATGAGACATTTTGGGATGGCATGGTCCCGTCTGATCTCTTGCCAAAATTCTCTTCAGGACAGCCCACCCACACCAAGCACCTCTGTTCATACAAAGTTCATCTCATGGGAAATACATATAAATTCACTGGCACTTTGCTGCTGCAATGAGGACTGTCTTCTAACAGATAGAAATACAGATAGGCTCTGGATGCCAGACCAGGCAGAGTGGTACAGACAGGCATGGCACCAGCCTCACGCTGAGAATGGCCCTCTGTCCTCTCCATAGTCATCATTGCCTGCCAAGGGTCAAAAGAGCCAAACTGACACTGCCAGCTCCTTCCAGAGCAGCCCCAGCAGGAGGGAGGTTCTAAAATAGCACATCCAGTACCTCTTGGATGTATCTGCATGGGATACAGTGTTCAGATAACAATTTCTCCAGCCCAACTCTCTAGTGGAGAGGTAAAGCACTGGACACAGCTGGCCCTGACAGACTTGGAACAAGTCCGGGTGTATGTAAAGAGGAAAAACGTTCTTACATTAAAAGTGCACTGCAAATACCTGCCTCCTGCCACACACAGGGAGGTACTATACAGCCCAGCCGACTTCAGTGCTCTCAAGATTGGCATGGCATAGTATGGTCCAGCACTGGAGGCAGGGGGAAAAGCTGAGGAACAGGAGAGAGGGCTTCAGGACAAAACAGTAGTTTTGCAAGCAGCAGATCCCTCCACTCCTATTTTTACCTGTACAGCAACTGGGACAATCTGAAGAGGGAGATTCTAATGACACACAGAGTAGGCACACACTCGGTTTTTTGGAAGGTCCTAGGAAACTGAATAAGGCAACAACACACATCAAAAGTAATAAGCAGACACGAATCATAAAAATTGTCAGTGAAGAAATCCCTAGCAAAGGAAACAGTCAAACTTATTACTATTAGACACTAGAGAACTGACATAAGGGAGAGGCCATAAAGTCACCCTACACAGAGGAAATGTTTCGATCAGCGTTCAATCCGCCACATCAAAGGACATTATTGAAAGATGTCTGTTGAAAAGATGAATCAGGCACCTAATCTCTGAAGAAAAAACACAAACAGTTCTCCATTGCAACCTCACTAGCTAAACCATTAGGGCCAAGTTAACATGACAAAGATGACTGGAACTATTACTTATGTCTCGGTTGATAGGTTCAGGAAAGAATGACAGTATACAACTTGAGGGAAGAGCAACTGCAACAGAATTAAAATACAGTAACACTGAGAAAAGATAAAAGACCACAAAGCTTCAAGTTCTACTTGAAACCACCAGACAGAAAGCTACATTTTCAACTATTCAGCTAATATCAACCGTAGGATGTCATTGAAGACAACACTTTTTACAGCTAAAATTATAAACCAGTAACTAGTATTAAAATTGCATGTGGATAGACTGTAAGGTCTTATTTTTCTGTAGTACAGTTCCACCATCTAGGGGACAACTCAGGGATTGCATTAGTTTTACACAATTTAGTTTGGGGTTCATCATGTGCACCTTGCTTTTCCATTGAATATATCTCATTGCAGTGTTTTCTAAAACTTAATTCTGGAATGACAGGTATCCACTAAAATATTCAGTGGAATGAACAGGAAACGTGTTGGGTTTTTTTCTTTCCACTCCAACCTTCAGCAAGCTGATGCCGCCTAAGCTTTGTTAGGTAGGGATAAAATCAGTTCTCTTAGTTACGTGCAGCCGCTGAGCTGCGATTTCCCTGCTTTTGTACTGAAATTATAAAAATCAGGAATTTCACATGGTTCAGATCCAACTGCTAGTCCAAGATGAGGGAAAATCTGTAAATCTTTTAACAACTGTAGTTCATATTTATTATGTAAAGAAACCTATAGAGTGCTTTTGGGGTAATTTCCCTCTGTCCTAGAGTTAATTATCTTCATCACTATAGTCATTGATGCACTGAGTGCAAGCAAACTCTCCCAATTATGCCAAAGTGTGGCATTCTTAAAGTGGTATTCTTTGCCTACTAGGTGAGGAATGGCTATATACCCTGGGAGACATCATTTTTAAGAGCTCTTACTTTGGGAATGTCATCTTTGAAATGTTTTCATAATGCAGCTAAAAGCTTTAATTATCATGGTATGAGAGTTGATACTCCCTTATCTTGTCCTGAAACAGACGGGTCTAAAGGCACTTAACAATGATGGATGATCTCCACACATTACCACTGAAGAAAACTGTAAACTAGAAGCCACTCTCTGTAGAAGATCAAAGAAAAGCCATGCTGTATTTACATAAATTGACACAGGAAAGATACTGTCATGAGGTTTCATGTTTACCATTTTTCAGTGACTTCAGACTGCACTAAATCAACTCACTTCTTTCAAAAAAAAAGGAAAAAAAAAAACCAAACTGTGCTATTTCTGTCTTACACTGTTACCACCAGAAATTAAGCTTCCCTCATTACACCTACCCAAACCCAGTGCCTTCAGTCACAGAATGCACTCCTACCTTGGCTCTCTCCAAGCAACACGGCACATGCTAGAGGAGAAAATCACTGCCATGGTTCATATCAGCCACGGTGTATACCAGGTTTGTATTGCTAATGGTAAAAAGTTGGGATTTATTGCTACAGCTGTTGAGATTTGCCGATATGATCTTCAAGGAAATTTATACAAAGGGGAAATGCAGTCTTTCCACACTGAGATCACAGCTAAATCTCTTCTTAGACTAACAGGGAGCCACAGATAAATCTTAACAACATTGTCACTAAAGCCATGATTAAGATGTTTGCAGCAAAAAGGGGCTCCACTTAGAGGCCGAGAGTAAGCACCTTCACTCTTTGAAAACCTGATTTAATGTTCCATAAGACAGCTGGAGAGCATGCCCAGTTCAGTTACTTCTTCTGGCACCCTAGCTCTTAGCTCAGCTTAGGATACCCTGTCTTGCACATAGTTTACATTTGATTCAAAAAAAGAATTAAGCTTTTGCTGACTAGGCATATATATATATCTATATATATATATGTGTGTGTAAATGCTGAATCATGACCTATGTTATGCTGGTTTATTCCTGTTAAACACCCATTGCTACTGACGTGTGTTACAAAACCACTAGTCCCAGTTCCATAGCTTATTCAGGCAGGCTTTTGCCTTTGACATTAAACACACATGGCTCTATTCAGAATGCTTGCTACAGTGCTTAAGGTAAAGCTGGGGGCTTACTGCTGTGCTTACATGCAGGAAGGACAGACAATCAATTCATACTGCCTGCTCTCCTGCGCTGCCAGATCCCCTTCCGACACTCCCTGGAGGGCGTGTAGGAGTTACAGGAGTAGAGCCCATATTCAAACCACCTGGCATAAATGTGTCATCTAAAATGCAATACTGAAGCGAATAAACTTCCGTCAGACTAGTATCCATCTTGCAAGACACATTGTACAGAAGCTGTTTGTAAAATAGCCATCAGCAGGGGGGAAGGAAGGAAGGAAGGAAGGAAGGAAGGAAGGAAGGAAGGAAGGA